>JAXCLP010000001.1:116914323-116926359 GCA_035584035.1 Lepidocolaptes lacrymiger | reverse complement strand
AGAGAAGCTGTGGCTGCCCCTGGATCCCTGGGAGTGTCCCAGGCCAGGCTGGACGGGGCTTGGAGCACCCTGGGCTGCTGGGAGGTGTCCCTGCCATGGCAGGGGTGGCACTGGATGAGATTTAAGGTCTCTCCAACCCAAACCATTCCATGATTCCATGGCTCTGAGCACTGTTACAGCCCCGATCTTTGCCCAGCTTACTGACTGCAACCTGAGCTCCAGATACTGGTTTGGCTCCAGTTTAACCATCCTATGGCTCAGCTACATGTCCTGGGAAAGCCTCATGCTTCCAGCTTCCTTGCTTCCCAGAAAAAACACAGTAGAGAGCACTGAAGTGATGCAAATACACGAGTGGAGAAACCAAGGGAGTGCCTTGGAATCCTGCTCAGGAATTAGGGAGCATATTCACATGGCTGTGCTTAGCTCAGCAGAATCAGGCAGGAAATGGAACAGAGGGTCTGAGCTGAGGCAGATAAATCCAGACTGGAGGGTCTGTAAATACAGAAGTGAGTGGCAGGCATGCAATGTGAGCACTGCCCAGCATGTGGAACAGATTTACAAGTCAAAATATTGTTACAAACACCCAAGTTTCGCTGCTCCCTTCATTGGGCTTTAATGCAGCAGCTCCCTGGTGTAGCCATTCCCTTACAACATTAATAAATTAATTAATATTCAAGATAGTGAGGGAAGACAAAAAAAGCCCTCAAGCCTAGATCCTAAATGCTTCCTACAGCCCAAATAATGCTATTTTCAGATGTGTTCTACACCAAGGGTTTGGCAACTTTCAGGCCATGCTGTGCTGTTTCTCAGGGGTTTGGGAAACAAAACAATGTTTTTCCCATTTTCAGAAATTAAAACCTGAGTTAATGGTATGCAAGTCAGAGATGTTAATGAACCCAGAGGGGTTTTTAAGTACACTGGAATGTGTAAGACTGGTTTGAATACATCAGAGATATAAGGAGTATTTCTGAGTGTTTACAGCCTCACCTCTGGTGCCATCAATGTGAACACGAGGCAGGAAGGGGAGCTGAAGTGAGGCCGTGGGACAGCTGTGAGTGCAGCTCAAAATGCAAATAATTAAGGAAGGATCGACCCATGAGCAGGATGACTAAGGTGTTAATTAGCCCAGGCCCTGGCAGGAGGGTTAGAACAGCAGCTGGACACCACTGTGGGGTTCTCCACTGCAGAACCCAGAGCAGAGGTGGCAGCTGCCCCCATCTGTCCTGGCAGCAGGAGGTCCTGCCCTGGGAGCAGAGACACTGGCACTGTTCTAAAGTGATCAGGAGCCCCAGGGCCCCTGCCTGGACATCTGTCTTCTCCTACACACAAGTGGCCAGCAGAGGTTCACACTGGATATCAGGAAAAAATTCCATGTTAGAAACACAAAATCGTTGGGGTTGGAAAAGCTGCTAAGCCCAGCTGTTCCCCAGTACTGCCAAGGCCACCACTAAACCCTGTCCCCAAGTGTGACATCCATAGAGTCCCCATCCATGGAGGGATTTATCTCTGCCATGGGCAGCTGTGCCAGGGCTGGGCAGCCCTTTCAGGGAAGGAATTTTTCCAGTATCCAGCCTGAACCACCCCTGTCCCAGCCTGAGGCCATTCCCTCTCCTCCTGTCCCTGTTCCCTGGGAGCAGAGCCCAACCTCCCATGGCTCCCCATCAGGAGTTGCAGAGGATGAGAAGGTCCCCCCTGAGCCTCCTTTTCCCCAGGCTGAGCCCCCCCAGCTCCCTCAGCCTCTCCTGCTGCTCCAGCCCCTCAATATCTCTCTTGCCATGAGGGCCCAGAATTGGACACAGCCCTGGAGGTGCCTCAGCAGTGCCAGCACAGGGGACAGTCCCTGCCCTGGGCCTGTGCCCACACTATGGCTGGGACAGCCCAGGTGCCACTGGCCACCTGTGCCAACCTGGGCTCGTGTTCCCAGTGAACTGGATCAGACTCTGCCTGCCCTGTGTAAGATGGGCCCAGCACTGAGGATGTCTTATAAAGCTTTAGGAGCAGTCACATCCCACACAAAGACATTTACAAATCCAGCATATAACCAGCCTTAAAGAAAGAGGTTTTTTAATAAAAATAGAGCACATTCTTCAAATAGAAGGCAGAGAGTCTTGCACACTAATGATGGCAGAGGCAACTGAATGCACAGCATCACTCTCCAGGCAGGCAGCAGGCGTTGGCATTACAGAGTGTGTATTTAATAGTCACAAAAACAAGGGTGCTTCCAGAAGTGGTGCAAATCTGCCAAACTCACACTAGAATCTGAACAAGAAACAAGGGTTGAAAGTCTCCCCAAACCCATTCTCAGTATGAAATGTCAAGTATCTCAATGAAAAACAACATGCATACAACGCAGCCAGAGTTCAGAAGAGTTTGTGTAATGTTTCACTCTCCAGATCCTGGGTTACTCCACCACCCCTTCCCAGGCACCAGCTACTCTCCAAATTCCACGTCACCAACCCCCTTTAGCCACTGTCCTCCTTCTACCTGAGCTGGGGGTGTTGGTTTGCCGTTCAGGGCCATCTGCTGGGGCGGCAGGTGCCCTGGGGGTGGCACAGGGGTGGTCTTTAACTTCTTGGTGTCCACTTTGGAAGGATGATCCTCCTCCTCCTCATCTGAATCTTGCAAGCCATACTTGGAGAAGTGTGCTACCTGTGTCAAGAAGCAGGACAAACGTGTTACAGCTTGGAAGGGAGTTTCAGGCACCCTTTTCTTGAAGGCCTGGACAACGAGCAGGTGTAACTGTCCCAACACACACAGCTGTGACACCTGCAACAAATTTGGCCTCTGTATAAACCTAAACCACATCTGTATAAACCTAAACCACATGCAGGCAGGTGTGAGGCCACCGTTTTCATCACAGAACCCCTGGCTGGTGTGGGCTGGGAAGGACCTTAAAGCTCATCTCCTTCCATGGGCAGGGACACCTTCCCCTAGCCCAGGCTGCTCCAAGCCCTGTCCAACCTGGTCCTGGACACCCCCAGGGACGGGGAGTCAGTTTGGTGAGGACAGTGCTCCCCACAGCTGAGGAGCAGTGCTCAGTTTAGCACATTTGAGCTATAAATCCTCAGGAGGTTGCAGCTCCAGCCTGCTGTGCTCTCCTGCAGGTGCCTTCCCCCTGACCCCACTCACCTTGAAGACCCAGGAGCCGGTCTCGGGGCGGTACTCCTTGAAGCGGGCGCCCTGTTTGCGGGACACGGCCTCCAGCCTGCCCTCGTAGTTCATCTCCGCCAGCCGCTCCGGGCTCTTGATCAGGCACCGCGACGTCTTGTCCGTGGGCCACACCCCGTCCAGGGTCACCTCGGCCCGCCTGGAAAGGCAGAGAGAGCGTCAGGGACACAGGGGCTTGGGGCAAAGCTGCTCAGGGACAGGTGGGACCTCCACGGGTAAGCTCGGAGTGGGACAGCTCAGAGGTCAGGGGGGAGCTAGACAGGCGAGCACACCTCAGACCCGGACAGGTCAGCTCAGACCAGCTCCTAAACCCAACCCAGCCCCTAAACCCAACCCAGCCCCTAAACCCAACCCAGCCCCTAAACCCAACTTCTGGTTCAGAAATTTTGCAAGTCTCTCACAACTGTAACACTACAAATTGAACTCACAATTTGGGCTGAGATCTCCTGGTCACCACCTGCAAACACAGCAGACTGCCAGGATTTTAAAGCTCATCCTTATTTAACACCCACCTGTTTAAACCTTCCCCAACGGGTGGTTTTCTCTCGTCATCAGGGTAAACAATAACTTCTTTTCTCCGGATATGAACAATCTCATCCAGATTTAAGTTTGTTAGATTTACTTCTCCTTCAAAGTAAATTGATCCATAACCTGCAGAACAAACCAAAAAGTCACAATTGGTCTGTGAAGAGTCACGTGCCAGAGAACCTCCATTCCTGCAGTGCTGTCTCTGTCCTGTCTCCAGGGCTAAGTCAAAGGGACAACTCCTTTCCCGTGAGGAAATCCTGAAGGAGCATTATCCACTTCAAAATCATTATGGACAGGTTGGCAGAGCTGGGGGGGTTCACCTGGAGAACACTCCAGGGGGACCTGAGAGCTTCTTCCAGTGCCTAAAGGGGCTCCAGGAAAGCTGGAGAGGGACTGGGGACAAAGGACTGGAGGGACAGGACACAGGGAATGGCTTCCCACTGCCAGAGGGCAGGGATAGATGGAATATTGGAAAGGAATTCTTGGCTGTGAGGGTGGGCAGGCCCTGGCACAGGGTGGGCAGAGAAGCTGTGGCTGCCCCTGGATCCCTGGAAGTGTCCCAGGCCAGGTTGGACGGGGCTTGGAGCACCCTGGGCTGGTGGGACGTGTCCCTGCCCATGGCAGGGGGTGGCACTGGGTGGGCTTTAAGGTCCCTCCCAACCCAAACAAGTCTGTGATTCCATGATTTATTCTACCCTAAAGTCCCACAACATTTTGATGCAAACTGCTCCCAGAGCAAGGGCACTGGGCACAGTCAGACTGGGTGTGGAGCTCAGGTTGGGCAGCCTCAGAAGCCCCTGGATGAGGGTGGAGCCCCTGGGCAGGCTGGGGGGACTCACCTTTGCGGCCTATGGTGAAGTCTGACACGATACATTCGTTCCTGTCGTTGGTGAACCTGGCCAGCTCCTCCATGGAAGGAATGGTGTAGTAGCCAGCTCGTGTCAGAACAATCCCTGCAACAGAACCTTCCCTGAGAATGGGCCTGGCAGCAAGTCAGAACATTGGCATTTCTTTTGCCAGCCTGAACAACTGGAAGCCTCAGAGGAACAGAGTCAGTACTCCAAAAACCAAGAGATATCAGAACACCTTCATTCTAACCCTTCAGAGCACACTTAAGCCTAAGTGCTCTGGCAGGTTTTCCCAGCCCAGACACCTGCCAGACAGCAGGAGTGCAAAGAACAGGGAAAAGAAAGATACAAATGCAGCAACAACTGAAGGAAACACTCCCTCAGTTTTAACAGTCCAGGGGCTCAAGCACTTGCTGACCAAGCTGAAGCTTCTTTTACACTTAACTGGCTCCAAGCCTTCATCTATTATTTTGCCTTTGAAAAGCTTTTTGTATCTACAAAATGTCTGAAGACATCTCTTTTGAGCACATCACCTGCCAGTTTCAGCACATGCTACATATTACTCAGAAGGATGAACAAATGTTTTCCCCTTCACCTTCCCATGAGTTTAAAAAGCTCCAACACACGTGATATAAAATTGAGGGATACAATTGAAATGCTCATTGACTCAGCAGGTGAAATTTCTGCACGAGGCAGGAGAGTGGAGAGCAAGATTTGTGTTCTGCAGAAAGGAGGGGAGGGGAAAGAAAACACTGAGGGTGTGAAAGGGCAGAGAACCTGCCCAAACCAGTGCCAGAACCCGTGCCCTGCCCCCAGCCTGCCCCACCTGCAGGGTGCAGGTGCTGCACAGCCTCGGCCTCCTCCTCCCTCTCGTCCTGCAGGGAATCCTCCTGGAAGGAGGCGTCCTCACTGCTGCCCTCCAGCCCGTTGCGCAGCGCCGCCCGCATGTTCAGCGCCACGATGGTGTCGTCCACGCCGGGCTGGGCCTTGTGCCCGCTGCTCTCCAGGCTCTGAGGGATGGGCTTGGCAATGGGGTTGGTGTAAAACCTGGTCACCTCGTGGGGCTCCTCCTCCTCCTCCCGCTCCCCGTCCTGCCTGTGGTTCTCCTCAGGAGGCATCGACAGGAAGAACCTGGGAAATGAAGGGTAACATGGAATTAGGGGTCAGGAGTTGGACCTGGATGATCCCTGTGGGTTCCCTTCCAACTCAGGGTATCTTATGCTTAAACTTCTGCTGTCTTTCTACACAAAAAACCCAGATGAATTGCAGGCAGGGATTATTCCCCTCTGCCATTCTGTCACCTGGGGCTCCCACCATGACAAAGACACTGGTGAGACTGGGAGAAAGGCCCCACAGTGGCTGGGGATTGAGACACGTGCCCTGGAAGCAGAGACTGGGTGGAACAGGGCACTTGGCCTGGGGCAGAGGCTTCAAAGAGGGTGTAAGAGCAACCCCACAGCTCCAAACCCCTCTGTCCCCAAGGAACTGCCCAGGGCAGGGCCACTCCCACACCAGTTCTACCTTCCAGGAGCTTTCAATAGAATGAACATGTTGAGCTGCTCAGGAGTTTTTTTTCCCAGCCCCTGATAAAAAGAACCCAAAGCAAAACCAGAGTTCAGCTGGACTATGGCCACAGGTTTTCAGATTGGAATTCTGGCTTTGACAGGGGAAGGTGCAGCCTTAGAGGTTCCTCCTCTTCATCTGTACAAAATACACGTGCAGAAAACAGAATTATGAGACATCAGGGTCAGTGGAGCTTCCCTGCAATTTCCACATCACTGAGGACTAACCAGGAAAGGTTCTTCTCCCTCAGGGTCAGGTTTAGCACTTCCCTCAAGGAATGTCCTGGCTGGTCTCTCCAGGGAATGAAGAGAGACTCATCCAGAAAAACAAGCCACTCCTCTGACCCTGATTTTGGGTGGGATGACCTGGCAGTGCCACACAGCAAGAACATATGGTTAGTTCAGGAGGAAATGAATCCTCCAAGAGGCCAATTACTTCCAGTGGCAGCTAAGGTGACATGCCTGAGAAGAACTCCTTGTTCTGCAGCAACACCAGAGACAGGCAGAACGAGTCTGACCTGTCCTGAGGACAAGCCCTGCAGGTGACTCAACACACCTGTCCCCGTTCTCCGGGTACTCGGAGGGGGACGCCAGGTCCTCGTTCTCACGGCTCACGGGAGAGAACAGGTTGCTGCTGTTGAGGTTCTTCAGAACCAGCTTCTTGATGCTCTTCCTGAAAACAAACACACCAATACAGGGAAATTTGCATCGATCCACTGCATAAATATGTATTTCATGCTTAATGTGGATGCTCCAGAGATGAGGAACCAGCTCTAGGACCTGCTCCCACACTCAGCACAGATCAAGGCCCCCCTAAGAGCTACCAACACTCTTTTTGGAATTCCATTCAAGGCTTTGGTTTATGGGCAGGTGTAAAAAGCATATGTCAGTGAAGCCTCAAAGCCCAAACTCAGCAAATCACTGGGTTCCCTGTTTTCCAAATCACTTTTCCAGAGGCACAGAAGGTCTGGCCCACATGTGCATTTTACTGCAGGGTCACTTTAGTTTTTTGCTCTTGGCTTTTACTAAACTCCAAAGCCTTCCAAACTCCTTTTCTCTTTGACTGTCCCTGATGCTTCAAGACTGAACCTCAAAGCTTCCCTTGGGCCGATCCATGATTTATTTCTCACAGAAACACATGGATTTGAAATAGGACCAGGGCTGGGACGAACCCACCAGAAATGTGCTGAGGGCATCAGCAAACATGGAGACACTCCTAGTTCAGGAGCAGGGAGTATTATCCCATCCAAGTTTTCCTGGTAAGAATTCCTAATTGATTTTACAGGAGCTTTGCTGGCCTCATTTTACAGCTCAGTGGGTCTTAACATTTTAAGCTGAACTTTTTCCCTCTTCCACAGAAACAGTTCTATTCAAGTCTTACAAAAAAACTTGCTCTTGCTATTTCTGCTAGAACCAGGGCACAAAATCATGGGATTTAGGAAACTACACAGGGGTTTATTTGGTCAGATGAGGAGATTGTCAGCCATACCCAAGAGCCACTCACTTTGGCATGAAGGCCCCGTTGGACAGGGAGGGCTCATCATCATCCAGCCCATCAAAGAGCTGGGACTTGGCAGAT
The DNA here is from genome assembly GCA_035584035.1 of Lepidocolaptes lacrymiger. Lineage (NCBI taxonomy): Eukaryota > Metazoa > Chordata > Aves > Passeriformes > Dendrocolaptidae > Lepidocolaptes > Lepidocolaptes lacrymiger. The sequence continues at coordinate 116,918,674 of JAXCLP010000001.1, read as the reverse complement.
CCCACCGACTGCAGGGCCTTGGGCCGCACTCTGGTCGCAGGGCGAGGGGTCAGCTTGTAGTGGGTGGGGGTGGTCAAGGCTTTCTGAGCTGCTGGGTTTGTTGGCTTCAGCCTCTGAAACACAAACACAGAGTTGGAGTTTCCAGAGCATGTGCTGGAAGGGGTTGGGGACAGCTTTGAGGTGCTCCAGGTCCAGGGCCTGGAAATCCAAAGGGGATGAGAAGTCAAGGGGGAAGCAATAAGCAAACTCAGGCAGGAGGCCTCCAGGAACAGCCCCTTCCACCAGCCTGGATCCATGTGTCCCCCCTCCCTGCTGGGCTCCAGCTTCAGGACTCATCTCCAGCAAATGGAATTTGGCCAGTGGAGGCGGCCCTTACAACCTCCCCTAACACTTCAAAAGCCTGACTAGTGTTTGTTTTGTTCTCTTTTAAACAAACCAGCAGAGAAAGGTTTGTCAGAGAGTCTTAGGACTCTCAGAGAGGTCTTAAGCAATGCTAAAGCACAGCTCTACAATTATTCCAAGCATTAGCAATTATCCATCTTCACTCCCAACCAGCAGCAGCAAGCACCACAAGAACCCTAAAGCCAAGGCCCTGAGGCAGCCAAAAGCAGGACATTTTGGAGTCACAGAATGGTTTGGGTTAGAAGGAACCATAAATATCATCCAGCTCTAACTCCTGCCACTGGAAGGGAACCTACCAGTGGAATAAAATAAAGCAGTTTGTGTCCTGGAGAGGGTCAAAAGCCACTGCACCAGTGAGAGACCACAGATGGCAACTTATGTGGCTGCTCACTGTCATTTCAGTGCAGACAGTGAACACAAACCAGAGTCATTTCAAGTCTCACCCACCCCACAAAATGAGTGCAGTGTGATGTGCACTTACCTCCTCTTTCTTCTTTGGGTCAGACATGGGGTTTCTGAAGAGTGGGGAGTCTCCAAAGGGGGAGTAGGTGAGGCTGTTGAGGTGCTGCTGCAGCACAGCCTGCTGGGCCGCCGAGGCGTTGGGGTCTGTCAGGGCTGCAAGACAAAAGCAGCTGCAAAACCTCTGCCAACTGAGCCAGGGCAGGCAGGGACAGCACCTGCCACAGCACCTCCTCTTCCTCCACCTGAGGCTGCAACCACATTCCCCTAGGCTTCCTTGGGTGAAAAGCTGAGGGCATGGAGCCCACACAGCAGTGGAAGAGCCTGGCCTCATGAAATACTCAACTAGTCCAGCTGTCTTCTGAAAGGCTGGGCAGGGGAAATATTTCAGGCAGAATTTTGACATTCCTGCTACAGGAACCAAACGTACAGGTCCTCTCTACAAGGCATTCTTAATTTTGTCTCTGTATCTTCTAGCCTCTAATTTTAATTCCCACTAAAATGCTCTAAGCACTCACACTATGAAGAGTTCAGGCCACCAAAAGCAGCTTAATTCTAATTCTAAACCCAGAGTGCATGGGTGCATTCCTAAAGAACAACAAAACAACTCTCAGGAACAACAGTTCACTGTCAGGGTCTGCAGTAAGTCGAGAGTTGGAAACAATGGGATCTTATTTATGTCCCACACAGCCCAATAAAGACCCTCTAGATCCCTCCTACCTGGAATTACTGAAGAAGGCAATGCTGCATTTCCATATTTTTGGCAAACATCTACTCTTACTGCCCCAAATTCAACTATCAGAAAGGTCAGCAATCTTGAAAACAAAGCTCTAAAACAGCTGCAATTATTGGGAACGGTAAGCAACTTTGAATGACCTAAAAATATACATAATTAGTAAAAAAAAGAAAAAAAATGTCATTGACATGGTCTCCATGGTCTCTCCACTGCTGCTGAGGACAGAAGAGGCCTCAAAGAGAAGTTTTGTCCCTCCAAAGCCTTTGGGTGGGGTGTGCTCCTGTGTTCAGGACACAAGGCAGGAAGCAGCAGCTGGACTGGGGTGCAAGGACACTCACCTACAGCAGGCTGAGGGGCCCCAAAACCCAGAGTAGCTGTGGAGGTGTTGAATCCTGGTGCTCCAAAGGCTCCTGTTCCCAGGGTTCCCCCCAGTTTTGGCTGGGTGTTTCCAAACAAGGATGTCTGTCCTGCCCCAAGAGCTGTGACAGGAGAAGTGACTGTCATTTACTGCCAGACTGTGACAAACTCACAAGCACAGCAAAGAATCAGTTCCTTATTAAACTGCAGGAAATGCTCCCCACATGGTGGATGCTACAGACACTCAAGACTCATATGATCAGACCAAAGGTTCTGAATACAGAGGGCCTCACCAGTTCCACCAGTGCTGCCCAGTTTCCAATAGGCCACTTAGCACTGAGTTCCCAAGCTCCCCTTGGATCTGATGGAGACTGGGATTCCTGGGTTAAAGTCAAGGCCTGCACAGCCTTTCCCACCTCATTTACAGGCAATTCTCAAGCTGGGTCAGCACTGCAGTCCAAGAATTGGGCTTAAGGTGATGAGAGGTGAGCTGGGAAACTCTTACCTGTTCCAAACCCTGTTCCAAGCCCAGTTCCCAGAGTCCCAGTTGCAGGTTTATTTCCAAACAAACTATTTCCAGCAGTGTTGGCACCGAAACCTTCAAGAGCAGAACCAGCAGCTGATTAGAGATGAAACTAAGCCCATGCCTTTAAAGAAATGAGCATCACAGGGGCAAAGAGCCCTGCCACAGTTCACATCAAATCTCACACTCTGTCCAGCAGCCCAGATTAAACTGACAAGCAGCAGACAGGGATTTCAATGGTAATAAACACTAAAGTTATAAATGTAACACTAAAAAAGGCACAGGAAACTGATAGTTTGCCTCTTTAAGCTATTTTTTTTTTTTAACAAACTCTGAAGTTTTACTGAGAGCCAGAGCTGACATGATGGTGCTGATCTGGCAACAGAGTAAAATATACTTCCTTCGAGGAACAAACCTGGAAGGAACAAACCTGGAAGGAACAAACCCCACTTGATACTGTTTATATGACACACCCACTTCCCTGACTCTCACCACAAAGCAGGTGGGAATTCTGAAGCACTGCTCAAGGACAGCCTTCACTGCAACTAAGGACACCCCACATCTAACACAGGATCATGGAATGATGGAATGCTTTGGGTTGGAAGGGACTTGAATGTCCATGTTGTTCCACCCCTGCCATGGCAGGGACACCTCCCACCAGCCCAGGCTGCTCCAAGCCCCGTCCAACCTGGCCTGGGACACTTCCAGGGATCCAGGGGCAGCCACAGCTTCTCTGCCCAACCTGTGCCAGGGCCTGCCCACCCTCCCAGGGAACAATTCCTTCCTAATCTAACCCTGCTTTGATCAGTCTGAACATGAGACAGCCCAGTCCTGCTGAGGATGCTGCCCCCATCCCATGGTTGGTTAATACACCAAGGCAGGGTTAAACTGGGAGACTGCAGGTGTGGACCAGCACCTTGGAATCCAATTCAATATTCCCATGAACTGTAATGCAGGTGAATTGAAAACACACCCTGCAAAGGGTTGTTCTGACTCAAACAGGGTCAGACACTGATGGGACCATGAAGATCTTGGAGAACAGCAGAACAAGGATTTCTGAAGCACCTTTCACACACCCTGGGATGTTTGCCCAGGGCTGGTCACCACAATCAAACTGTGCTTGCCAAGGTGCTGCCCTGACAGTTCCAGAGCACTGAGAACTTCCTGGAGCAGCTTGGCTTGGGAAGGGCCCTGAAGATCATCCAGTTCCCCCCAGTTCTTCCCTGTGTATTCTGCAGTGCCAGCCTGCCACGATAATGGCATGGCAAGCTCTACTGCCATACAATAAAAAAAAAAACCCAAGCCCAAAACACTACCACAAAAAAAGGGTATCAGGATTTAACCCTCCTCCTGTTCACTTTTAGGGACACAGTTTTGTTACTCTGAAATCCCAAAGAAAAGAGGCAGAGCCCTGTAAAAGCAGGTACTGCTCACTTCACCTCTCCCTGCACATTCCTCCCTCCTGCCCCCACAACAACAGCTCTCCACCAGTGGTGTCAGAGGCCAGCAGGAACACAACACCCAGTTCCTCAGCATTTTGATCCTTCACACCACCAAGGACAACAACAGCCACCAGGTAAACTGGGACAGACTCATTTTACCAGTGCAGGAACTCCTGGCACCTGTGAAGCCAAAGTGATCACTGCATTTATCCCAGCTCCTCCAGTGCTCCTGTGCAACCACAGTGTGTTCACAGCCTCCAAACCAACCTCTATGCTTTCCTGGACTTCTTGATTTCAATAATTTTCAACCACAGAATCCCAGAACAGTCGGGGTTGGAAGGGCCCTCTGGAGATGCCCCAGTGCCACCCCCTGCCCAGGCAGGGTCACCTGGAGCAGGTGGCACAGGAACACCTCCAGGGGGGTTTGCAGGG
>JAXCLP010000001.1:116875549-116889908 GCA_035584035.1 Lepidocolaptes lacrymiger | reverse complement strand
TGGATCCCTGGGAGTGTCCAAGGCCAGGTTGGACGGGGCTTGGAGCACCCTGGGCTGGTGGGAGGTGTCCCTGTTTGGAACTAGACAATCCTTGAAGTCCCTCCCAACCCAAACCATCCCATGATCCCAGGAGGTTTGGCTGCCTGGTACCCCCCAGCCTTTGGCTGCCAGGTCCCTGGGAGCCCTGGGGAGGGCTGTGGGGCTGCAGTGGGGCTGCCCCGGGTGGGGCCCGTGCTGGAGTTGCCAGCACAGCCGTTTGTGCTGCCGTGGGACCGGGGAGCAAACAGGGCTGTTTGTGACCCGCGTTTCCGGTGTGAAACCTGACGTGACGCCCCGGCTGCTCCGGCTGTCTCACCCCAGGGTTGGCACCACTCATCATCCCACCCCACACCCTCAGGCTGGGCACCACCTCCACAGGGTGCCTGGAGCACTGGGAACGGGGACCCTCCTTGCTCTGAGCACAGAGGACCTGGCTGGGCCCCTCGGGGTGGAGGTGGCGTCACCAGCGTGTCCCCACATGGGGAAGGCAGCCGTCCTTCCTCTCTGGGTTTTCCTCCCAGGCTGAATCCCCAGCAAACGTTCCAGGGGTAATGGAAATAGTGATGGGGCAATTTAAATTTTCCTTACTCTCAGCACTCCCTCAAAATGGAATTTGTGTCTCACGTGAAGTGTCAGACAAGGGGGAAATTCCCCTCCCACCCACGACAGCCCAGGCTGTCCGTGGCATCCCCAACCTCCTGTGTGGGGCTGAACCCCCCTTGCAGGGCTTCCCTGCCTCCTCCTGGGGGTCCAGCTGTGGTTCCTCTGCCCCAGGGCTTCCTGTGCACCCTAAGGCTGTAGGTTTCCTTATCCATGACCCTCAGTGTGATGGGAGAAAGAGAAGGGGGTCAGAACCTGTACTTGCCATGGCTTCCAAGGGCCACTGCCCCCATGGCCCCACACCTTTGGGGGGTGCTGGGCAGTGTGGGGACAGGGTGATGGGTTGGGGGAGCCTATCGTGGGGAACAGGCCCGGCCCCTGGGCTGCCCCCTTTGTGGAGGGCTGACCTCTGCTGTCACAGAACCAGCAAGCTGGGGGTGTGGGGGTGCTGGCAGCCTCCCTGTGCTCTGTTCCTGCCTGTGGGAGGCGGTGCTGGGGGGCAGGATGGGGCCTCTCCAGCGCCAGGGCAGGTCGGGCAGCAGCTCTGCCGCCCCAGCTGCCTCCCCTTCATGTGGTTTCCTCCTCCCTGGTGCAGTTGTGAGTGAGGGGGTGCAGCACCCCGTGAAATCCCCGTGCACGGGGGAGTCAGGGCCACCTGCAGGATCTGCCATCTGGTAGAGCCGTTGGGGCCTGTCCTCAGGGAGCTCCTCGTGCACTCCAGCACTGCCAGGGGCTCCTGCCCCGGGGGTCCCCCACATTTGCAGGCACCCCCATGGCTCTGTGATCCCCCCGTGTGCCCCAGAACACAGCCCTGCCAAAGCCACTGGGCAGCTCATGGGCCTCACCTGGGGGGCTCTGCCCGAGGAGCTGGGGGCCAGAGAGACCCCCGGGGGTGTGCAGAGCAGGGCAGAACTTCCCTGGGGATGGGATGGGATGGGATGGGATGGGATGGGGTGGGATGGGATGGGGATGGCTGCGCTGGCATCTCCATCCTCTGCAGGGCTGGGGGGTCCCAGGAGGGCTGGAGGGTCCCAGGAGGGCTGGGACACTGATGCAGCTCTTGGCCTCTTCCAGGAGCGCAAGTCGTACAAGTGGAAGCAGCTGCTCTTCTTCTTCACCTTCATCACGTTCGCGTTCGCCGTGTGTGTGTATTTCCACCACAACTGGTACTGCAGCCCTGGAGGTGAGGGGACAGGCAGGGGGGCTGCCTGCAGGGAGGGGGCTGTGGGAATCACAGCATCACAGGGTCACTGAGGTTGGGAAAGCCCTCCCAGCCCATGGAGTCCACCCTCTGCCCAATCCTCACCCTGTCATCTAGCCCAAAGATGGGGGCTCCACCACCTCCCTGGGCAACCCTTTCCATTGTTTGATTTCTTCCCTTTCAGGGAAGAAATTTTTCCTGATGTCCAGAAATTCTCAGACTCACAGAATCAATTATGTTGGAAAAGACTTCTTAAGTCTAACCTATGACCAACCACCACCATGGCAACTCGACCATGGTGCTAGTCCTCCTAGTTCCTCACACTTCTTCCTGATCTCCAATGCCCCCCTGATGTGATGCCTCACCTTCCAAATCCCAGCTTAGGGGGTTCCTCTGGGAGAGCTGGTTCCTGCCTGCCCTTCTGCTCCTGTGGCAGTCGAGCCCCCAGCCCGTACCTTCCTGCCCCTGAGACCCCCCCAGCTGTGGGGGCAGATCCAGCTGTGTGTGCCCCTCACCTGCTGTGTTCCCTCCTCCAGTGTACACTGTCTTCGCCTTCCTGGAGTACCTGGTTGTGCTCTCCAACATGGCCTTCCACATGACTGCCTTCTGGGACTTCGGCAACAAGGAGCTGGTGGTGAGCTCGCTGCTGGAGGACAAGCACTTCTAGCCAGCCCTGGTGCCAGGGGGCTGCTCCTCCGGGGGGAGGCAGAGAGCCCCCTCCCTCTCCTGCTGGGGCTGGGTGTTTGCTGTGGAGCTGCTGCAAGGGTCCTCCCAGGATCCTGAGTCCCCTGGGTGTCTGTGCGTGGTCCCTGGCTGTGCCTGCAGCCCTCGTACAGCGGAGCTGGGGGCTCTTCCCAGGGACCCCTGGTTCCCTGCCAGCTGTGGGAGGCCAGGACAGAGCAGGGACAGGGACCTGCTGCCTCTTTCTTTGGAGAATGCTCCAGGCAGAGCAGGATTCTGGTCCTGGCATTGTGGCGTGGGAGGCTGGCCCTGCCCTGCTTGGCTTAGGGTTATCATGGTTCCTCCTTCAGGCTGGGGGTCCTGGGACAAGCCCTCATAGAGGGCTGGTGGCCTTTTGGGCTGGCTCTGGGCACTGTTCTCCCGTTGGACTGGGGCAGGATCCCAGCCCACCTGTGCCTGAGTTCCCAGGAGGGGAGCAGGAAGGTGCTGGCTTGTGCACGCACTGCACAGAGCAGGGTGGGATCAGCTGGGGCAGAGCAGCTGTGGGACCATCCACACTCTCCTTCCTGCCTTTCCCAGCAGCCTCTCAGCAGCACAGGCTGCTCCCAGGGGGGCTGTGCCCCAGTTCCAGCCCAGTTCAGGGAGGAAGGACAGGAGGGCTGGTGCTGGAGGTGCTTGCTCTGATATCTGCATGGATTCCCCTGTGCCAGGGGACTGGAGTGGGAACTGCTGGGGTCCAGCAGTGCCCCTGTGTGTGGGCTCTGGCTGCAAGGGCACCGTGGGCATGGCTGGGTGGGAGCTGGGGGCTGGCAGCATCCCCAGGCTCCTCCAGACAGTGCTGCTGGAAGGGACACTTGAAGTGACCTGTGTTGGGAGAGCCTAGGGCTCATTCCACCCCACACTCAGCCAGGAAGGAGCAGTGTGGGTGCCTCCCTGCCCTTCCCCACCGAGGGTCCCCCGGGGTGTCCCAGTGCTCATCCCTGCACTCCCAGGGCTGGACTGGGGTTGGGCTGGCTCCGGGTGGGTCCTGCCATGTGTCCATCCTTGGTGTCCCCATTCATGGGCCCCATCCTTGTCCCTGCATGCGTGTGACACGCTGCCCCTGCAGCGCCGTGGCTTTGGGGTGGAAATAAAGCACTGAGTATTTTTGTGAACTCTTGGCAAACTCCACATCCACACCACTTCCACTGGCACAGCCCTGGCACAGCCAGCAGGTCCCAGCCCAGCACAGGACCCTGGTCCAGGCTGGGGACTGAAATGGGGTGAGTGACACAGACCCTGGGACTGGGATGTGGAATGTGTATCCCAGGTGTTGAAGCTGGGGTGTAGGATGCACCTCGCTGGGGTTGGGATGTGGGATGTGGGTTGTGGATCCTGGGTTTTGAAGCACCAGATCCCTGGGACTGAGGTGTGGGATGTGGATCCTGGGTTTTGAAGCACCAGATCCCTGGGACTGAGGTGTGGGATGCAGATCCCAGGTGCTGGAGCTGGGGTGTAGGATGCGGGTCCCTGGGCTGGGGCTCAGGATACAGATCCCTGGGTGCTGGGGTGCAGGATGTGGATTGCTGGGGTGTGGATTCCGGATCTGGGCTGGGCTGGGATGTGGGACATGGCCCCTGGGTGCTGGATGAAGCCCGGGAAGGTTCAGCCAGGCTGGGAACCAGCCAGGATCCGTGCTGGAGGCGTGGGACTCCCGGACAGAGCCCACCCCGCAGCTGGTGGACTGTTCCCCACCCAGCCCCGGGGGCTGCTGGTTTGGCTGTGCATCCTGCAGATCCTGTGGATGCTGCGGAGCCAGAGCCCGGCACAGCCTCGGGGATGGGTCCTGGAGCCAGGAGGGCTGGGGTGCCACCACTGGGATCTGGGGCTGGGCAGAGCCAGGGACAGAGCAGCTGCCAGTGCCTTGGTTACCCCTGCCCTGTCCAGTGGGGCCGTGGTGGGGCCCTGACCTTGCTGGGGCCGCCCTGGGAGCAGCTGGGAGGGGACCAGCCATGAGCTCATCCCGCTGTGCCGGGGCCAGGGCCGGGCTGTGTCCCGCTGCTGCTCACGGTCCCCGCCTCGTCCCAGCACCCGCTTCCCCACTGGAACCCACTGGGAGCAGGACATGGCTGGGGGGACACCCCACAGTGGGGTCAGGACATGGCCGTGGGGACACCCCATAGGGGGAACAGGACATGGCCGTGGGGACACACCACAGGGGAGCAGGACATGGCTGGGGGGACACCCCATAGGGGGAACAGGACATGGCCGTGGGGACATCCCATAGGGGGAACAGGACATGGCTGGGGGAGGTCCCCACACTGGGAACAGGACATGGCTGTGGGGTCCCCACAGTGGGAGGAATCCATTGGATCCCCCATGGATTTGGTGCAGCCAGGGCACACCCCAGCCCACTGATGTGCAGCCCACGCGGGTTGCTGGTTTGCTGGGGCTCTGTCCCCTCGTTGTGAGCTCCCCGGGTGGGGGTCCGGCCCTCGGGGGGCTGCCCAAGGCAGGGCCGTGGGAGGGGGCCGGGCTGGAGCCCCCCTGTCTGCAGCTCCATCACTGCCCGCAGCCCCCGCAGCCCCCGCAGCCCGGCCGGGAAGTGGAGTGGGGAACAAAGGCGGCTTGTGGCGAGTGCCGGGTCTCTGCCCTTCCTGCAGGAAGAGCCCGGGGCCGGACAAGGGGCCCGTGTCCCTTACAAGGGGCCCTGCCAGCCCTCCCTGCTCCGCCAGCACGTGTCGGGGGGGCTGGCGACGGGTGACACCAGCCGGGGGTGCCACCAATACCTTGCTGCCACCATGGCCAGCCACAGGGCCCGGGGACCCCCAGGACACCCCTGGGCATGGGGACACGGGGTTCTGCCTCCTCCTGCTGCTCCAGAGGCAGTGCCAGAGCTGGGGTGGCCCCGGGCTCCTGGGAAGGGGACACTGCTCGTGTGCCCACCCCTGCAATGTCCCCCTCCCATGTCCCCATTCCCACTCAGTGCAATGGCCCCCTTGTCACCTCCTGCAGTGTCCCATTGCTGTCCCCTGCAATGGCCCCCTTGTCACCTCCTGCAGTGTCCCATTGCTGTCCCCTGCAATGGCCCCAAGCCCCCCGGGAAGGCTCAGCTGGGCACAGGGGTCAGGGCTGGCTGTGGCAGGGACACCCCAAGATTCCCCCATCTGTGGTTCCCTACAGAGACCTCCAGCAGGCACCATAACCCACCCTCAGCTTGGCCTGGCAGGTTGAGGGGTCCTGCCCAGCTCGGGGCAGAGGGACCTGTGTGTCCTCAGGGAGTGTTCCCATGCCAGGGGAAGGTGGGCTCACACAGGAGAGCACCAGACACGGGGGAAATGGGCAGGTTTTTATTTGAGGAGAAGCAGCTCGGGGGGCAGCTGGTTACAGGTGAATCCCACTGCCCTGCAGAGCTCCAGCTATGCCAGCTCCACTCTCAGCAGGGCTGGGCATCCCCAGCATGGGAGTCACCCCAAACAGCCCCCCAGGAGCCTCCGTCATTGGCAACGGGACCCCACGGCAGGACAGAGCCTCGCCAGGGCTCTGCCAGTGAGATGCTCCGGGGTGGGCACGTGCTGGGGCTGGCACAGAGGGGCTGGGGGCCCCCCCCGTGCCCCTCACTAGTGCAGGGGGTGGGGGTGGCAGGTCCCTGTGGGGTGCTCAGGGCAGGTGTGGGTTCGGCCACCCCAGGCATCCCCTTCTCAGGATGTGTTGCTGTGGCAGGGCCGGAGAGGCGTCACCCAAAGCGAACGCTGACAGCCAGGGCCAGGGGTCCCGCGGGGCTGGGGCGTCCTGGGGGGCTGGGGCAGCCCCGGTGCCCCCGGGGCAGGCGGCCAGTTAGTGCAAACAAGGTCTGTATTATTAAAGCTGGTGGCTTCAGGCTGGTGGCCCCAGTCCCACTGAGGCTCAGGGAGGCACCGGGGTGGGCAGGGGGCACGTGGTGTTTCGGGGGGCAGTGGGGCTGGGGCAGGGGCAGGATCGTCTCTCGCCCACCCCGTCACAAGAGGACACAGGGCTTCTTGGGCTTGGCCGGGACGGGGTTGAGCACAGCCCGCACAGCCTCGGTGAACACATCCTTGATGCCCTCCTGGTTGAGCGCCGAGCACTCCAGGTACTTGACAGCGCGGATCTGCTTGGAGAGGCTGATGCCCTGCTGGGTGGTGATGGGCGCCTGGTTCTGCTCCTTGAGCCGCTTCATGGTCTCAGGGTTGTTCCTCAGATCCTTCTTGGTGCCAACGAGCAGGATGGGCACGCTGGGGCAGTGGTGGCACACCTCGGGGTACCACTTGTGCTTGACGTTCTCGTAGGAGGGCGGGCTGGCGATGGAGAAGCAGATGATGAAGACGTTGGTCTGGGGGTAGGAAAGCGTCCGCAGGCGGTCGTACTCCTCCTGGCCGGCCGTGTCCCACAGGTTTAAGTTAATAGTCCTGCCATCCACCGTGTTCTGGGCGCTGTAGTTGTCGAACACGGTGGGGATGTACTCCTTGGGGAAGGCATTGGTGGTGTAGCAGATGAGCAGGCAGGTCTTCCCCACCGCCCCGTCACCCACCACCACGCACTTGATGCTCTGCATCCTGGTGTCCCAACGTCCCCTCAGCAGCCTGTAGGGAGAGGAGAGGGTCAGGGTTGCTGGGGCTGGGTCACCGTGGTGCCCCCACTCGGACACCCCAGGGCCAGAGGGTGCAGAGGGGCCACACTGGGCTCACCCTCGGTTCACCCTCCAACCCACAGCCTGGATGAACTTCCCAGCCAGGCACATTCCCCCAGCAGCCCCCGAGGTGTGCAGAGACCCCCCAGTGGGGACCCACCTGCCCTGGCCCAGGGTGATGTGTCCATGCCAGCCAGGCTGTAGCAGCATCCTGTGCCATGCCATGCCATGCCATGCCATGCTCTTAAGCTGGAACATGCCCTTAGGACAGCAGGATCAGGCAGGGGCAGGGCTGGGCTGGGCTGTGGCACCGTATGGGACATCCCTGTGTATGCCAGCCCTGATCCTGCCCACGCTGAGTGGGGCAGGGCACAGGCTGGGCTGGGTTGGGCTGATGTCCGCTCCAGCAGCTGTGTTTATCCCTGATCCCGGCGCATTTCCCTTCCTCAGGTTCCTTCCCTCTGCAATTCCCATTAAGGGCCACATCCTGCTCCCCTTCCTGCTGCCGGCTGCAGCCCAGCCAATGTGGGGACACCACACAGAGCCAGGGCACGGGGGTGCCCACCCTGGGGCTGGCAGCCCCTGTTCCCACCGGGATTGGGCCATGGGCAGCTGGGGCACGGTGGAGGGATGTGGATGGGAGCCCTGGCTCGTGTGCCACCAGGATGGGGGGAGCAGAGGTGCTGGGGTGGAGAAGCCACAGTGTCCCAGAGCCCTGGGCTGGGGGGGGGCCCTTCCCGAGAGCCCCCCGGGGCTGCAGGGCTGGGGAGGAGGGGGCCGAGCCCCCTGTCCCCTCGGATGGGGCCGAGCCCCCCGTCCCCTCGGATGGGGAAGTCGCTCTTCCTCTTCCCGCGCTGCCATGTGGCTTCCTGCACACGAGGCTGTGCCGTGACCCCCGCCCTGCCTGGCCACCAGCCCCCCGTGGGCCTCAGTGTCCCCCTGCCAGCCTGCCCCCCACCCAAGGGGCATCCCCGTGCCCTCAGCGTGGGAACAGGGAGCAGCAGGGTCCCCACAGCCCCCCATCCTCCCACCCCCCACAGGAAGCCGCTCATCCGGCGTGGGATCCCGGGGGGGCCATGGACACACCATAAACACACCCCCGAGCAAACCCAGCCCGGAGGGTTCCTCACACCAGTTTGCACCAGTGCGGTGCCCCACGGCCTGGGGGGCTCAGCCAGCAGGCCCCAGCAACCCAAGGTCACCAATGTCTGAGCACCCACGGGCACCTCAAGGTCCCCACAGCCATTTGCCTGCTGGGCAGCCATCCCACGAGTCGTGGTGGGGCTCAGCTGAGGGTCCCCACTGTGGTGGGATATTGGGGACCCCCTGGGCTGGGGCAGCAGTTCCTGGGGCTCAGCTGAGGGTCCCCACTGTGGTGGGACATTGGGGATCCCCTGGGCTGGGGCAGCAGTTCCTGGGGCTCAGCTGAGGGTCCCCACTGCAGTGGGACATTGGGGAGGGATCCCCTGGGCTGGGGCAGCAGTTCCTGGGGCTCAGCTGAGGGTCCCCACTGTGGTGGGACATTGGGGAGGGATCCCCTGGGCTGGGGCAGCAGTTCCTGGGGCTCAGCTGAGGTGTGAGAGGGGTCCTGTGGCAGCCCCAGGGTGGGGACAGCTGGGGCAGGAGCCCCCCCAGGGGACATGAGGAGCCCACCACGACCAGAAGAGGGTTGGAGAACCACTCTCTGGGGGCACAGGGACAGGGACAAAGCAGTGCCTCCCTGCCCACATCTCCCCATCCCTCGGGGAGCAGAGCAGCCCCGAGCACCATCTCTGACCTTGTGACCATCCCACAGTGGGACATGGCAAACACTGGTCACCCCGAGCCCAAACCCTGCACCCCCAAACTGGCCACTGGCACCCTGAGATGAGCAGTGGGCACCCAGCGGGCACCATCCCCATTCCCATCCCGGGAAAGGCCCAGGCTGAGTCAGCGGGGCTGAGGAAGGGCATGGGGCACATGAGGAAATGCTCGTGCCCATGATAGCATCGCTGTGGGGAAAGGGAGAGGAGGAGGAAGAGGAGGAGAACAAGGAGGAGGGGATGGTGGGCAAGGGGCCACTTCATCACCCAGCACCTCTGGGGCTGTGGAACCCCAGGGTGGCCCCAAGGTTTGTCACCAGCACCCAGCAAATGTGGGCACACGTGGTGCCCATGGAGGGGCCATAGTGGGACCCAGGTGCTCACACTGGAGTGTTCTGGCACTGCCAGCACCAGGTACAAAGTGCCAGTGGCACAAGGAGGGGACCTGCGGGCACAGCCGTGCTGCCCACACTCACAGGGCAAATGTCCTGCTGAGGGGGGTTTGGGGCAGGGCAGAGCCCCCCCAGCAGCTCCCCCTCCCTACCCACTCCCAGCTCCACTGCAGCACAAGGTCAGCTCTGTTCTCCCAGGAAATCCATGGCCGGCAGCACCTTTAACCCCTTCTGGCTCCCCGGCAATGCTGCGGTACAGGAGGCACAGCCCAGGGTGGGACACCTGCCCCTTCCCAACCCCACGGGAGGGGACCCCGAGGAGGAAGTCAGAGCATGGAAGGGACTCAGCACCCCGACCCCAGTGGGACCCCAGCCCACCCTCCATGCTCAGAGGAGATTTGGGGTGCTGGGGAGGGAGTGTGGGGGGGCAAGGGGGCTGTGGGTGATGCAAAGTGATCCCCCTCACTGCCCCTCTCCCTGGGACAGGAAAGAGACTCATCTCTTCTTCAGCAAAAAAAGGGAAGCAAAACCCCCTGCCAGCGCTCCCAGCCGGGGCAGCCCCGGGGGTTTTCCGAAGGGGGAGTGGAGCAGCGATCCCATGGGGTGCCCTCCCACTTCCAGTGCCATCCCAGGGCCCCCAAACCAGACCCCACCTCCCCAGACTGACCCTGCACCCCTCAGATATCCCCTGCCCCACAGCTGCCAGCACACCCCATACCATGGAGCCTGAGCTGTGCCCCACCTGGGGCACTTCACACCCCACTTGGGGCACCTCACACCCCACTTTGAGCACCCCACACCCCACTTGGGGCACCTCATACCCCACCGTGCCCCCCAAACCCCACCCTGTGCCCCCCACCCTCCCTGGCCAGCAGTTCCATCCCAGACAGACAAACATTCCCAGGCCCACCCTGGTCCCTGAGGTCCCTCCTGGCCCACGGGGGAACTGGCCCAGCACAGCCCCCCAGGCACTGCCACCAGTTCAGCAGCACAAAGAGGGAATTAATAAAATTACTGAAAGCTCTAAATCCCAAGCAGGGAACCCCCGGGGGCCACGGCCATCAAGATCCCCCCCCAGCTCTGCCCTGGCCCTGCCGTGGTGGCTGAAATAACTTCCCTGCTGAGTCGGAGGGTTTTGATTTCCCTCATTTTCCAGCTGTCGTGACTAATTTCCTCATTTTATTTCCCTCCCAGGCCGGGTCCTGCTCTGCCCCCAGCACGGCCACGGCCGCTCCCAGCCCTCGGCCTCTGCACGGGGCACTGCCAGAGCTCTGCAGAGGGTGGGGACAGGTCCCCACAGGGTCCCAACACAGCCACGGCTCCCAGCTGGCACTGGGGGGAAGCTGGCATCGATGGAGAGATGGTGGATGGATGGATGGATGGATGGATGATGGACATGATGAATGATGAATGGGATGGATGGATGCAGCATGAACAGATGGATGGAAAGATGAATGGAGGATGAATGAGATGGATGATGGATGAAGAGGATGGATGGATATATGGATGGCTGTATGGGGTTTGCATGGACAGATGGATGAAGGAAGGAGACAGTGGATTATGGACAGGATGGATGGATGGATGGGTGGGTGGATGGATGGATGGGTGGATGGATGGATGGGTGGGTGGATGGATGGATGGGTGGATGGATGGATGGATGGATGATGGATGGGTCCCTCCGTGACCCTGGGGTGAGAGAAGAGCCTGGCATTGCTCTCAGTGCCAGCGGAGCTGTAGGGAGGGCCAAACAGGCAGCACCAGCACCAGCACCTCTCCATGGCACAGCCAGACCCCACACAGCACAGCCCACACCTGTCCCTGCCAGCTGCGCCCCCAGCACCCCCAGGACTATCCAGGATGCTCCTGGTGCCCCCCAGTCCCAGCCCGGCCCCCTCCCAGCCCACACACCCCCTGCACTTGTCCCTGGGCCACTGGGACCAGCAGCTTCTCGTCCCCCCAAGCAGAGGGGAGGGAGCACGGCAGGTCCCAGCCCACCCAGCCACCTCAGACCCCCTCCCGTGGGGACGCCCCCCTGTAGCTTTCGGGGTCCCACGGGTGTCCCTGCTCTGAGCAGGGCTGTGGCACTGATTTAGTGTCTGCAGGGGGAGGACCACTGAGACCCCGGGGGTGGCCCCACGACCAGCGCCCACCCCAGGCACCCACCTGGCCCAGGGACAGCCCCGGCTGGGATGTGGGTGCTGCACACGTGGGACAGAGGGTGCAGTGCCGTGTGTGCAGTGCTGAGTGTGTGACATGTATGTGTGTGGCATGTACATGTATGTACGTGTGTGTGTGTGTGAGAGGCATGTAGAGGGCAGTGGGGCAGGGGGTCAGTGGTGGTCACTGCAAGGGGGATCACTTGGGGGTCACTGCAGGGGGAGTCACTGCAGGAGTGACAGTGGAGTCAGTGCAGAGGGTCGGTACCGGGGCTCTGTACCGGGCGTCAGTGGGGTCGGTGCGGGGGGTCAGTGGGGTCGGTACCGGGGGGCGCGGGGGGTTCAGTGACCGCAATGGGGTCGGGCCAGTTCCGTCCCGGCAGCTCCCGGCCCCGCTCCCGTCTGGAACTCCGGACCCCCGTTATCCCCGGGCCCCCGTTATCCCCGGACCCCCGTTATCCCTGGACCCCTTTCATCCCCGCAGCCCCGTTATCCCCGGACCCCCCCGTAGCCTCGGTAGCCCCGCTGCCCCCGAACCCCAGCAGTCCCGTTATCCCGCGTTAGCCCCGACATCCCCGGCCATTCCCTTAGCCCCGACAGTCCCGCTATCCCCGACAGTCCCGTTATCCCCGGCAATCCCGTTATCCCAGGCAATCCCGTTATCCCGCTCCGGGCGGTCCCGCCCTGGCCCCGACGGGCGGCTCCTCCCGGGACCGGCCGGGACTGCCCGACCCCGGAACCCCCAGACCCCCCGGGACCCTCCGGTACCCCCGAATCCCCCCGGTGCCCCCGAATCCCCCCGGTACCCCCGAACCCGCCCCGCACTCACCCCGGGACATGCCGCGACGGCGGCCGGGGCCGGGGCGGCGGCGGCGGGAGGAGGACGAGGACGAGCAGAGGGAGGATGGAGAGGAGGAGGAGGAGGAGGAGGAAGTCTGCGGCCGCCTCCTCCCGCCGCCCCGGGCGGTCCCGCGGAGAAACTTCCCCCGCCTCGCCCTCCTCCCCGCCCGCCGCTTCCTTCCCTTCCTCGGGGTCCCGGGGGAGCCGCCCGGACGGGCTTTGGGGCGGGATCCCGGGCAGGACCCCCAAAACTCCCGGCACCACCCCGAGCGAGGACCTGCAGCCCCCGGGGCCGGGCTGGGGGCAGAGATGCTCTCCCGGCCCCCTGACCCCTATCCCTGCCACCCCCATCCCTGCCACCCCCATCCCTGCCACCCCCGTCCCTGTCACCCCCATCCCTGCCACCCCCGTCCTCTCCGGGGGCTCCCACCGCCGCCCCCCATCCCTGGGGACAGGGACAGGACAGACCCCACTGCCAGCGCAGGGGGCAGAGCTCTGGGGGGCTAAAAGGGGCTGAGGAGGGAGCTCCCTGGGGACATGGGGGGTGGCACCCCCAGCCCTTGGGCTGCCTCGGGGTCTGGGTGAGGATTGGGTGGGGGCACAGCGGGGACCGTGCCCGGGAGGGGCTTGGGGCCACCCTGCTGCACCCCACGGGGAAACAGGAGGGTCCTGGGGCTGGGCTGGGGGCAGAGCCCACCCCGAGCACAGCCTTGCCCTGCTGGGTCAGGGCCAGGGGAGCCCCAGGTGCTCTGAGGGTCCCTGCAAGGACCAGCTCCCCCAGGCTGGGAGTCCCCATAAGGGCCAGGCCCCCTCCCCAGCACCCCGAGAGTCCGTGGGGGTCACCCGGGACCGGAAGGGGGGCAGCTCCCCGGGCAGGGGGTGAGTGGCCTGTCCCCATCCTCACCCTGCCATCTGCAGCTCTGGGACCCTCTGCCTGCCCCCAGCACCAGGACCAGGACTGGGACCCACTGGGGACCCCTCGGGTTGGAGATCCCCAGCCCCATTCCCAGCCTGGGCACTGCCATGAGTGGGGGTCCCCGTGGGGGTCCCCATGAGGTGCCAGACCCCGTCCCACACCACAGGGCACCCGAGGGCACCTGGCTGAGGACAGGCGCCTGCTCCGGGGACAAGGGTGGCACTTCTCGGAGCAGCCAGTCCGGAGTGGGACAGGATGTGACCGGTGGGCTCCAGGCACTGGTGGCACCAGCCCAGCGATGGCAGCAGGAGCATGTGGCCCTGGAGGTGTCACCTCTTTTGGGAGGTGTCACAGTGCCCCTGTCCCCACTGGGAGGGAGCAGCCACACGTGGGACATGGGAACAGCTCTGCCCCGAGAGCCGGGCTGCTCTGAGGGGTCGGGCTGCAGTGACAATCCGGGGTGCTGTGACAATCCGGGGTGCTGTGACAGTCTGGGGTGCCCCGAGGTGCCAGGGCGTCCCTTCTGTCCCTCCTGTCCCTCCTGACCCTGCTGTCCATTCTGTCCCTTTTGTCCCTGCCGTCCATTCTGTCCCTTCCATCCCTGCTGTCCCTCCTGTCCCTGCCGTCCATTCTGTCCCCGCTGTCCCTGCTGTCCCCGCTGTCCCCGCCGTGTCCGCCAGAGGGCGCTGCGCCCCCAGCGGGCTGCAGAGGGGGCGTGGCCGAGCGCGCCCTTTGGCCCCGCCCCGATGGGTGTGGCGCCGTTTGGCCATGCCCCCTGTCAGCGCGCGCAGTGACGTCAGAGCCGGGTGCGCAGCGCGGCGGGCGAGACCATCGCACCCCTTGGCGGGGGGGGGAGCGCGGGGCTGTCCCGGCCCACACGGAGCGGCGGTCCCGGCGGGCACCGCCCTGAGGCGGCGGCGGCGGGCGGGGAGCAGCGGGGAGCGGTCCCGGTGCGGCGGCAGCGGCGGGGGCAGCGGCGTTATCCGCGCAGAGCGGCGGGCGGGCAGCGGGGCCACCCCGGGAGAGACCCCTGTGGGCGGGGGAGTGGGGCTGTCCCGGGAGATACCACTGTGGCGGCGGGGGGGGGGGCTGGCCGGGGAGATAC
>JAXCLP010000001.1:116861533-116873930 GCA_035584035.1 Lepidocolaptes lacrymiger | reverse complement strand
GTGGGATCTGCCCAGGGAGCAGAGCCTGGATCTGTGGTGGGATCTGCCCGAGGAGCAGAGCCTGGATCTGTGGTGGGATCTGCCCAGGGAGCAGCCCCTGGATCTGTGGTGGGATCTGCCCAGGGAATAGCCCCTGGATCTGCCCAGGGAGCAGACCCTGGATCTGTGGTGGGATCTGTTGTGGGATCAGCCCCTGGATCTGTTGTGGGATCTGCCCAGGGAGCAGACCCTGGAGCCGTGGTGGGATCTGTTGTGGGATCAGCCCCTGGATCTGTGGTGGGATCAGCCCCTGGATCTGCCCAGGGAGCAGCCCCTGGATCTCTGGTGGCAGCAGAATGGGGGGATCTCAGTGTGTGTGATCCCTGTGCCGGGGATTGTTCCATCCTGGCGACAGGACGGGCTCTGTGACCGGCTCTTTTCCGTCTCCGGGAGAAGGGGCTCCCCGTCTCCTCTCCGTGTGCTCCCAAACGCTCGGGCCGCTTCCCATCCAGTCTGCTCCGCTCAGGAAACTGGATCTCTGCAGTCCTCTCCGAAGCGAGGTTTGTGCCTCCAAGGAATTTCCAGCGGAGTTATTTTTGGAGGCCCTGCAGAAGTGTGGCAGCCCGGGTGATTCAGCTGCTGGCTCTGCTCGGGGCTGCGAGGGAGGCTCTCCTGGGCTCCAGTGAGTCCCCCCAGCTGGGGTTTTCTTGCAGGACAGGTGCTTTTGGTCACCCCTGCTTTTCCCACCTGGGTTCTGGTTGCTGCTGAACTTGCAGACTGCAAGGGAATTACAGGTTGGAACCCCAAATATACAGAGAGAAGGGGTTCGTGTCCCTTCCTGGGGCAGCCGGGCAGGTCCGAGGGGCTCCTTCCCTCTCCTCCCACAGCTCGGTGTGTCCTCTGGGATATCTGGGCATTTGTTGTGGAGCTTCTGGACCTGCTGCCCCAGCTTGGACAGGGAATGTCCTCAGCACAGTGTTCCCTGTGTGTTCCCTGGAAGCAGAAGGTTCCTGCTGTGGTGGCTGCAGAGCTGGGCTCAGAGGGAGAGCTGGTGTTGGACGGCATTTGGAAACCGAAAGTGCCCCGTTTTGACACTTTTTCTGAGGTGCTGGTTTTATTCTTTAACTGGTACGTTAAGATTTTAATGATAAAAGTATCGGCACCGGTTGCTTTTTCCTGGAACAGGGAAGTGTCAGCAGAGAGCAGGAGCTGCTGAGATGCCCCTGCACGCCCAGGGGATGCAGCAGAAGGTTTTCTGGAGGATTAGGAAGTGATCCCCATTCCCCTGATATCCTTTTTCAAGCAAGAGTTTGAAACGGGCAGTTTTATCTATGCAGGAAAATCAGAGTTGGTGAGTGAACCCCGGGGAAAATCAGATTTTTCTCTTGGCTTTGACTCGCTCGGGCGAATCGAGGGCTTTAATCTTTCATCTCTAATCTTTTCCTGCCGAGATCAGATTGAAGTTTGGTTCCACTCAGCTGCACAGGAGCCATTTCACAAGGCAGAGACACCGAGACAGTGTGGGGTGGGGTTGGAGCCCAGAGAGCCAGCAGGGCCCTCTCCCAAGGGCCTGGGTTTGCCCCAGGGCCAGGTTTGGGCACCTCCCAAACTTTGGGGTCCCGGTGCTCTCACAGGATGTGGGACTGTCCCACACCTCATTGTTTTCACCCGCCCCTGGTTATTTTTAGCCCGAATTTGTCAGGCCACAGCCCGGCCCTGGGATCTTTTCACACCCCTCAAAGGGGCAAACGGGTCTCCTGGGGAACAAACTGGACTTTCAGGGAACTTTCTTCCCTATTTTTGCTCACTGTAATTGGCCTGTTGCTCAAACCAACCAGGTCTTGTTCATTTTTCTGGTCCTTACCAGAACATCCTCAGGGGTTATGTCAAACATTTTACAGAAGTTTTAGGTGGGTTTGTGTCAAAAGTTTTAAAATTTGTCTCATTTAGGATATTAAAGTACTCAGTGGCCTCTTCCTCAGTAAATCCCATCGCTTGGGACCAGTTGCTGGGGTTTAGGATGATTCTGTTGTTTTGTTTGCCCTCTGTGCAGCCCAGCACAGGTTGGGCCCCAGATGTGTTTGTGGGAGATCCAAGGAAAACAGACTGTGAAGGGGCTGGGATCTGGATGAGTGGGATTCATCCCTGGTTCTCTTAGTGGTGCCATTGTTCACCTACAGATGGATCCAGACCTGTCTCTGCAATTATATGGAAGTGGTGCCTTGAGCCTTAGTTCATTTTACATGGAATTCCTTCCTGTGCTCGTGCATCCATAGGGATGAAGGGCTGTGTCTCCACGCTCTGCCTGTGCTGGGGAGGTCTGGGGGCTCAGAACAGGGATCCTGGTGTGGGTTTTCCCTGTCTCCTGCAAGTTTGAGAGATGGGCTCCAGGTCACTGTGTTGGGATTAAGGCATTTTTGGGTAATGTGGAACTCCTGTGCCTGGGGCTGGACCCTCTGGTGAAGGGGTGGGACAGGCTTTGGTGGTTTTTCCTTATGCCAAGGCACAACAGCTCCTCTTTCCCTTCCTTTATCCTCCTCCCTGCCCTGTTTGCTGCTTCCCTGTGTTGATTCCTCGATGCCATTTGCTCTTGTTCTGGTGGTTTATAACACCAGCTATAAAAATATCCCGGCGGTTTCCAAAGAAAACCTGGAGAGCTGTGCCCAGGGTTATTTCTGTGTTTGCCTGGAGCACCTGGAGCTGCACTTAAACCCACAGAACCTCCTGTTGGACACAGTCAGCACGAGGAGGGGGGGCTGCAACCACGGCTTTGAACGGGTCATTAATTCCCAAGGGGGAAAACATTCATCTCTGGGTGAGAACTCTGTGCCCAGGTCCAGGCTGAGCACCCCTGTCCTTGCCTTCCCATGGCCCAGGGGTTTATTGGAAGTGAATCCTTCACTGCAAACCTTTGGAAAGTGATGGGTTTGGTCTTCTGGCACCTGAGCAGGACGTGGCCTCAACAGAGCCTTTGGAAGGTCCACGGTGCATCATCCTGCAGGGTGGGAACGGGGCTGGTTCTCCTTGATCTCCCAATTTAAATGTTCCTGTCACTGATGGAGCGAAGGCTGACGTTGGTGTGACCATTTCGTGGGGCTGGTTTGCGTCACCCACCTCTGTGCCAGAATCCACCTCTGTGCCCTGTCCCTGTGCCAGGTTCCAGGGGCTGCAGAGGGCAGGATGCAGGAGGAGCTGCCCCTGGAAAGGGCCTGGTCACTGAGGCAGGAGCTCAGACAGAACCAGGCGTGCTCATTGAGGTGTCACTGCTGGCAGGAGGTTGGACCTGATGCCCTTGGAGGTCCCTTCCAGCCTCTGGGATTCCCTGATTCTGTGATCTGGCTGCTCTCTCACACTCGGGACTGTCCTGGGGCTGTGGGAGCAGAACCAGGGCAGGATTTCATCCCAATATTGCTATGCTGGAAACCTCCCAACCCTGCCCTGGCTCAGAGCCCTGGGAGCTGCATTGTCCCAGTGCACCTTCCCTGGAGTGACTCCTCCAGCCTGTCCCTCCCACGGACCTGGAGCAGCTCCTGGGACACACGACCTGCAGCTCTCCTTGCTTTGATCAAACACTTGCTAAAGGAGCTTTTGCCTCCAGGACTGGAAGGATTTTGCTGTTTAATTAATTCTTTCAGGTGTGCATGTTCACGGAGTGGAAGTTGCACCTGAGACCTTTGGGCTGGGCAAGGGAGAAGGAGCAGTTGTGAGAATACCTGGAAAAGCCTGCCAGGAAATAGTCCTTGTTCTTCCCCAGCTCAGTTGGAAGCCACAGCCTTGGGAATGAAACTCATCTTGAGGAATTGCCATTCTGAGAGGTGGAGAAATTGTGTTTTGGCAGCAGACCATGCCTCATGTGGAGGAGGAGAAGCAGCAGGGCTGGGCAGCACTGGGAGTGCTGGGGAGCTCCTGCTCCTTCCCTTCCCTGCTGGGCCCAGGAACGTGGAGTGATACTCAGCTGAATCAGAGAGGGGATTTTAATTTAGTTTCTTGTTAGATTTATTAATTTACTCCTGTGACAGAAGCTCTCTCCAAGCCTCCAGTGCCCCTGGGGTGGTCCTTTCCAGTGGGAACAGTGCAGTAGGGCTGGAGGGAGCTGGATCTGCCACCCCAAAGTGCCTTTCCCATGGTGTGGCAGGGATACACACACCCTGGGGGAAGTGCAGGGAGCAATCCTCCTGTCTGTGCTTTCTTCTGGGAGGGGATGGAGAGTAAATGTGTCAGGAAGGAGCCTCTTGACATCCCTTAACCTGGGATGCTTTGATGGCCTTGGAGTGGAACCTCATCCCAAAGGGAGTAAGAAGGAAAACCAGTTGGTTTTTCTGTGGGCTGCTCAGTTTCTTGTGGGCTGCCTGGATATGTTGGAACATTGTAATTCCATGTGAGTGCCCTTTTCTCCTCCTCCGGGCAGGGGAAGAGTCTCTGTCCAGTGACACCACAGGGGAATTGCATCATCCTCCTGAGACCTGAGGTTTGTGTTCTGTCCAGTTTTTGGTGAGGGAAGGGAAGTCCATCCTGGTGTAATTCCACATGAATTTAATATTGGAAAGGGCTGCCCAGGGAGGGTTGGAGTGCCCAGCCCTGGAGGTGCCCAAGGCAGGACTGGCCGTGGCACTCAGTGCTCTGGGCTGGGGGACAAGGTGGGCATCGGGCACAGGGTGGGCTCTGGGGGCTGGCAGGGCTTTGCCACCCTCAGGGATCCTGGGATTCCATGATTTGTTAGTTAAAAATCAGTTTCTATGAGGAGGTGGTTAAAAAGCAGCAGTTTTCTGTGGAGTTATCCCTGCACTTCTGAAAATTCTCCTCCTGCTTGTCCGAGCTGGAGGCTGAGCTGGTGGCAAAGGTAGTGGTGGCTCCTGTCCCACAGTGGCTCTCCAGGGTCAGTGCCAGACTTGGACACCCTTCAGCTGCTGGACTGTGCCCAGCCTGGCATCCTGCTTCTCAGAGCCCTAATAACGCAAACCAATTAGTGTAGAAAAAGCTGATTCCTTCATTAATTAGCTCTGCTTTCAGTCCAGAGAGGGGGAAATAAAGTCCCGAGCAGGTGGAGGAAGCAGGAGAGCTGTGACTTCCTGAGCAGCTCTGGGTTCCCACTGCAAGAGGTCCTTTGGTAGCTGGGGGGGCTCCTTCTCCTGGGGGTCTCTGCCTGGAGCCCCCTGGGGGTCCCTGCAGGGGCAGTGCTGCAAACAGGGGGCTGGACATTCCCTGGGGTCAGGGGCAGGTCTGGGAACCCCCCCAGCTGGGGAAGCAGGTTGGAGTGCCCTTCATTCTGTCAGGCAGGTGCTGGGAGTGAGAAATTCTCCCTGGGAGGGTGGGCAGGCCCTGGCACAGGGTGGGCAGAGAAGCTGTGGCTGCCCCTGGATCCCTGGGAGTGTCCCAGGCCAGGCTGGACGGGGCTTGGAGCACCCTGGGCTGGTGGGAGGTGTCCCTGCCATGGCAGGGGTGGGACTGGGTGGGCTTTAAGGTCTTTCCCAACCCAAACCAGTCTGGGATTCTGTGGCTAAGGGGGGATTGGCCTCTTCTCTGCCTTCCCTCTGTTACCAGATGCATCCTTAGAACCTGCTGCTTGCCCCTCTTGCCCTCAGGTTTTATTAGCTGCTGGAATTTTGGAATGTTCCACCTACTCCCCTCCCGTGGCTGATCCAAGTGGGACTCTCTGGAACACTTTAATTTTCTGTCCATCCAGGCCCTTGTGCAAAGTCCCTCTCCCCTTGGGCACTGGAAGGGGCTCTCAGGTCTCTGTTAAAATAATAATAATAATAATAATGCTAATCCTGGTAAAGGTGCAATGGCAGGACTGTACCCAGCTGATGCATTCATTTATCAATTTTTCCTGGTGGTCCAGGCCAAAGTCCCTGGCTCTGTTCAGTGTGAACCCATCAGAGGAACAGAAGGAAATCCTTGGGGAACTGTGTGTGTTTCTGCCCGTGAATTGTCCCCGTTTGTTTCTCCCCATGAAATAGTACCGGGCTGTTTGTTTGTTTGGATTATGGGCCTATTTTTAAGTAACCTATTTTTTCCACTTTGGAAAATGTATTAACTCGCTGCATGTCCTGGACATCTGTGGAGTTTGACTTTGGGAACCACCAAGTGCTCCTTGGAAGTCTCTCACCAGTCTGAGTTGTTCCCTTCTGGCAAATATGTACTTATTTTGGGGTTTTAATACATATATATATGTATATACATTGCTGAGCTTTGCTGAGAGAGACATTTTCAGGATCCACAGAGGCAAATCCAGCACTTCTTGGAAGTGCCCTTTATCCCACCAAGGAGCTCTGCATCCTCAGTTCCATCACCTGGTCACCTGCTCTGGGATTTGGGAATCCCTAATCCCAGCAGTCCTCGGACAGTGGAAGCAGCAGCAATCCCACTGGAAACAGGGATGCTTGGTAATAATGCACACGTTTCTCAGGAAAAGCCACTGGTTTTGTAGCCAAGTGTTTGTTTTTCCCAAAGGATGGAGTTTTAAGGTCAGTTCCTCCAGGTTTGGAGCTCTGGTGCCTGAAATTTGGCCGTTCTGGGAGGATGCAAACACAATAAACAGGAGAACCTGAGGAATGTTGCTCTCCAAGTTCCAAAGAAACAGCTTGCTGGCTGGAACAGCCTGCCCCTTTCTAGGCAAGGGAGGCTTTGGATTGCAGGGAAGGGAGGAATAATTCAGGATTAAAGCTGCTCAGCAATGCCTGTGTTTAGATCTGTAAGAGTGCCAGGACATAATTAATGTGTGAGTAAGCCAAGAGGAAAAAAGGTTGGGTTTTCACTTGATATAGAAGAATGGGGGATAAAAACTAGGTTTTTGGGGGAGAGAAGCAGTTCTGGAAGGACCCTTTTCCAATGAGCTGCTGTGGTTAGCACTGCCCCAGTGGGTTTGTTCAGGCTGCTTTGCAGTTGGGAGGGAAAAATCCAAGTTTGGCATCTTGTGCTGGCCTGGAGGGCTCGTGTGGTCAGGGAGGAGCTCCAGGACCTCACATGAGGTGTGGGTACCTCCAGGCCAGGCAACACCTGGGAGGATTATTGCCTCAGTCCTGTGTGTGAGGGCTTTTCCCACCTCCTGGGGCTGGATGAGCTCTGGGCACTGGGAGGAAGGAAGGAAGGCACCCTCTCCCAGGCCAGGCAGGTCCTCCTGGAGCCTTCCAGCTTTCTCCTCTGCTTGGCATTTCTGGGGCTGGATTGAGGTCTGGCCTGCCAGCAGTGGGAATAGGCTTGTGGGAGATGAAAAGAAATAAAACAGGCATGAAGTGTTATGGGAAGGTGGCTGATGGAAGGTCAGAGCATTTCAGGAAGGAAGGCAGTGGTTTGGTGTCTCGGGGCTTTCACGGTGTGTCTGCTCTGGAAATGCAAAATAAGGAGCAGGGGTTTTATCCCCTTTCTTTAAAAACCTATGGAAAGGATCAGTAAAGAAGGACTTGTCCATGCTGTGCTTTCAGCTGTGGGATGTGTGGACCCTGAGGACTCTGCATGGGGAGGGGGTGCTCAGGTCAGTCCTCCCTGGGACAATCCCAACCCCTTCAACCAGGACTGGTGACCCTCTGGAGGGATTTGGGGTGTTGGACTGTGCCAGGCCGTGCCAGAGCAGCCCCAGCTCTGCTCTGAGGCTCCTGCCCAGGGGCTCAGAGGACAAGCCTGGCTTTTTACCTTCCCAGTTCCCCCCTGGGACCCTCTGCCACAGGGCTGGGAAAGTGAAGAGACCCCTGGGTCTCCCTGGGGCTGGCAGATGGACGTGGCACCCCTGCAGCCTGGCCTGCTGTGGGCAGAGTCCTTTTAATTAACCTGTGCCCTGGGGCCCTCTGCATGAAGGAGATGCCCTGGGAAGTGTGGAACAGGGAAACCTGGCAACTAACTCGGGAATGGGGACAGCAGCACTCCTGGCAAAGGACTGGGGCAGTGGAGGGGCTGTCCTTGTCTCATCCCAAGTGCTGGCCTGGCCTTGGATCCTGCTGCTCTCAGGGTTTCTCATGGGCCCATCGTTTCCTGCAGATTTGCACTGTGTGTCTTGTAGATAAACAGGTTTTCCTGCCCCTCATTTAATTTGCTATGCCACTAACAACAAAAAATGGGTAAGAAAGGATATTTAGGGGCATGTGGTGCTGCTCTCCTGCTCTGCAGGATGGCTCCTGGGGAAGTTTTCCTCACAACTGTTGGGTGAGAAGTGAGAGGTGGGGGATTGCTGGTTATTTTAGCTCCCATCTCTCTTTTATTTTTCCTCTTGGGAAAGCAGAAAAGAATGTTTCCTGCTTCAAAGTGTGAGGCTCAACCCTTGGAGTTTGTCATTACAGAGCTGTAATGGGAATGTCTGGCATTCCTGTGCCATCCCTGAGAGATGGTTATCTCCAAAGGGCTCTGGGATGGAACATTGCTCTGTCTCACCCCTCCCTTCCCACGGGCTGTCCTGGCTGTGATGCCCCTTTGGTGGTGACAAGGGGCATTGTCTGTGTCCCCTCTGGAGCTCCAGGTGTGGGAGGGAGCTCCAGGCAGGACAGATCTCTGGCTCCAGGGGCTGCTCCCGGGGCTGCTCCTGCTGCCCACAGCCTCTTGCTGGGGAGAACTTGTCCAGCTGGTTTGTTTTTCATCCCGTGGCTATTTTCAGCCTCTCAGCCTAACAAGGTGAAATGGCTGGGATGCTTTCCTGCTCCCTGGGACTCTGCTGGAGAACCTCTCCTGCTGTTCTGGCCAGCCTACCCCGACCTGGGCTCTCCTTCTGTATCTGCACAGGCACCCTGAGCACAGGGAGCCCCAAATCCCACAGTTGGGATGGCCCTGGTGCCCTTCCTTGGGAATGGGGGATGGATCCAGCCCCTTGGGCACTGTGTGGGAGAAGCAGCAGGAAATGCAGGGAGAGCTGCTCAGCCCAGCTGTGCCTGCAGGGTTTGGGCTGTGCTGCCCCTGGGTCCTGCCAGCAGCACCTGGACCAGGGTGGAAGGTGCCTGAGATGCAGGAAAAGGAGACACTTCACCCACCTTGTCCTTATTCCCATTGCAAATGCATCATTGGTTTGTTCTCACAATTCCTTTGGGAGAAACTCCAACTGCTGCTCACTCAGGAATAGTAATTTTTAAACCAAACCCAACTCTTGCTCCCTGGATCAAGCCCAGAGAGGACCTGTGACCAAAGGTGGCTTCTCCAGTGTCTGCCAAACACCTGCACTGGGAATGCCACTTCCAGATCCTTGGAGTTCCCCTGGTATATTTAACCTCGTGGTGCTGTAGGATGTGGAAGCAGCAGTCTTGTGTTCCAAAGGCAGGATTAAAGTGCAGAGATCTCGTTGCTGGGCAGGAAGTCACCTGGCAGAGCCAGGACTCGCAGCCCTCCCCAGAGGTCGGGGTGGTGGCACATCCATCATTGCCAGGCACGGCTGTGCTGGGTCGGGCTGGGCTTCACTGGGACCCCCTCAGGCTTTGGAAGTAAATTTAGCACTCATGTGCTGGGCTGGAGTCCTCCCCCAGCTCCAGAAACGTGTCCAGGTGGAGCAGCAGGGAGTGGGTGGAAATGAACCCTTTTCCCAGGCTGAGCTCTGCCCATCCCACTGTTCTCCAGGGACTGTGCCTGGGGTCTGTCCCTGGTGGGATGGGGCACCTTGGACCTGCCCTGTCTGTGCTGAGGAGGGGGGAGATCAGGAATTCAGGGTCTGAACTCAGTAACCAGGAGTGGGGATCTGTGAGAGTTCAGCAAACCAACATATCCCAGCCATGTGTACTGGGAGCCTGAAATTCCTGGTCCTGGGCTCATCCCACAGCAGGGGAGGGAGGGATTCTGCCCCCTCAGGTGAGAACCTCCCCTGTGGAGCTGCTGGAGTGAGGTGGGACTCAATGATCTTGGAAGCATTTCCCACCTAAATGACTTTGTGGCTGAATTGCTCTGACCAAATCCCTGAGATGGGTTTGCTCACCTGTGACCAACCAGGTTGGGACTGCACGTGCACTGGTGGGGTCTCTTGGATGCTGCACCAGGACACAACTGTGTTATGGAATGAGGGAATTGTGTCAAAAAGAAACAGGGAGAAGGTTTTATTGTTCAATAGAGTCTTTGTGTGAGTGTTGGGAGGGTTACATGTGGAGGCTTTGGTATAGACAGTGAGAAAGGACTGGTTTTAGTGAAGGGGTTCATTTGGGTTAGAAAAGCCCTCAGGGACCATGGAGTCCCACATTCCCTCACCACTAACAATGTCCCCAAGTGCCACATGCATTTAAATCCCTCCAAGGATGTGACTTTTCCCCCTGCCCTGGGCAGCCTGTGCTGCTCATAAGTGGTTTGGACAAGAATTTTCAAGGAAGCTGCAGGGAAGTTCCTTGTTGTGCAGCAGAGGAGGAAAACTCCTGTCTCCTTTTCCCCTTTGTGCTGCTGCTGGAGGGTTAGAGCCCGTAGAGTGGGGTGGTTTTCCTAATTAATGAGGTATTAAAAGATATCCAGAGGAGCCTGGGTTCACCTGTGTGTTTGTGTTAGGATTTGGCAGAGAAGTTCCCTGGTAGCCAGAGTTCTCCTTTGGGTAAACACAGCCCTTTAAAAACCTGCCTGTGGCTGGTGCTGAGTCAGCACAGCCCCCTCCAGCCCTGCAGCACAGAAATAACCCAGCATTTTACACATTCACAGGGTTTTTTCAGTCCAAGAACCCAAGTTACTGCTCAGATCCCAGTGCTGCCACGCCTCCAGTGCCTGAAGAGCTGCAGGGAATTAATTACCACTGAGAAATGAGTTCCAAAACTCTGCTCTGGGGAAATGTGGGGCTCTTTGGAGCCCCAGTCAGGGGAAAGGTGTGATGGGTGGGTGTGCTGGTGCCTCCAGCTCAGCTGCTGGCCCTGCTCCTTGGCTCTGGGACATGAGAGGGATTTAGGAGGGGTTTATCCATGGCCTAATGATGGCTAAACTTAGTGCTGAGTGTCCTGGCTCCGGGGGACGGAAATGCTGCAGAGGTGACACTTCTGCTCTTGGGAAGGAAATACTGCCAGGACAGCCAGGGGCACTGGCCTGGCCCTGCACTGGGCAGGAGAGCCAGCAGGAAGCAACACAGCTTCCTCCTTGTGGCTTTTGGGGTTTTTCTCAGGTCAGCTGATGGAGCCTGAAAAGACAAAACTGACAGAATAAGCCAAGTTTTCCCCCCCCTCTGAATGCAGTTGCTAAAACTCTCGCAAAGGGAGCTTCCCACCCCCAGCCAGGTGAGCTTGGGGTGGAATGAGGTGGTTTGCTGCATGTCTGTCTTAAGAAGAGCCCAGATGCAGATTTTTTTTAAGCTATAACAATAATATTCTGTTGGTCTCCTCTTTCTTGTGCAGTAATGAAAATACTTTTTAATTTACATGCTGAAAGGTGCTATTTTCTCAGGTTTGGTGGTTTATCTCATGCAGAAAGTCTTGGTCCCTCCTACATGTATTTTTGTCTTTTAAACAGGGCCATTTTTTGTGCTTGGGAAGCACATCACCAAAGGAGCCTCAGCTCTGCTGGTCTGGAATTAACCTCCACAGAAACCAAGGGGTCTGTTTCCCACTGCAGCCCATGGACACTTTCCTTGATTCCCAAATCCTTCCAGGCTGCTGTTTGATCCAGCCTGAACTTTATATCCCATGGGGTGTGTGTTCCTCACTCCCTGAGAGGCTCGAAGGTTCAAAGGCAGCTCCTTGGTGGGGGTGCTGTTATTCCAAGGGCTCTGCTCTCATCCCTGGTATTCCCAGTACAGCATTCCCAGCCCTCGGGGTGGGATGGAGATGCAGGATGGAGGTGAGGGGTGGGGTCCTGCTGCCCTGAGCCCCTCAGTGCTCTCCCACTGGTGATTTGGGATCCATTGCTGTGATCCCAGCCTGGAGATGGAGCTCTGCTGGCCTCACTCCATGTCCAGGACTCAGGACTCAGCCCACTCGGGGCTCCCACCTTCCTACCTGAGTCCTGCCTGGTGGATTTATGGAGTGCTGGGGAGGGAGGGAGCCTGAGGAATGTGTTTGTTTGCCCTCGCTGTGCTGCCCTGAGCACTCCCTGTGCCCTGGAAACATGCCCAGCCCCGGGACAGAGCCTGGGCCCTTCTCACATCAGCCTCTCCCGCTCCCTTCCCAGGTCCCAGGTGATTTATCCTTCCCATTGAAGCTCTGGGGGGCCTTTTATTACCAACAGGTTGGTGTGGAAAGGATCAGTTTGTTCAGCTCCAGTAAGGACGGGCTCAGACCCAGCCCTTGGTGTGGCTCCATGCCCAGGGTGGTGTGTTCCCTCCTTGGCACTTGGGAGGAACGAGGGGACATTGACCACTGGGCTCTGGCAGAAGCTGGGCATGCCATGGACCCTGGGACAGGGTCAGAGGGCACCTGGAACCACAGCTGTGGGGCTGGGGACACTGCTTGGGGGGCAGGAAAAGGGGCACAGGCAGGTCTGTGGTACAAGAGACAGGACAAGGCTGGATCAGGAATTCTTGGGAAGAAATCCTTCCCTGGGAGGGTGGGCA
>JAXCLP010000001.1:116837325-116847896 GCA_035584035.1 Lepidocolaptes lacrymiger | reverse complement strand
CCAAGGCAGGACTGGCCGTGGCACTCAGTGCTCTGGGCTGGGGGACAAGGTGGGCATCGGGCACAGGGTGGGCTCCGGGGGCTGGCAGGGCTTTGCCACCCTCAGGGATCCTGGGATCCCAGTTTTGGTGGGATACAAGTCTGGGGGTGCCTCAGACCCACCAAAACCCCTTGGGCAGGAGATGGGGTGGCCTCTCCCTCTGTGCTCCAGACACCCAGACAGTGGAACAGCAGAAGGTCCTGCAGAGGATGGTGGAGGCTCCTGGAGGAGCAGGGGAGGAGGTTCTGCATCCGAGCAGGGTTGGGGTCTCTAAGTGGCCTGAGCTGGGCGGCTCCAGCGAGGCAAAGCCATTAGAAGAGCTCAGCCTTTGATGGGGAGTGTGAGCTGCACACAGGTCACAGCACATAATGAGATAAACTTTCACTTGAAACTAATTCTTGAGCTTATTATACTGTAATAGCTTGGGGAAAATCACTTTGCATGGACATATTGCCTTCTCGGAGGTGCAGCTAAGCCAAAGAGGTTATTTTCCTCTTTATTTCCAAACGCACCAACTTTAAAGGACACTTTCAGGGATTAGAAAAACATGTTTTGGTTAAATCGTGCTACCCACGTCGAAGTTGTGTGTAATTAAATTCTATCATTGAGATTACCAATTATTAGATTATATATGTATTTTTAAACCAGCGAGTGTGACGAGGGGCTGCCCGCAGAAACCAGCAGTGTGTGCAAAGAATCGCTAAATAACCGATAAATAGGCTTAAGTTATTTAAACTGGCAACCCGAGTCGCTTAAGCAGTATGTTTTGGATCATCTACATTTCCAAATACCTGGAGTATATTTGTAAACATGGCAATCTAACATTTTGCAGAGCAGCACATTCACATTCAAATTAGCATAAATGAGGATTTAACAGCTGATTGCACAGCGTGAATGATAGGGACTAATTGTCGGAGGGGGAGAGTTGGAGGTGATGGTCCCATAGCAGGAAGGGGGTACCTTGCGGGGTGGCTGGGGGAGTTTGGGGATGAGTTTGGGTATGAGTTGGGATGGGTTTGGGGATGAGTTGGGATGGGTATGGGGATGAGTTTGGGGATGAGTTTGGGGATGAGTTTGGGGTGAGTTTGGAGATGAGTTTGGGGACGAGTTTGGGGACGAGTTTGGGTCGGGGGGCTCCTTGCATCTGGAGTCTGGTGGTCCCGGAGGAGGGATGGATTGTTCCCAGGTGGGGATCCTCTCGGGCACTGAATCCCGGCTCAATTGGATTGTGTTCCCCGCCTCGCTGCCGCCCGGGCACAGCTGGGCACAGCCGGGCATTGGCACACCATGGACCGGGGGGCTCAGCGGGGCAGGGGGGTCCCTCCCCAGACCCCAGCCTGCCCAGCCTGGCTCACCTGAGGGTTTGTCCTTGCCCAGGGCTTTGAGACCAACAGCGGGACCAGCAGAGCCGGGGCTGGGCTGGGGGTGCAGCTCCTGGGGCTGCAGCAAAGCAGGAAAAGCCCCCTCCCCATCATCGCCCACCCTGCTGGGCAAACTGCTCTGCACTCACAGGGCTGGGGCTTTGCTGCTGCTCAGGGCTGGGGATGAAAAAACATGACAGCAAAAAGGAATTCCCGAGTAACTCTTGTGGCTTCTTCTGTAACCAAACACTTGCAGCTCCGACCTGGACACCTGCAAATAGAGCACGTGGGAATTTGGCTTCTCTGGGGTCCTGAATCCTTAAATTTAAAGAATGTCCTTGGAGAGTGACCCCCAGCCCATCCAGGGGCAGTTGCAGCAGCATTTACTGACCTGGTACAGGGACATTTGGAAGGCAGAACTAGCTCTGCCATCAGATTTAGGCTTTTCTTGGCCATGCCCCAACACAGCTTGACAGAAATTCATTGTTCTTGCAAATCACTGGTATGAAACCAAAATTTCCTTCCAAAAGGTGGATCTTCAGGGGTGAGCACCGTGCCCCATACACGAGATAGACAGTTTTGGTATCAAACCCAACTTACTGCATGGTCCAATTGCAGTTTTCTCCTTGGAATTTTATCTCCTCTGAAAGGATGTGTGAAAAGAACTCACGAGTCCCCCCTGTCAGACCCCACTGGTGTGTGGGAGGGGTGGCAGCAGCTCTGGGCTGTCACTGGCAGGGGCTGCCCTGCAGTCAGGGGTCCCCACCCCTCCAGTGCCAGTGCAGGGGACACGGGGGTCCCTTCACACCTCCCTGAGACAGGAACAGCAAAGCTGGACTCAAATCCAGGCTGGACAGAGCCCTGAGCAGTGGGATCCAGGGGTGGAATCCCCACTCATGGCAGGGGATTGGAATGGGATGGTCTTTAAGATTCCTCCCAACCCAAACCATTCTATGATTCTACATCACACCCCAACCCTCTGAAAGGCTGGGGACAGAGTGGCTGGAAAGCTGGAAAAGACCCTGGGGGTGCTGGTGACAGGGGAGAGACACGAGCCCGGGTGTGCCCAGGTGGGCAAGAGCCCAAGGGCACCTGGTTTGGGTCAGGAATAGTGTGGACACAGCCCAGGGCAGGGACTGTCCCCTGTGCTGGCACTGCTGGGGCACCTCCAGGGCTGTGCCCAGTGCTGGGATCTCAGGGAAGAGACCCCGAGGGGCTGGAGGGTGTGCAGGGAAGGGAAGGGAGCTGGGAAGGGGTTGGAGCAGCAGGAGGGGCTGAGGGAGCTGGGGGGGCTCAGCCTGGAGAAAAGGAGGCTCAGGGGGGACCTTCTGGCTCTGCAAGTCCCTGCTGGATCCAGGGCAGGGGTGGGATCTTCTGCCAGGGCACAGGGCCAGGAGCAGAGGGAACGGGCTCAGGCTGGGCCAGGGCAGGGCCAGGTTGGATATTGAGAAAATTCCTTCCTGGAAAGGGCTGCCCAGCCCTGGCACAGCTGCCCAGGATGGTCAGTGGTGGAATCACATCCCTGGTGGGGTTTGACATCTCTATGGAAGTGGTGCTTGGAGACATGGGCAGTGGTGGCCCTGGCAGTGCTGGGGATGGTGGGACTCATGAGCTCTGGGGGTTTTCCCCCCTCAGTGATCCCATCTGTGCATTGTCCCTCTGTCCCCACTGGGAGCAGAGCTGTGGGGTGGTGTTGGGGTGTCCCTGCTGGGACTCCTGGCAGTGTCCCTCCCTTCCCTGGTTGTTCCCAGTGCTCTCCCCTTAGTTTCCCCCTGCCTGTACCAGTTGCCACCTCTTCATCCTTTGCCCTCTGCTTCCAGAGACAGGGACCCCCTGGCTCTGGCATGTGCCAGCTCCCTCTGCCCATCCCAGTGGGATTCATTGCTGGTCCCTTCCTGAACACCCAAGGGAAGGTACCTGAGCACTGCCCTGGAGTCACCCCCTGCTTCCATCATCTTTGGGGTCATTCTCCGAGCTCCTGGGGACAGGAATTGTGTCAGAAGAGTTTTCTTGGAGTTCTGCTTCCCAGCAGAAGGTGGTGGTTCACCTTAAGGAATGAAGGACGTGGTGGTGTCTCTGTTGTTTAATGGAAAAAACGTTTTTGGTCCTGCTGTTGGTTGTGGGGAGGCTGAAGAAGGAGATGAAAGTGTGATCTTTCATCAGGTCTGGTTCCTGCAGAAGTTTGTTTTGGTTCACTGAGACTCAGCCTTGGCACAGAGACCCTGCCAGGGCACGAGCAATTCAATGGATTTCTCTGAAAGGCTCCAGAATTGCTGTCCTGACCCAGGGACAGCACCTTGCACTTGGCCTGGTTGGGTTCACAGTCAGACTCAGAGGTTTTAGAAGTCTTTTCCAACCTCAGTGATTCCATGTCCCTGTGATTCTACACATGCAGTTGCTGTTTTACTTCTGCTAAGCTTGAAGCTTTTATTAAAGTTGCATTAAATTCACCTTTCAGTGGGCTCTGAAGCCACTCAGTGGGGTATTTCAGGAATGTCCCTCCCTGAGCCGGCTCCTGGTGGGTTCTCCCTGTCAAGGTTATCCCAGTGGCCCCACAGGGACCCTGGAACCAGGTTTAACTCCCTGTCTGTGCAGCTGCTGGGGGATTATTGGGAAGAATGCAGGAGGCTCAAATTTAAACCTTTTACAGGGTTCATGGAATGGCAGGATGGTTTGAGTTGGAAGAGACCTTAAAGCCCACCCATTCCCACCCCTGCCATGGGCAGGGACACCTCCCACCAGCCCAGGGTGCTCCAAGCCCTGTCCAGCCTGGCCTGGGACACTTCCAGGGATGGGCATTGTCCTGCTTGGTTGAGAAGTTTGCATTTTCATTTATAATTTTATCCCCTTCTCTTTGGGGTTTAGTTATGAGAATGTTTTGTTTGAAAGCCCTGACTGGGCAGAAATGGAGACACAGACAACTGTGGTTTTAAAATATCCAAATTATAGGTGGAATTCTGTCCCACAACTTCATGGTGTCCATAAATCATCCTTACTGTTTTCCTTTTGGGAAGTGAGTTTTCATTGAAGTTTCAGATGGCATCAGTGGCCTCAATTATAAATGAAAGAACTTTCCCTCACAGGGAAACCTTCTAAATAGGGATCTATTTCTGCCCTTCGTGCTCACTCCAGAGGCAGCTCTGGCTCTTTGGGGTGTAGGTTCCCAGTGGCTCTCATGCTCTGGTCCTGCTTCCCTGAGGAAATAAGGTTTGTGTTGTTGGTGTCCGGCTCCCCTCAGCCCCTGATCCCAATGCCTGGGGTCCCTGGGCAGGAGGAGGCCTTGGAGACAGGAGTTTTCTGTATTTTAATGGAGTTGATGGCTCAGGAAAGGTGTTAAAATCAGGAGCACAGGGAGCTCTGGTGGCCCATCTGGCCCCTGGCACCAGCACAGACAGGAGCTGGGGCTGGGGAGGGGAGGTGGGCACAGCTCCAGGGCTGTGGGAGGGACGGGGAGGGCTGGAAAATCATTCCAAGTAGTTGCAGCTTCTGCAGAGAGAAAACCACAGAAAACAGAGCTCAGGGAGAGGTTGGACAATGTTCTTAGGGACATGGTGGGGTTGTTGGGGTGTCCTCAGTGGGATCAGACTGGATGATCCTTGTGGGTCCTTTCCAACTCGGGGTGTGCTGGTATGTGATTCTATGGAAAAAACTCCAGAAAATCCCATTTCATGATTCTGCTCGTTTCTGAGTGTGCCTTCAGCCAACAAGTTTGTCAAAGTCCCTCTCCAGCTCTCCTGGAGCCCCTTTAGGCTCTGGAAGGGGCTCTCAGGTCTCCCTGGAGCCTTCCCTTCTCCAGGTGAACATTCCCAGCTCTCCCAGCCTGTCCCAGAGCAGGGGATCTCCAGCCCTTGGGGCATCTCTGTGGCCTCCTCTGGCCTTGCTCCAGCAGCTCCACATCCCTCTGCTGTTGGAGCCCCAGAGTATCACCATCAGCATTCCCAAGCTGAGTCTTCCCACTGCAATCTCAGCTCAGCCAGGTTGTGCTTTGTAGCTGGGGTTCTGTTCCTGCTGCTCTGCCTGTGGATTGTCTTTCCCTGCACTTGGGCTGACTCACTTTCCTTCTGTTCCTGTGGATTTGCAGCCTGGCCAAGGCTGGGATGGGATGGGATGGGATGGGATGGGATGGGATCTCTGGAGATGGTCCATGTGGGACGCTGGAGATGCTGGTCCAGGCCCAGCCCAGGACTCACAGTTTTGGGTGTCTCCAGGGCTGGGTTCAGTGGGATCTCCTAACACTTGGAAGTGCTGCTTTTTAGTGGTTTGCAAGTAGGTTGGTATTTTGTGCAGTGGTTCTTGTGCCTGGGGTTTGGAACATCTGGGAGACTTGGAGCAACCTGGTCTAGGAAAAGGTGTCCCTGCCCATGGTAGGGGGTGAGATTGGATGGGCTTTAAGGTCCCTCCCAACCCAAATTATTCTCTGATTCTTTCTCCAGAAGGTACACATGGAAAATCTGCTTTAAGGTCTCCTTGGCCTTTGGTGGGAGCAGCCCAGCTCCTCCATCCCCATCCTCCATCCTCCTTCCCCCCCATTTACTGGGACACTCTCCCCACCCCCAGCCCATCCCCTCCATCAGTCCTTGGGGTTTGTTTTGGGATGGTGCTCTGCAGGGAAGCTGAAGGGATCACTTTCCCTCCCCGTGCTCCCCGAGCTAAATATAGCGAGCAGCAGCTGATCCCAGTGCGGTGACACGGTGACATTGCTGCGTTCCCGCTCGGTCACGAGGGGACCGGCCAGGAGGGGACAACGTCACCGTGACCCCAGGGACAGTGGCTGCCCTGCTGCCAGTGCCTTTGTCCCAAACTGTCCCCTTTTCCAGGGTTCCTGCCAGGCAGGAGGGGCTGCAGCAGCCCTGGGGCAGCCAAGGGGAGCAGAGAGGGGCTGGAGCTGCCAGGACCTTGAGCTGCCAGGACCTTGGATCCACCTGCAGTGGGTTTGCTGGGAGCCTGGAATGTTCAGGCTGTCCCAGAACCTTTTCCTGCACTGTCTGATGTGAAAGCACCATCTCCAGAGGGTTTTTTTGTGGATATAATCCCACTGCACGTGGGAGGGCCAGGGGTGAAGCCCCCTGTGTGAGGATCGTGCCCTGGGTGATGTTGGAGGGGGAAATGGGAAATTATCCTGTAATGTGGATAATATGGATAATGGGCTGTGAGTGCTTCTGCCAGGGGTGGGTTTCACACACTGGTTTGGGGTGGGAGGGACCTCAAAGCCCACCCAGTGCCACCCCTGCCATGGCAGGGACACCTCCCACCAGCCCAGGGTGCTCCAAGCCCCGTCCAACCTGGCCTGGGACACTCCCAGGGATCCAGGGGCAGCCACAGTGGGGATATTTCTATTTATTTTTCCATGGAATTCCCTCCCCTCCTGCCCATTGCGTTTGTTCCAGCTTAGATCTGAAGGTGCAGGTCAAACCCATTAATATTTTGGATTCTTCCTCCAACGACATAAAGCTGTTTCCATTCTGCCATTTAGGTAGATTTTTGGGGAGATTATAATTCAAAGGAAAGTCTGGAATCCCAGAAAACAAGGTTATAATTATTTGTTATACCTAGTCTGTATTAAAATTAATTTAATGTGTTTACTTAATGTTTCCTGGCTGGCCTTCCCAGGAACAGAAACCTCCAAGGGTGCTGCAGGGAATGTTCTCACCCAGTTTGATCTGTCACTTTGGGCCAGCAGCTAAAAATATTTAGCTGATCATTATATTAGAGGGAGACACATACATGTTTATGTCTATTATTATAGATACAATAGTTTTATATATAAACTAGTACTATGTATAAATATATAGCAAATAAAAGCATAACATACATAAATATATTCTTAACATGCATAAATATATTCTAGTATGGTTTATATTTATGTCATATATTTCTATAATTTTTTATACCTCTAACAAAATTTTATGTTTATATTTTTTAATTTTTCAGATTTATTAGTACTTTCCCATACAAATTACTGTTATTCAGATTTTTTTCAATGCTTCTCATCCCCCTAAAGGATGAACCCAAGCCTAATCCTGCTGTTTATTCCTCTCCCAGTTCTTGAGGGAGGACCTGAATTACCACGACCCAGCAGTCAAGCACAGCACCTTCCATGGAGAGGACAAGCTCATCAGTGTGGAAGATCTTTGGAAGGCCTGGAAAACATCTGAAGGTAAAAGAGGGCACAGAAACCCCTTCCCAGCAGTGCCAGGGAGTTGGATTTTGGATACTCTCAGGGGGAATGTGCTGCTGCTCTTCCTGCCTTGTGCCACTGCTCTCCTGGAGTCCCTTTTTGGGGTGGATTTGCAGGATTCCATCACTTCCAGACCTTCAATGCTGCACCTGAACATGACCATGGAGTATAAATTGTTTTGTTTCTCCTCCCTAAAGTGTGTGTTAAATAGAGCCATGTGCTGTCCAGCTCCAGGTTCTCTGTCAAACACCCAGGAATTTTAATTGTGTTTTCCTTTCCCAAACCATTCTGGCATTCTGCATGATGATCCCAAAGCTGTTTTTCCAGGACCAGACTCCCAATTCCATCGACCTGGGCAGGGATGTGCTGAAATTTCTTGCCCAAACCACTCCCAAGTGGCATGGGCTGCCCAGGGCAGGGGGGGAGTCACATTCCTGGGGGGATTTAACAGCCCTGTGGCACTTGGGGACACAGGGGAGTGGTGGCCTTGGCACTGCTGGGGCATGGTTGGACTCAGGGGTCTCTGAGGGCTTTTCCACCCCCAAGGATCCTGTGATCTCGTGGCCTGAAGGAGTCTCTGTGTCTCCTGTGTCCCAGGAACACTCCTGTAAGAAATATTTATCCCATTACAGGCTGTTTACAGATGGCTTTGCCTGGAGTGTATTTTAGTGTCAGCTGAAAAGGGGTAGAAATCATTAAGGGATGGAGGAGAACATCCCCTGACACTGCCCAGGCCCCTTCATTGAGCTGCTTCTCCTCTCTCCTCTCCTGGCACAAGGACCTGCCACGTCTTGGCAGAGCTGCTCTGGCATAGCAGTGTCCCAGGGATGGCCTTAGTTCCTGCTCTTCTTTTCCCATTCATCATCCTGTAGATCTGGCTGATAAAATAACTTTCTAAAGGATGGTCTGATACCCTGGAATCACAGAGGGTTTGGTTTGGAAAGGACCTTAAAGCCCATGTTGTTCCACCCCTGCCATGGGCAGGGACACCTCCCACCAGCCCAGGGTGCTCCAAGCCCCATCCAGCCTGGCCTGGGACACTTCCAGGGATATTTGGAGCCCGATCTTGGAGCTTGAACTTCAGTCATAAAACTGCAATGGGGCTGCAGGAAAGGTCTGCTCCTTCCCCTGGGTGTGAGAAGCCTCTGAAGGGGCAGGGATGTGGCAGTGGTGCCCATGGCAGCTGTTTGCAAGCCCTTGCTTTTCCTCCCTCCCATTGATGCTGTTCCTGGGCACCTGTGGAAAATAAAAGTTTCTTTTGCTCCTTAATTATCCAAAAAATATGAAGGCTGTGATGCCCTTGGGAGGTGCTGGGTCTGACAGATGAAGCTCTGGGTGAGCTTCTCCCAAGGCCACAGAGGTACCAGCTCAGCCCCTCATGTCAGGGCAGGGACCTGCTCATCCTGTGCATGCCACCAGCTTGAGTCTCAGGGCTTTCCTCCCAAAATAAACCCCTCTGGATGGGGAAGGCTGAAATGAGGGAAGCTGGGGGCTTCAGAGGAGCCCAGGGGATGTGGCTTTGGCCTCGTGCCCTGTGACACTGCACCAGTGCTGCCACATGCAGGGAATGTGGCTCCTCCTGCTCCCTCCATCCTCAACATCCTGCTTGTGCCCACACCTACAGGTGTCCCCCAGGGTGTGGGGCAGTGACCAAGAGCTGTAGGGAGCTGCAGGTTGGTGGCCTTGGCTGTGCCACCCTGCAGGTGGGAGCCACTGTGCCAGTGTCTGTGGGGATGGCACCTCCCTTTGGAGCTGGTCTCACTCTGCCAGCTCTCCCAGCTCCCTGTCAAGGGTGTTGGACCTGCTGGAGCTCTTGGGAAGATGCTTCTCATACCTGTGTGCCAAGTCACTGTTGGCACTGGGGCAGTGCTGCCACTGCCCTGGGAGCCAGAGGAGATGGGCCTTTCCCTGCCTTGGCTGCTGGAAGGGGATGGATCTGGGATGTCAGAGCTGTGTGAGGAGCTGGATGTCACCAGTGGGGGCTCCAGGCACAGCCTGGGGAGCTGCTAAGGGAGCTCAGCTCAGGCTGAGCAGGGCAGAGGTTCATGAATTGAGCAGAACAAAGCCCCCTCTGTCCTGTAACAACATGTGTTGTGTGATGATCCAGTCAGGCCAGGTTGGACGGGGTTGGAGCACCCTGGGCTGGTGGAAGGTGTCCCTGCCCATGGCAGGGGGTGGCACTGGGTGGGCTTTGAGGTCCCTCCCAGACCATTCCATGACTCCAGCTCCTCCACCTGGCTGTGCTTTGGAAGGGCTGGGTGTCCAGGTGTGCAGATACACCTGGGAGTGCAGGGGAGCCAACGCTGCCTGGTCTGTAACCAGAAGGAGAGGACTCCTAAAACCTTCTCCCCTCCCCTTGTCCATCCTTGGAATGCCGTGGAACTGCTGAACAGTCTGAAGGTGATCACTTGATGATGACAATTTATTGCAGCAATTTATAACCTCAGTCAGGTCCAATGAAGAACCCCCAGGAGGGCAATGAGGAGCATTTACTGCGGCCATTTGTCACTTTTATTGGTGGCCAGAACAAAGTTGGCCAAGGCACACAGAGAGGTCACAGAGCAGGTGGTGGGACCCAGCTCTGTGGATGGGGAAGCTCCCAGATTCATGTCCTGATCGATGGTGCTCCAACTTCTCCTCATTCCCTCTCCCATGAGGGCACAGCCCTGTGGGGTTTATGGCCCTGGTTCTGTGCTGGCACCGTGGGGAGGGTTCCTCACCCTGGGTCTGTGCTGGCACCATGGGGAGGGTTCCTCACCCTGGTTCTGTGCTGGCACCATGGGGAAGGTTCCTCACCCTGGGTCTGTGTTGGCACCATGGGGAGGGTTCCTCACCCTGGGTCTGTGCTGGCACCATGGGGAGGGTTCCTCACCCTGGTTCTGTGCTGGCACCACACAGAGGGTTCCTCACCCTGGTTCTGTGCTGGCACCACACAGAGGGTTCCTCACCCTGGTTCTGCTCTGGCACCATGGGGAGGGTTCCTCAGCCCTTCA
>JAXCLP010000001.1:116781440-116796439 GCA_035584035.1 Lepidocolaptes lacrymiger | reverse complement strand
CTGGATCCCTGGAAGTGTCCCAGGCCAGGCTGGATGGGGCTTGGAGCACCCTGGGCTGGTGGGAGGTGTCCCTGCCCGTGGCAGGGGTGGCACTGGATGAGTTTTAAGGTCCTTCCAATCCAAACCATTCTGTTATTCCATGATTCTTCACCTCCTGAGTCCCTTGCCTGGGGAGCTGAGGTGGGCAAGGAAAGCAAGGGCTGATATTCACCACTGACCTTGAGGCTTGCTGAATGAACCCTCCCTGGCTGGACCCTGCCTTTGACACGGCCTCGAGCAGACCCCAGCCTTGAGGGCACTGCTGATTTGAGGGCACTGATGAAAAGCTGTGCTGAAGGAGGATGAGAAGAGCTTTTGGCTGGGCTGAAGACACCGGGTAAATCCTCACCCTCGTCCTTCTGGCTGTACCAGTGACCAGAGGTGGAAGGGGGGACACTAGAAGGAAAGTCCCAGTGACAAACCCCAGGCCCTGGAGTGGTGCTTGTCCATGGTTTCTGTGACACAGGGACACACACCCAGGGCCTCACAGAACTCCTTTGGGCTGAGGGGTTGCTGCACTCCTGGGGGGGTGTGCAGATTTCTGCTTTGTGAAAGACATTCAAAGTGCTGAAGTTCTTCAAAATAACAGAGAAGTACTATTTTAATGATTAAGCTATTATGAAAGTCCTGCCTCAACCTCAGCTGAATAACATTCACCTTGGAAAGGGTTTATCCAATGCAGCATTCCCAGGAGGGTCAGTGCCAGCAGGGTTTTCTCTGCCTCTCGTTGCCCAGTGCTGCTGGGATGGCACAAAGCCAAGCTGGTGCCATCAGCCAGGCTGGGGACTGTCCCTTAGCTGGCCTGAGGTGGCTCCTGAGGGGCTCAACTGTGCCCATGGGGTGGGCAGAGCTCCCCAGCTGCCCTCAGGGACCTGTTCCCTCTGTGCCAGTGAAGGGCAGCCAAGGGCTGGGCAACAGCCCTGGCAAACTCACCCTTTGGGTTTGTTTCTACCTGCTCTGAGCTGCTGTATCTGGACTCTGAGTCTGCTGCAGGGGAACATTAATCTCACTAATTATCCCCCCCAATTTTCCCAGCCAGGCCCCTGGTGCAGTGTGGATACCCCTCCTGCCCAGCTCCCATTTACAAGGGCTTATTCTGATTTCCCCTGAAGTATTTAGTGGTATCTGAGATGTTCAGAGGCCTGGACAGTGAGGGGGTACCATTTGCACAGAAGCACAGACTGGTTTGGGTTGGGAGGGACCTTGAGGATCATCCAGTGCCACCCCTGTCATGGGCAGGGACACCTCCCACTATCCCAGGTGGCTCCCAGCTCCATCCAACCTGGCCTGGGACACTTCCAGGGCTCCAGGGGCAGCCACAGCTTCTCTGGGCACCCTGTGCCAGTGTCACCCTGCTCTATGCTCAGACCCTGCCTCTGAACCTCCATCCCCACCCACACTCAGCAATCCTGCCCTGGCTCATCTGACTCACTGTCAGACATTCCCACCTTCAATCCCTTAATTTAGCCCCAATTAGGCTTTGGCTCTTTCGATGAAGCAAAACACGGGCCAGAGGATGGGGCTGGGCACACGTACCCAGCGATGCCCACGGTGCCCAGGCTGGGATTTGGAAAGCGGGGGCACCTCAGGATGTCACCAGAGGCTTGTGAGCTCCAGGGACGAGGCAGCCCACCTTCCCCCATCCATCTTTTCCGGTTTATTTGTTGTGTCCCCCCCATCCACGCGCATCCCGGTCCAGCAGAGCGCTGGGAAGGAGCGCAGGAGCGGAGCCTTCCCACGCCCGCAGAGCCTCGGCCGCGCTGGGCATTGCAGGTGACAACCCCAGCGAGCAGATGAGGACTTGATGGGCTGTTAATAAACTGTAACCAATCGCTGAATGCCGGCGGGTTGTGTTCAAGCTGTTTGGGGCCACAGGTCCTTGGGAGAGCTTGCACTTGCTCTGCCTTTATTCCGACGTAGCAGGGACATGAAAGCATGTGGCAGCCTCTTGATGTTTGTTACAGTGAATAGACATATGTCCCTCACACTAGCACGGGGAATATCTAATTAAGTCGCACAATGCTGGCTTATACCCAGGGGCAGTCGCAAACAAGACGCTGTCACACTCTTAAGAACACAAACAAAATGAAAATTGCCTCTTTATACATTATAATGAATATGTTTTCAATGCATTAAAAGTTCATTTACTCGCAGGCTT
This sequence comes from Lepidocolaptes lacrymiger, assembly GCA_035584035.1. NCBI lineage: Eukaryota > Metazoa > Chordata > Aves > Passeriformes > Dendrocolaptidae > Lepidocolaptes > Lepidocolaptes lacrymiger. The sequence goes on along the minus strand of JAXCLP010000001.1, from coordinate 116,794,242 downwards.
TGTAGGACCGGCTGGATTGCAGCTAATATCATTTTTTTCCAGAAGGGTCAGTTTGGGCAGGATTAGGGACAGGTTTGTTGATGGAGCTTCGGAGCATTTTCCCCACAGACCTGAAAGAAGAAACGAAATCCTAATTGTGTGTTTCTTGTGTTGTCTCAGGCAAATCCTGCTCTTCAGGCCCCCACCTCGGGAGTGACTTCTCCCTTCCCCAGGGCACATCTGCCAGGGATTTGGGTCTCCCTTTCTCCCATCTCCCCTCTCCCGCACGAGGTTTTCCCGTTTCTATGGGCAGGAGGCAGGGACCCTGAGGCTGGATGCCTTGGGGGTGATGTCCTGCTCCTGCCAAGGTCTGTAAGCTCAAGTCTGGTGCTTGAGCAGCACGCGAGGGGGAGTCCTGATCTGATGCAGCTTTCCTGGGAGCATCTCAGGTGGGTGATGCTTCCTTCCCCCTGCCCCATCACCTCCAAAACCTGGGGCAGTGAAGAGTTGCCTGGGGCACTGTAGCCTGTTCCTGTTCCCACCAGAGCTCCATTCCCACCTAAGGAGTCTTGACACTTTTTCTACATTTCTGCAATTTAATTTCTAACTAAACTGTGCAACAATTGCCCGAGCAAAGTCTGCGGGTGGGGAGAGCTCTGTGATTTGGGCTGATTCCCACAGAGCTCTCCCAGGCCTTGGTTAGGGAGCAATAAGCCATTCACAGACTCATGGAACCCCCGAGTATCCTCTGTTGGCAGGGACCCCCAGGGATCATCCAGTGCAGCTGCTGGCCCTGCACAGGACACCCCAACAATCCCACCCTGCCCTTGAGAGAGCTGTCCCATTCCCAGCACGCTGGAGATGTGTGACAGACATGCTTGGGGAGAGCTCTTCACTTCCAGCTCTGCCCTCAGCACAGCCAAGAGCCAGGACAGAGCCAGTCCCTGGGGCTGTTTCCCCCTCTTAACCCCCTTTGCCTCCCTCCTTAATCCCTGTGAGAGGCCTGGGGGCTGCTGCTGACAGGGAAGACTGATCAGACATGTGTTGGAGCTTCCCCTGGTCACACCAGACTGTCCTTCCAGCACACAGACCAGCTTGCCATGGAGGACCTGGCTCTGTGGTATTCCAGGATATTTTATAGGGAACGGGAGATTCCTTGAGCCACCTTCAGGCACGTAAGCAGGGGCAGGATTTGAGGGAATGCTGGTGTAAGGCTCATGAAAGCTCAGCCTTTTCTCATCCTGGAAAGTGAGGAGCAGAGAGGGAGGGTCCTGAAAGGGCAAATTCCTCCCCACTGCACCTCTCCTGGTGCCTGGCAGAGACACAGACCCTGCGGGAAAACCAGTTCCAAAAACACCCCAGTGAGCACAGGGAGCTCTTCAGCCTCTGCTGTGACATCTCATACAGAATCAGAGTCACAGACTGGTCTGGATTGGGAGGGACCTTAAAGCCCACCCAGTACCACCCCCTGCCATGGCAAGGACACCTTCCACCAGCCCATGGTGCCCCAAACCTCGTCCAGCCTGGCCTGGGACACTTCCAGGGTTGGGACAGCCACAGCTTCTCTGGGATGGTTAGAGAAGGTATCTCAAGAGCCCATCAATTTTCACTTAGTGTAACTCCTTTCCCCCTCTAACTCCTGCTTTTTGTGCCCCGTGTCTGACATTCTGACCAGGAAAAGGATTCCCCCATCCCTTTTAGGATGGTGGCCCCAAGCAAGGTCCCTCAGTCTGCTCTTTGTGTGCCCTTTGTGCTGGGGGCACCACGGAGAGCCAGGAGCTGTCACTCCTCCCGCTGCCTCTGAGGAGATGGGGATGGAGAGGGGCAAGTCTGGATTCTGCCTGGATTTTGGGGCCGTGGGGCTTTCCCAGGTTTGGGACAGCGGTGTGCTCAGCTTCCAGCGCTGCCCATTGCAGAGGAAACCTCCCCTCGACGTCCCTTGAGCAGCAGGAAAGAGTGGGATTGTTCCTGCTGGGGAAAGGGTGTGGGGAGAGAAACTTGGTGTGCTGTTCAGCCCAGCCCCAAAGGAGGGCTGAGCACTGGGGGGTGGCTGAACTCCCACCTTGAAGGGGTTTGTCTCGCACAGAACACACCGATGGCTTTTGTCACCCCAGCCCTGTGCTTTGGAAAGAGTCTGGAGTCTTCTCATCCCTGCGGGACACCCATCTCCAGACTCCTTCCCTCCGGCACAGACAACCAAACCTTGCCCGAGTCCCTCAGGAGGAACAAAACAAGATTCCCCCCTCCCGAAACTCTGCTAATTTTCTGCTCAAAAGGGGTTTTCTTATAAAAGTGGCAAACCCTGGGAGTGCTTTTGTAAAACAACAAAATCCACACACACACACAAAAAAAGGAACCGTGTGTTTTTCCTTTTTTTTTCTTTTTTTTCCAAGCAGACAAAGAGGTGTATAAATGTGTCTTATACATATATGTATATGTCTTCCTGAAAATAGCATTTAACAAATGCCTTCTGCATCTGCAGAATCCTCCAACAATCCTGACACTGTGATCAATCTGCGGGCTGGTGATGTTTGCTGACAGTGATTGATTGATTTCCCCCGCTAATAGGATCAACATTGGGAATATATTAAAGTAAAAGGCACGCTCCTGCCTCGCAGGAAACAGCCCGCGCACCGGCCCTGCCCCGATTGTGCGGGGCTTGGCAGCGGGATGCGATGATTGATGACGGGCAGGGATGAAGGGCTGCTCGGCACAGGAGCTGATCCCCCCTGCTCCCTCCATGTGCATGACACTGGTGGCCTGCTGGGCCAGGGCCAGCCGAGGGAGGGGACAATGGAGCAGGGTGGCCCATCCAGATAACCCCTTCGAATGCATATGGTGAGATCTGACCTGCCGGTTCAAGGAGAGCAGGCGAAAAGCTGATGGGAAATTAATTCTCAGGAGTTTGTCAAGACATCTCCAACAAGTGAAGATAAATGGCAGAACAAAACTTCTAAAGCTAATCCCAAGAATGGGGATGAATGAAAAAGGGAAACACTCTTTTGCATTTACATCCATCTTTTAGGGTAAAAACCACGGGGGAAGTTTGGGCTCTCCAAGGCTGAAACAGTGAGTGGGGTCACAGAATCCTGGAATATCCTGAAATATCCTGGAATATCCCACAAGCACCATTGAACTGCAGCTCCTGGGCCTGCAGAGGACACCCCCAAAAATCCCCCCAGGTCTGGCACTTCGGAGAGGTTTTTGAAAAAGGAGAGTATTTTACTAGTGCTTGTTAAGCTCAGCCTGAGTTCCCAGTTTTCAAAATGAATAAAACATGACTGGCATCAATTAATGATCCATATTTGTAACCAGTTTATCTCTGATGTGTTGACTAGGACTGGCATTCATGTGCTTATTTTCTTGTCAAAAAATAGGTCTTGAATGAATGATCTGCTGAAGATTCTCCTTATTCTAATCAATTTTACAAGAGAATGCTTTTCCAGACAGAATTGCCAAGACATTTTTATATACTTTTTCTTAATGAGCTGCCTTTGTTACTCATCATAACTTACGATAATAACTTAATGTTATTATAACTTAGTCTTATGAAGACTTCATGAAATTTCGTGAAAGATTTTCCTCATTTCTGGATACTGAAGAGAGTTTGTCTTTATATCCTGGTGTGTGGGGTATTTATGTTTTGTATTGCCCGGTCCTATAAACCCCACATCTCTAAAAGTTTAAAAAGGGGGCAAATTACAATACTCTTTTTTTTGTAAGTGTTTAAACCTCGCTCCCTTTAGAGAGGTTTTTAGAGGTGTCCCATTGTCTACCAAGAAAAGTTATCTGTGTAACTCTGCAGTTTCCTTGTCCATCCATTGTTTAGGGCTGGATTCTTTCTAGTGAACCAAAGTTTGGGTGTTCTGAAGCAAACCAGGATGGATTTGAGTACTTTATGCCCTTTAGTAGAAGTGGAGCTGTCATAGGCTCATGGCCCCATTGCTGTCATTAGAGTTACTTAATTTTTAGTAGAAATCTTTGAACATTATTAATCTGAAAATTCAGTTTGGGTAACGTTTTGATGCCCAGGCACTTGGCAGACTGCATGAGGAGTGCTCATAAACCCCACCTGCCTGGCTGGAGGTTTAGAAAGGGGCAGGAACCAGGCTTTGGGAAAATCTCCCTTCCCATCTCAACCCCAACATGAGCAACCAGGTTTTCAGAGCTGGGCTTTGGGTGCCGAGTGTTTGTGGAGATGTTGGCGGGGAAAGGATGGTCCCAGACTGATCAGTGCTGCCCAGAAACAGGACAAGGAGCAATAAACCAGAACACAACAAGTTCCAGCTCAGCTTGAGGCAGAACTTCTTCCCAGGGAGGTGGCAGAGCCTGGAACAGCTGCCCAGGGAGGGCGTGGAGTCTCCTCTCTGGAGACCCTGCAAACCCCCCTGGAGGTGTTCCTGTGCCACCTGCTCCAGGTGACCCTGCCTGGGCAGGGGGTGGCACTGGGGGATCTCCAGAGGGCCCTTCCAGCCACAACAATTCTGTGGTAACTCTTCTGAGCCTTCAGCTGCACCTGAAATAATCCTGCATTCAGAAATAATCTGGGTAACGTCGGGTCACAGCCTTGGAGGTCCCTGTGTGACACAGAGATGGAAACACCACTCCCACACAGGAAAATCAGAGCTCTGCTCCAAGAACTGTCTTGCAGCGCCAAGTGAGAGCTGCTGGCACCACCAGAGGCAGTTTGGCTCCTGTCACACCGGTGCCCTGGGGACAGTCCTCCAGGGGTTGGCCCAGACAGGACATGGGATGTCAGTCTTTCACCTCTGCAAGTGTTAAACCAGTCCTGTTTTCCAGAGAAGGTAAAGCAGCACCCCAGGGTTGTGCATCCCAGGGCTGGGCCACAGCTCTTGTCCCTGCAATGACACCCCAGGTGCCACATCCAGCACCCCGAGTCTGGTGTGGGGACAGTGCCAGGATGCCTAAGGGGAGTTTGGCTCCAGAATATCGGTATGAGGCTTTCAAGGGGGAAAAGATGAATGTTTTCTGCCTCCATCGTGTGTAAGCTGTGCTTGTGAAGCTCCCCCTGCCACGGCTCCTGCCCGCCCTGGTTTGTATTGCTGGGGAGAGGTTTGCAGCTAAAAAAGAAGCACATTTTTCTGTGAGAGACCGATTTTAGAAAGCTGTTGAGGGGGATTTGGATGCCTACTCTGAACATTCATTCCCGATGAAGAGGAAGGGAATGCGCAGCCCCACACAGAGGTTCTGACAGATCCCCTCCCACAGGACTCAATTGGCAGCGAGCAGAGTTAATGCCCTGGTACCTCCCTGCAGAAGATAAATGCCTCAGTCAGGGGTTTGCAGCAGATTTTGGGCTACTTGGCTCAACATTTTTCAGGCTGAAGAAATCTCCTGTTGAAATGAGACAAGATCAGCAGATAAAAGTGGAGGAGCTGACTGTGTGCCCTGATGTCACTGACCTTTCCTTTCCCCTCAGCTTCTTTGATGTCTTCCCGTTTCTGCCTAAAATATGCTGAGAGAATCATGGCATGGTTTGGGTTGGGACCTCAAAGCCCACCCAGTGCCACCCCTGCCATGGGCAGGGACACCTCCCACCAGCCCAGGGTGCTCCAAGCCCCGTCCAGCCTGGCCTGGGACACTCCCAGGGATCCAGGGGCAGCCACAGCTTCTCTGCCCACCCTGTGCCAGGGCCTGCCCACCCTCCCAGGGAGGAATTGAGCTGTGTATTGAACCTAAATTTCCCCTCTTTGAGTCTGAGCCCATCACTCCTTGTCCTGTCACTTCAGTTCGTGGCTGCCCCTCTCGCCACATTCTGTGTCTGGTGGGGTTGGTGGGAAAGAGAAGGAGAAAATGGAAGAGAGAAAGGAGAGTGGGGAGGGAGGGAAAGAGAAGGGAAAGTGGGGAGGAGATCAGGGAAGGAGCAAGGAAAGAAGAGAAGGGGTGAGTGGGCCCATAGAAAGGAGCCGGCTCGGACACCGGTATATACGAGCAGGGGCTTCCTCCTGTCGCGACAGATCGTGACAGACTCGAGACAGCCTGAAAAAGCAGAAGGCTGAAGGGAAGGGTCTGTGTGGCTTGCAGGAAAAACAAGGGTAAATTCAGAGGAACAGAGTTCAGCGGGACCTTGAGAATTGAAGTGACTGCTCGAGGATGCAGGAGGGGCTGGGGGGGGCGAGGGGCTGGGGCTGTCTGCGGAATGAGGGTCCCTGGGCCTGTTGGCCTGGCTGAGGAGCAGGTGACCCCCGGCAGAGCCCCCCGGGGTGCGCTGAGCATATGGGCTGCCCCCCTGCCCGTAACCCAACCCCGCAGAGCCGCGGCTTCCCTGCGGTCCGAGCCGTCGAGGGAGCCCCGTGGCGCTCCCAGGTGCGGGGGAGCATATGGGGAGCAGGCCCGGCGGGAGGGCCCGGCAGCGCTGCTAATTCCATTTGCAGGTAGCCCCTCGGGAGCAGGGCCGGGGGGCACAGCTGGCTGCCCCGAGGGAGCGGCAGCGGCCCCGGAGCTCCCTCTGTGCCGGGGGAGGATGAGCAGCCTCGGCCCGAGGGGCAGCGGGACAGGGGGCTCCCTGCCCTCTCTGCTTTTGCCACCGGTGGGGCTGAAATGGCCCCGCAGAAAAGCGGGACCCTCAGGATCCCCCCCACGTCCCGGGATCCTCCCCGTCCCGTCGGGGCTCCCCGGGACCACCTGTTAGCGCCGGCAAAGGCCCTGCGGGTGCGAGCCGGGCAGGCAGACGAGCAGGATTTACCAGCTTCTGGCCACTGCCGACTTTTGCATCTGTCAGGGTGCTAATTATTGCCTTTAATAGAGACAAAGAGCAGCTCCTAATGATGCTCCCTCTAATTCTCACCTGCTCCTGCCCTTCTTCCGCAGCGGCGCTCCCTCGCCGAGCCCTGCTAATTGGGAAAGCTGCTCTGCTTATTGCGGCCTCCCTGCTCGTGTGTATGTGTGGAGGGGGTGTGGGGGGGGGGTAGGACAGCGACAACGGGGCTCCAGCAGCCAAACCGGGGCAGGGGGGCTGCATCACATCGGCTCTGGCCTGGCGGGAGCTCCCCATCCCAGTCCCGGCACTCCCGGGGGGAGGAGCGGGGGGGACTGAGGTGGTTTTTGCCCCCTCCCCGGCCCTGCCCGGCCTTTGGCTGGCAGCGCAGCCTTGGCAGAAGGGCGCCCGTCGTGGGGACCGTCCCACGGCGCTGGAGGACCCCTGGCTGCCAGAGCCCCGCTTCTCCCACCCCACCGTCGGGGAAGGCAGGAGCGGGGGGGGCTGCGCTGCAAGGATCGCCTTCAAAACTGCACACTGGCACTGAACTGGCTCCCTGAGGCGGTCCCTAAAACCAGGGGCAGCACCGGGACCACCCGCGGCAGGAGAAAGCACCTGGGGGATCAGCGATGCTCGTCGTTGGTCCCCGGTGCTTCGTCCCTCTTGTCGCCAAAGGGGTTTTGCTGGCCCGAGTCGGGGGTGCTGGGAAGGGGAGGTAATCTCCGGGGGTCGGGAGAGGTTGGGCTGGGTGTCGCTGTGGAAGAAGCGGGGGCTGTTCCTCACAGTCCCTGGGGCGGGGGACACTTTTCCCGAGCCCTGTTCCCATTCTTGCAGGGGCTGGATGGAGCGACCCGGGCAAGGCAGAATGTGGAGGGGCGGTGGGACCGGGACCCCCTCGCTCCCCGCAGTGACCCCAACCAGCCCCGGCCCCGGCACCGCCTCGTCTTACCCAGGCACACAAAGTCCCCCGGGTCCCCGCTCTCTCCTTCCCTCGGGGCTGTCTGTGCGCTCCAAACTCCTTCACGCCCCGTGATAATACATTAATAATTCTGTATTTATGCGTAGGTAGCCAGCTGGTTGTTTCAAACAGTTGTCTGGGCATTTGTCGGACTAGAGAGAGAGATGGGAAGGGATTTGCCGGGGCAAGGACGCGGGGTTTGGGGTCTCCTGCCCACCCGCAGCCCCCAAAGCGATGAGGCACCGTGGGAACCCCCGCCCATCCCGGTATCCACCGGGGCTGCCGAGCTCCTGTTCCTCAAAAACACGGGATTCTCTTGGGTCCTTCCCCTTCTCCTCCCTGCAGCAAAGGGGGAGCCACAGGCTGCTCCGCACCCTCCGGGAGGAAAGCCCTTTCCTCGGGGTGCGGGAAATGTTTCCTGCCCAAATATCTGCCCAGAACCTCTAAAATAAAATACACCCGGCCGAGAGACACGACCGAGTTCGTGAGGAAAAGAATTGTCTTTTCTGTGGATGTTCGTTTGGAGGGGGTTTAGTCGAAGGTCAAGTGCGTAGGAGCCATTACAGTGAGCAAACTCCCCACTGCCAAGTTTAATGTTTCCTCCCCCCGAATTAATATTTAATTAATATTTAGCCCCTGCCAAGCTCTGGGTTCGATAGGCAAACATTCTCCCATACCGAACACGGCACCGCTCGGTTTTTGTTCCTTGCCGCCCTGAATCTGCGAGGAGAGATTGAGAAAGGAAAAAAAAAAAACCAACAAAAAAGCCAAACCCAACCCCCAAATGATTTCGATTAGCCGGAGAAGCGAACTAACAAAAAACTTGAGGAAAAGACAAGGATGAGCCTAAAATGTTCTCATCCCTTCCCCACCTGCCGCCGTCTCCCCAAAACAGCGAGAAAGATGAAAAGGACATTTCTTTTAAATGCTTTTTGTTTGGGTTTTTTGTTTGTTTGTTTTTTATTTAAAATCTCAACAGTGGATCACTTTTTTTTTTTTGCAACCGAACAAGTAATAAATATTATTTAGCAACTTTTTTTTCTTTTTTCTTATTTTTTTTTAAAAAAATAAACAGATGATAAAATCTCTGCAAGGGGCAGCGATAAGAAAAGTTGTTATTTCGGAAACAAGCCCAAGTTCTCAGTATTGCAACACGGACAGGGTGAAAGTTCCTACACAGAAAGAGCATTAAAGAGCTGAAACTTTGTTAGAGGTGGCAGGAACGGAAAGAAACCAAAACAAACGTGTTATCCGCTTAAAACAAAACCAACCCAAGAAACCCCGAGAACCCAAACCAACGAAATCAAGGCAGACCGACACCTTTTTCACTCATGAGGCTGACACAGGACAAGTGCACGGACGGAAAGCTCAGGCAGAGCGGACTCGCGTCGTTACCGGAATATTTACAAATCCCGAACCGGACAGAAAACCGACAAAAGAAAAAGAACGGCGGGCGGGGGAGCGGGGGAAGTGGGGAATAAACCGGCTGTCCCGGCGACACTTCCAACCGGAGCCCCGCGGCCACCGGGCAGCTCCGGTGCCCCGGAGATGGGCTGTGCGGGGAGGAATGTGCCTCGGGAACGGCTCCAAAGGCTCTGCGTGGAGAAACGAGACCGGGACAGGGGAGGGAACAAACAAACAAACGAATGAGCAAAAGCCCCTCCGCAGTTTTGGTTCCTCCGGTCGCGGCAAGCCCAGAGACCACCCTCCCCTCCCGGCGAAGTTCTCGGCGACGTCGGGAAATTGAAAAGAAAGAAGATGTGCGGGGCTTTTCTCGTGCCCGGGTGGGTTTCCCCGCCGTTCGGGAAGCAGGGCACACCCGGGCCGGGCTCCGTCCCCTCCCGCCGCCCCTCCGACGGCCCCGGGAGCGGAGCGGGGGGATTCGCCGCCTCCGGGGAGCAGCGTTTGTAGGTCCTGGAGGTGCCGGGGGGCGCGGGCGCGGCCGAGGGACTCATTTGGTGTCGGTGGCCAGTCTGGGCAGGCTGGCGGTGCCCATGCCGGAGACGTGATGGTGCGGCGGGGCCGACACCTGGCACATGCTGCAGGGGCACGGCATCCCCCCCCAGTGCTGGAAACCACTGCCCAGCGGGGCGGCGGCGGCGGCGGCGGCCGAGGGAGACTTGAGGAGCCCGTGGGGCGGCCGGATGGAGCTGACGGCAGAGAGGCCGGAGCCGGGCAGGGAGGCGCTGGACACGGCGGCGGGGGGCAGGATGGGGTGGTGCACGGGGTGCGAGGCCGGGTGGGCAGGGTGGCCGGGCAGCGGCGCAGAGTGGGCACCCATGCCCCCGGCACAGGCGGCGGGGTGGAAACCGGCGTGGTGGCCGCCGTAGATCTCGCTGACCAGGCGCTTCATCTCCTCCAGCGAGTTGGTGAGCATGAGGATGTAGTTGCGCGCCAGGAGCAGCGTGGCGATCTTGGAGAGCTTGCGCACCGACGGGCCGTGGGCGTAGGGCATCACCTCCCGCAGCCCGTCCATGGCGATGTTCAGGTCGTGCATCCGTTTGCGCTCCCGGCTGTTGATCTTCAGCCGCAGCTGCTGCAGCTCCGGCTCCGTCATCTGCTTCTTGTCCTTCTTGGAGGAGGAAGAGGAGGACGAGGAGGAGGACGACGACGAGGACTTGAAGCCCAGCTTGTCCACCACCACCACGCCCGCGGCGCTCATGGCGCTGCGCAGCTCGGCGCTCAGCTCGGGCGGGGAGTCGCTTTGCGTGGAGCTGGACACGGTGCCGCCCGTGAAGCCCCCGCCGCCGCCTTTATTCCTGGCCGTGAGGAAGAGGTCATCGGGCTCCGGGGAGGACGGGCGGCTGGAGACCAGGCTGGCGTCCGAGTCCATGGCCCGGCGGGCGGGGCGGCGGCGCGCACCGGGCTCTGCCTGCGGGAAGGGGAGGGAGACCGCAGGCGGCCCCGCGTCAGCGCCCGCCCCGTCGGGGAGACCGGTCCGTGGCCGCTCTCGGGGCCGGGGAGAGGCTCTCCCGGTGGGACCGGCCGCGCTGCCCGCTCTGTCCGCGCAGCCCGCTCTCCCTCCCGTCGCCGGGGGGGCACCTCCCGTCCCGTCTCTTCCCATCCCGCCCCATCCCGTCCCGTCCGGTCCCGTCCCTGCCCTGGCGCCTCTCCGCCGGGCCGGAGTCTCAGGGGGTGCCTCGTCGGGGGGCGCGGGGGGCACTTACCGTGCTCGGGGCGGCCGCGGGGAGGGCGCGCCGGGACGGGCGAGCTCGGCAGCAGCGCGCACCTTGCGGCGGCGGCCGCGGCCCCTTTATAGCCGCGCCGGGGAGGAAAGGAACGATGTCACCGGGCGGGAGGGGGGCTGCGCCAATCCGCGGCGGCCGATGGGGGGGCGGCTGATGTCACCGGGGCCGCTCCGGCTCGATGGGGCGGGCGGACGGGGGGTAGACGGCCGGCAGCGGCGCGGGGAGCCCGGCGGGGAGGGCGCCGTGCGGGGGAGGGACTTTTGTCGAATCCATAATAAAATGCAACAATGACAGCGCCGGGAACAGCTGTTGGGGGGGCGGGACGGGACGGGGACGGCACCAAACCGCCCCTGGCTCCCGGCGGCACGTCGGTGTTTCCCTGCCCCCCGGGCCGCCCCGCCGAGGAGCGCTCCGCCGCATCCCCCGGGCAGCCGGTGCTCCCCCCGGAGGGTGTCCCCTCCTGCCCCCAGCCCCGGGGTTATTGCCCCGTTAAGTGCAGCTACGGGAAGCGGAGAAAAGAAGTGATTTCGGCCACTCCGTTCCCCCGGCAGCGAATTTCCCCGCGGAGCCCCCGGCCCCGCAGCCCCTGGAGAAGTGCTCGGAGCGGCCACCCAAACTTACCCCCAGAGAAGCCTTCAGAGAGACTGGAGAGGGTAGAAAGAAAGAAAGAGTAAAGGACATTAACAACGACCACAACAACAAATGACCTTCGGAAGTGCCTCCCGCCTCCCTGCGCTGCTCGCCCGGCTCCCGGAGAGTCCCCTCGGCCCGGCAGCTCCGCGCAACAGGGTCGGGGCTTCCTCCCGCCGGGGTAAATCCCCCGGCCGCCCCCTCCCCGCCGCTCCCCCCCGGCCCCTCTGCCTTTGTTGTATTATTTTTACACCCGTGTGTTTCCCAGCTGGCCCGGCAAGCCTCAACCATCCGTTAAATATGTATTTAAAACGTTAAGAAGTGAAGCGTGGAAATGTGTTTCCCAACGGTTGCGGGGATGATCCGTAACAGGTCAATTAGGACAATCTGTGCCAGCGACAGCCGGGCGTGTGTCCCACTGATCCCTGCCCACCAGGGCCGTGCCCGCAGCTCCCGCCGCCCCTCGGTGCCCGCACCGCCTTGCGGGGCTGCGGAGCCCGGCCGGGGAGCTGGGATACCCCGAGGATGGAGGGGGAGCTGGGGACACCCCTAGGATGGGGGGGGAGCTGGGGCTGAGCCCCCGAGGTGAGGACGGGACGGGAAGGACACACGTCTGTGCCAGCTTTGCCTTTCTCTCGTGGGGGGCAGCGGGGAGCCGGGCTCTGCCTTTTGGCTGACGGCTCTTGCGGGCCGCATTGTTGGAGCCGCAGAAAACACGCCAACAACGAGCACAACTAATTAAGGCCCGGCGTGTTTCCCCCGGCCCCTGCCCGGGGAGGGGGAGCGGGTCCCGGCCGGGTCCGGAGCGCCAGTGGGGCGGTCGCAGCCCGGGCCGCGGGGCCGGGGCGAGGAGGAGGAAAACACCGGCATGACTCGTGTCCCGTGTCCCGCCGGCTTCCCAGGGCTCGGTAATTCCCCTTCTCAAAGGTTGGGATCTTTCCTTCTTAAAAGGTCGGATCCGCCACCCCTCCGCCTCCAGGCGGGTGGGGGGTCCCGTCCTCCCCGTCGGGTCTGCGGCAGCCCCGGGGCCCGGCCGGCTTTCCCTCGCCGCTTCATCGGCCCGGGTGGGATGGGACGGCTCGGAGGGTGCGGAGGGGGGTGCGGAGCAGAGTGGGGGTCACCTGCCCGAAGGGATGGCCCCGGGGAAGCGAGGACGGAGCGCGGCGGGGGCTGCGGGGCCGCTGGGCCTGTGGGACCGTCCCGGCAGCTCCCGGGGGTCCCGGGGAGGGGGAGACCTGGGCAGCGGACCGACTCCTTTTCCTTTTCCTTTTCCTTTTCCTTTTCCTTTTCCTTTTCCTTTTCCTTTTCCTTTTCCTTTTCCTTTTTTTT
>JAXCLP010000001.1:116747759-116762673 GCA_035584035.1 Lepidocolaptes lacrymiger | reverse complement strand
AGGCCAGGTTGGAGCACCCTGGGCTGGTGGGAGGTGTCCCTGCCCATGGCAGGGGTGGCACTGGGTGGGCTTTGGGGCCCCTCCCAACCCAAACCATTCCATGATCCGTGTCTGTAGTTCCCAACACCCACAGAAGAAAAGGAAAACAATAAGCTGTATTTCACTGTGAGAAACCACAAGAGTTGAAGTTGAACATGGACACAGGGCCAGGTTTCAGCCCAGTCCCTTCATGCTGCTCACACAGACCCCTCTGGTGGGGACAGATCCTTTCAGCTGCAATTTCTCACCTGGACAAAGGCACAAAACTCACTCCTTGCCTCAAACTTCCACCCCCACACTTCCCATGAGGAAACAGGTACAGCTCTTGGCTCCCCTTCAATGCCCTTCCCATAATCAACCTCCTCCTCCTCTCCAAGGGCAGACAGGTTCTCCCAGTGCTCCAGGAGACATTCCTCACTCCAGGGAACAAAATCACATTTGGAGGAGCAAACTGCACACCCTGGACACAAGTGGAGCCGTGAAAACCAGAGCCCATCACTCAGGACGAATCCACCTGAGTGTTATTCACACAGAAAACACAACATTTTCACCTGAAAATCAGCTTTTCTCACCCAAAATGAACTGATTTCATTTTGATAAAACATCAAAAGCAGCTGCAGGGAAAGACAAAAAGTCTGCACAGGGAAAAGTGGGATATCACCAGGTCAGGAAGGAACAGAACCTCCTGTCCCTGAAGGAAAAAGACACAAAGGAGAAGAAAAGAATCTTAAGGTCAAGAAGAAAACTCAAGTTTTCCATCAAGAAGAGGTTTGTTCCACAGGCAGATCAGAAGAATGGGATTTAACCTGATGCACAGAGGATGGAAAGCAATTCAGGAGCTTCTCTCAGAGTTCCTAGGAAATCCAGTCATTTTCCCATTTTTTTTTCAGGAATTCCCTAAAAAAGTTGCACTTTCAGTTCTCCCTTTCCCACAGCACTCGGATTTTTCAGGGTTACCGAGGGGAAAAAAGGAGGTTTTAAAGGATCTCACACGAAAACAGGGCTGGGTGGCCAAATGATTAAAAAGGGATGGGATTTCTGTGTAGGTTCTTTAGGATGTCCCATCCCTGGAGGGGTCCAGGCCAGGCTGGGTGTGCCCCTGAGCCACTCGACCCAAGAGCCCCCAAACCCGACCCTACAACCCCCAAAATCGACCCTACAGCCCCCAGACTGACCCTGCAGCCCCCAAATCCGACCCACAGCCCCAAACCCCGACCCCGCAGCCCCCAGACCCGACCCTACGGCCCCAAAACCCGACCCTACAGCCCCCAAATCTGATCCTACAGCCCCAAAACCCGACCCTACAGCCACAAAACTCGACCCTACAGACCTCCAGACCGACCCTGCAGCCCCAAACCCCGACCCTACAGCCCCAAACCCCGACCCTACAGCCCCAAAACCCGACCCCGCCAAGTGCGGCGACATTCCCTGCAAATTCCCTCCAGGACCGCTCGAAACAAATCGCAATTTACACAAAATCAGCCTTTTTTCCCCTCAGATTTCGCGTTCAGAGCCCACACCCGGCGAGGCCAGCCCGTGACACACCTGGGCTTGCCGGGGACCGGCCCGAGGGTGCCGTTCCCAGTCCCGATCCCGTTCCCGGTCCCGATCCCGCTCCCAGTCCCAATTCCCAATCCCAGTCCCAGTTCCCAGTCCCAATTCCCAATCCCATTCCCCAGCCCACGTACCCGCTCCCAGCCGCGACTCTTCCGCCCGCGGGCGCTGGGCCCCTTGAGTGACGCGCGCGCCAGCCAATCAGAAGCGAGCGCCGCCAGCACCAGCCAATCAGAAGCGAGCTCCTCGCGTCAGCCCGAGGCCGGGCAGTGACGGAACGTCGTGATTGGTCGGCGCGGCGGCAAGCCCCGCCTCTTCCCCAGGGCGGGAAGGGAAGGGGCGGGGCCAGCGAGGACCCGCCTACACAGGCCACGCCCCCTTCCCCCTCAGGGCGGGGCCGCCATGATGGACACCCCAGAGAGATCAGGGAGCTCAGACACCTCAGACAGTGCAGGGACTTCATACACCTCATACAGCTCACCTTACACACTTCATACACCTCACACAGCTCACCTTACATACTTCATACACCTCACACAGTGCAGGGGCTTCATAGAGCTCACACAGCTTACACACCTCACATACCCCACACAGCTCGGACACCTCACACAGCTCACCTCACACACTTTATACACCTCACACACCTCAGGCACCTCACCCACCTCTCACACCTCACACACGGCCCCTTGGCCACAGCAAAGAGCACCAGCATTAGTATCTTCCATTGGCTACCCCGCTGGAATTGATAAACTTCCCCCCCAAAACGCTGTCACCCCTCAGCCCCGTGCCTGGTTTAATGGGAGCAAACAGAACTAACGAGCAGTTCATGGGATTAAAGGACCGTGGGTGGGTTTGGGGTTGAAGGGAACTTCCAGCCCATCCAGTCCCAGTTCACCATCCCAGGCTGCTCCAACCTGGCCCTGGACACTTCAGGGATCCCAAAGGATGTAAATATAAACAGCATCAAGCTGTGCCAGCACCATTTGGGGCTTTGAAAGTGCCAGCAGGTTGTTGGGGAAGAAAAGATTCCTCACCCTGAGAAAAACAGGTACCTCAATTAATGTATCTCAATATTACATATAAATCACTGTTTTCTTCATGCTGAAACGTGACCCAGTGAAGCCTTTCAAACCACAAGCCCTACATTCATTAAACCAACACATGGAAGTTCTGAGAACAATCAATATGTCTCTGGACCTGGAATCAGCAGTGATTGCACCCTTTTGAGGTCAACAATAAAGTAACCTTTATCAAATTCACAGTCTGTGGCAGCTTGAAAAATTCCTTCTTCAGGCCACTCTCTCCTCTCCTGGTTCTAGAAGGATTTACTAAATACTTGTTCTAGAAGGACTTACTAAATACCACTCTTGAGATTTTGTGACTTCAGAGCAACGAATTACAGACCAGCCCTGCAAAAATGTCCTTCTGCACATATCTGGGGAGCACAGAAATGTGAATTATTCCTCCATCCTCACATAAATGTTGAAAAGGTGGGTTTTGTGCCCGGGAGGTTGGATGCCAGCTGTGCCAGGCTGGTGTGAAGTGCTGCACTCAGGTCACACCAACTCCACTTCAACCCCAGGGGGCTGAATAAGGACACCAAAACCCCCCCAAACTCTGCTGATTCATCCATTGTGGCAACTTCAATATTGACACTGCTGATGCTTCACTTCATTGTGAGCCAAACTGTCTTCCAGCAAAGCTGCATTTCCTGCAAACCCCTTTCTGTTTACTCTTGTACTCTTTAACTCTCCCACTGGAATGGTTTAAACAGTAAATCAGATCATAATGAGATTCATAATTCCTGTAGATCATAATGAGAAGCTAAATGCAGTCTTTTAAAGAATATTACATCAAAGAACTTCCAGAAAAGTATGTTTCATTTACAGGTTTCATTATAAAGAAGAATAAATTATTGAAATAAACAGACATTCATCTACACAGCTGTTGGAGCCAGGCTGGGAGAGCTGGAGGAAGGGGGCTCACCTGGAGAAGGGAAGGCTCCAGGGACACCTGAGAGCCCCTTCCAGTGCCTAAAGGGGCTCCAGGAGAGCTGGAGAGGGACTGGGGACAAGGCATGGAGGGACAGGACAGGGGAATGGCTTCCCAGTGCCAGAGGGCAGGGCTGGATGGGATATTGGGAAAGAATTCTTGTCTGTGAGGATGGAGAGGGACTGGAATGGATTTCCCAGAGAAGCTGTGGCTGCCCCATCCCTGTAAGTGTCCAAGGCCAGGCTGGATGGGCTTGGAGCCACCTGGGCTGGTGGAAGGTGTCCCTGCCATGGCAGGGGTGGCACTGGATGCCCCGTCCAGCCTGTTCTTGGACATTTCCAGGGATCCAGGGGCAGCCACAGCTTCTCTGCCCAACCTGTGCCAGGTCCTGCCTACCCTCCCAGCCACTAATTCCTTCCTAAATCTTATCATGACTAATTTGCTGAAAGACCCAGAGTGTTCACCTATAAATAAATTTCCAAAATCTCCTTCTGTGTTAAAAGTTCCAAAAAAGGACTTCTGCACATGTACAGTCTTAAGTCCAGACATTCAGAACCCTTCCTTCATTTAACTTAGCCTTAAAGAAGTAAATGCACTTTTAAAAAATATGCATTGAACCTGCCAACAACTTATGAGCTGTAAGTATTTAAATGTAAAGGTCAAACTAAGAGGGCACAGCAAGACTTTTGCCTCCACTTTAATGTGTTTTTCTTATGCCTCAATCTCCCCTTTTGAAGAGACAACAGACTGTGATTACACTCCATGCTAAAGTGAAGCATTACTTTGGTTTTAGGCAGAAGCAAAATGACCTGCAAGAGAATAATGGGTTTGTTCCTGCTGTGGTTTAACCCCAGGCACAGGGGAGGTGTGAGGGGCACAAAAGGCCTTGGTGCTGTGCAAGTCCTGCTCAGAGACAAGAATCAACTCTACCACAGCCCAGGCTGGCACATTTCCTTTAATAATGTTTAAAAATAAATCCATTCTTTGTAATGCAAGTGGCCACCCCACAAACAAATTTTACCTGGTGTAACAGTGCAGATTTGACATTTTCAGTGTACCCGAAATTTCTCTAGTGCAGCAGTTCATTAGTAAAGTGCATTGAAAATCTTCACAAGACAGATGAATTAGTATTAAATTATTTCACTGCAATGTTTAACCACTTGAACAGAGAGGACTTCCACCCAAACCTTTTACCATCTTCCCTCTGGCTTTCCTTTGTGCCTGAATGAGAAGCCTCTCCCATGAGGGCCTTGTAGGACTTTTGTGCTCGAAGGATTTCCTTCTGTGGGCTGAAATGCACCATCTGCCTGCTCATAATGGGAACGACCAGGTTGAAGTTGTCCACTCTCTTGTTGAGTTTCCTGATGTCTTCCATGAACTGCTCACAGATCCGGTTCCACTGCTCCTGCTCCGACGGTGTCATGGGCTCTCCCAGCTTCCTCCTCGAGGCCACCACGCTCTTCCTCAGCTGCTCGATGGTCTCCCGGATCTCCTTCTGCAGCAGGATCCACTCGGGCTGGTACCCGTTGTCAATGAGGATCCTGTTCAGGTTGTGGGTCATGGGGTCGATGTGGGGACAGTCTGAGAACTTCTGCAGAGGCTTCCCTTTGCCCCTGAGGTTGTCGAAGTCTCCTTTGGCCATGGATTCCTGGATGAGATCCTCCACCAGCCGCTCCACGGCCTGAGTTATCTTCACCTTCTTGCTCTCCCTCACATCTTTGGCCCTCATCAGGTCAGTGCCTGCGTAGCTGCTGCCCAGCCTGTGCTGCTGGTACTCCAGCACCTGCTCCGTGGCACGGTCCACTCGGAACTGCATGTACTGCTTCTCCCTCTGGCTCGGCGTGCCGATGCCGACGCCTTCGAAGCTCAGGTAGTGCCTGTGCTGCAGGGATTTCAGCTTGAACTGGTCTTCCTCCTCTTCCCCAGCATCACTGGGTTTCTGCTTGGCTGCCACGTCGCTGAGCACAACCCTGTAGGCCTCCTCCACCCTGATGAAGGCGGCGGGGTCGGCCGTGCTGGAGCCGCTGTCCGGGTGGTACTTCTTGGCCAGGGCTCGGTATGAGTTCCTCACCTCATCCAGGGAACATCCCTCCTCCAGCTCCAGCATTTTGTAAGAGTCCCTGACGTCGTTTTTGGATTTGTAACCAGACAGCATCCTGCAGAGAAATGGCTTCAGCTTCCTTGGCATCAGGGCTCCCCGTGCCACCAAACGGTGCCCCATGGTGTTGCTCAGCATGGCACAGACACACAGGAGGTTTCTTCAGGGGCAGCTACATTATAAACAGCCTATGAACACATCTGCAGCAAAATTGGGTTAAGTAAGATTTTTTTAAGAACTTACAGGATTTTATATATATATATTAATATATAATTATATACTAGTATCATTCTTATCTTAAAGAAATCCCTACCAAAATTCAGCATTCATTTCTTTTACAGATTAATATTGAAACCATAGAATCATGGAATAACAGAAGGACTTGGGTTGGAAGGAACATTAAAAATCCTCTCATCCCATCCCTGCCATGTGAAGGATCACCTTCCACCAGCCCAGGGTGCTCCAAGCCCCATCCAACCTGGCCTGGGACACTTCCAGAGATCCAGGGCCTGCCCACCCTCCCAGCCAGGAATTCCTTCCAATATTCCATCTAGCCCTGCCCTCCTTCAGCTTAATATCATTAATCTGCACTTCTAATTAATTAATATTGAAGTAGTATTACAATGTAAATGAAAATTAATTCACAGAATAGTTTTCTCCTGGTATGACAACAGCAGCTCAGGTTTGCTCTGCACTGCAGAATTCCTGAAAGGCATTTTATTGCCCTTTATGTTTTTATTAATTATTTTTTTGCCTATCAGCAAACTCAGGGCCATATAAAGGGTGGAAATTACCACTCTTTATGCTGAGTGGTAACTGCTGAAACAAGTCTGTCCCTCCTCCCCACTGTACCCACACTCAGCAACAACTGAATTTCCTGCTCCCACGGACCCCAATGCCTTAATATCTACAACCTGGTACATTCCCAAAGGGTCTCATGGCAGCACGTTGTTGTTCCTTCACAGTAACACCAGTGGCAGCGTTCAGGTTCAGGTTACACATTCATTTAGGGCAGCTCTTGCACCCCAGAGTGGCCAGACTCCTTCACTGGGGCCAGGTAAGGTGACAAACCTGGAATTCAGAACAGATCAATAGTGCTCAGTATTGCCCTTGGTCAGTGATTGCAGCACTTTGGGTTCACTGGGGAAAGGAGCAAAAGGAACAGCTTGGCAGGTGACAAAACCAGTCAGTCTTTGTGCAAGATCAGAGCAGAAGAATATAACACAAACTGCACCCTGTATTTATACATAGCTATGTATTTACACATAGCTCACTCTCCTCTATTCATGGAAATAAATCCCCCTTTATTCATGGAAATAAATCCTAAGGGAAATGCTGGCTCACTGGTGCCAAGGGCTCAGAGAGGGCAAGGTCCCCTTGGCTGGCTCAATTCCCAAACAAAAAACTGGGTCAAAGCAAGGTTAATTAAGGATAAAGCAGCATTTGTGTGTCCTACATATACAAAACGGCCCTTCTGCCCCAACCCAGAGAAGGGAAAGGGGATGTTCTTGGGAGCAGATCAATCCCAAATGTTTTCAGCTGCTTTTGATCCATGTCACTTGTTGAGTCCCCAGCCCGTGATAACGGACCTCATTAACGCCGTTTTTTTCCGTTTATGATATATAATTAGCGATTTCTTTCCTTCTGGGTGGCAGACAAAGATAATAACCGAGTTTTACACAGCCATAAAACCCCGCGTCCCTCCTACTGAAGTGAAAAGACCCCTGCCCACCCTCCTGGTTCAATCACTGCCCAGGAGGCGCCTTCTGCAGCTCCACGGCCACGGATTAGACAGGTTTGTGCTTAAAGAGCCAAGGGCACAGCCGAGAGCCGCGGGTGAGACCTGCCCGGGGGGCTGGGAGGGACCGGGATCAGCCCCCGACCTGGACCTGGCCCTCTCCATCCCTCCATCCCTTCTCCCTCTGTCCCTTCTCCCTCTCCCTCCATTCCTTCTTTCTACCTCTATCCCTTCTCCCTCCATCCCTTTTCCCTCTCCCTTCTCCCTCTCCCTCCAATCCCTTCTCCCTCTCCCTCCAATCCCTTTTCCCTCTCCCTCCAATCCCTTTTCCCTCCATCCCTTCTCCCTCCATACCTCCTCCTTCTCCCTCCATCCCTCCTTCCTCCATCCCTCCTTCCTCCATCCCTCCTTCCTCCATCCCTTCTCCCTCTCCCTCTATCCCCTCTCCCACCATCCCTTCTCCCTCCATCCCTTCTCCCTCCATCCCTTTTCCCTCTCCATCCATCCCTCCATCCCTTCTCCCTCTCCATCCCTTTTCCCTCTACCCCTTCTCCCTCTCCCCCCATCCCTTCTCCCCCCAGGCCTCACCTGGAGCCGCCGGGACCGGCAGCGGGGCAGGAGGAGGAGGAGGGAGAAGAGGAGGAGGACGAGGAGGAGGAGGAAGAAGAGGAGGAGGAGGGCCGGGCCGGCCCGCTTTGACCCCGCGCTCAAGGACGGGCCGCGGGGAGGGAGGGAGGGACGGGGAGGGAGGAATTGGGATGGACAGAGGGAGGGGAGAGGGGCGGGCAGAGTGGGAGGGAGGGCCCGGGGAGAGGGAGGGAAGGAGGGAGAGAGGGAGGGAGAGAGGGAGGCAGAGGGGCCGTGAGGGGCTTTTGTGGGGCCGTGAGGGGCCTTGGGGGGCCGGGAGGGGCCTTGGGGGACCATGAGGGGATGCTGAGGGGCCGTGAGGGGCTTTGTGGGGCCGTGAAGGGCCTTGAGGGGCTTTGGGGGCCGTGAGGGGCCGTGAGGGGCTCTGAGGGGCCGTGAGGGAAGGGAAGGCCGTGGGGCCGCCGGTGCCCTCTCCTTTTGTCACCGACACTCACCCGGCAGCCCCGAGTGCCCTTTGCAGCCCTTGTGACCCCCGTGGGGCCGGTGGGACCCCCAGGAACGGCCCCCAGAGCCCCGGGATGGTGGGAGAGTGCTGGGCTGGAACCCAAGGCTGCCCTGGGAGGGTGCCAGGCCGGGGAAGGGGACGGGCAGGGCAGGGAAACCTCCCCAGGCCCCGCTGGAACTGCGGTCATTGCTGTGTGGGCAGTGAGGAAACATCCAACCCCTGCCAGGCCCAATGTCCTTCTGTAAAGAGGGGTCTGGCACCCAGCAGGTACTGGGCCAAAGTTAAACCTGTTCCTCCCTTTTCTGCTTTCCAGGGCTCTGATTTGATTCCTGCATGTGGGATCAGTGGCTGATCAAAGCCAGCCTGGTCTGCACGCACAGATGTGGCCCCTGGGGACGTGGATTGGGGTGATCCTGGTGGTGCTGGTGGCACTGGGTGGTGCTGGAGGTCTGTGCCAGCCCTGGTGTTTCAGGGACTCTGGGATTGCCCAGGAGCAGCCTCTGCCACCCAGCCTTGTGGAACCTCAGGAGGTTCTCGTGGTGCCCCTGGATGGCCCTGTCCCTCCATGGGGTCACTGCCCCGCTCAGCCCCCCGGTGTGCAGGAGGGCACAGGAGGACACAGCCCTGGCCGTGTGTCCTGCTCACTCTCCTCCCTCTCAGCCACAGGGAGCACTCCCAGCAACACTCGGGGCTCTTCTGCCTGGAAGAGCAAATGCCAATCTTATCAGGATGTCATTTTTTAGTCTTCTTTCAAAGGGAGAAACAGGAGAGTTTGAGGCCAGGTTGCCCTGTGAGGTTCTTCTACCTTGAGCCAGGCCAAGCACGGCACTGCCTGTTAAATAAAATCAAAACTGTTCTTTCAGGGAGAGGTGAGCTTTGGGCTGGCTTAGTTTTAGCTGTGTTTCGAGGTGTTTGTGGGTGTTCTCCCCTCAGAAGCCCCATGGGGGTCCCCGCACTGGGGTCTGGGGTGTGGGGAGAGGGTCTGGGGGTGCCCAGGGAGCATCCAGTTAAACCAATAGCTCAGAGCCCCCTATTGCACAGACATCCCCACCCCACAGAGTGCAGCAAAGCCCCAGCTGAGCCCCAGGCAGGCTCCTTCCTCCACCACCTGCCCAGGGTTTCTGTGTCACAGCCACAGTTTTCTGTCCTGTTTGTCACTTCAGGGGTCACTGGCACTGCTGCTGAAATGATCCCATCAGGAAGTGGTGCTACTTTTGGAACCCCCCCAGCAGCTCAGTGAAATTAGGACAGCGATCAAAGGTTAGACAATGACATTTAATGTTACTCCAGTAATAGATTTTATCACTTTTTTTTTTTATCCTACCACAACAATGTGTATTTTCATATACATTATATTTAATAAAATGTCTTGATATGGAATTAGGAAAGCATGGGTTTAGTACTATTTACATATTTTAATTGAAACCATTTTCTTAACAACATTGAAAAATAGAAACTTAAAGTTCTCTTAATTGTGTTTCCAGCCAGTTAGTGGTAAACAAATGCATGCCTAGGAAGTTACACTCCCTCTAAAACGTGGTCAGTTGAAAGTTTCTAACTAAAGTGTGTATCTCTGTTTTGTTTCAAAAAATACATAAGTATGTCTGTCATTTCTGATACAAAATTCTACACTATCTTCAATAAATAAATAATAAAGCGATTCTGAAAAGTATGAAATGTAAACTTTGTTGTCCCTCCAACATACATTTTTTTTTCCTTCCCATTGCTTGAAACATTACAGTGGTCTTTTAGGAAATTATAATACACAGACACTTCCCAGCACAGTTTACACTTATTACCATACGGATCTAGCTACCTGTTATGGATATATCCTAATTTCCTAATGGAAACCAATAAGACTTGTAGTGCTAGAGAACACCACCGACACAGGAGAGGTGGGGACCAGGACTGAAAGGACATGCAAGGAACACCAAAACCCAACGACAGGCTCCACGAGAACGTTCACATGCGAATGACACGGGCTGGCCCCTCCCATCCGGAATGCAGTCCTTACAAAGATCCCAGGGGGTGTGGCAGGGCACCAACTCAGGGATCCAAGCAGAACAAAAAGGGATTTGACTCTCAGGGCTCCTTTCCCTCTCGAGCCCAGGATCAGAGGTGCTCTGGGGACACTGGACCTAAGTGCCCCCTGGGAGCCAGTGCTTTGCCACACAGGGATGTGGGTCTGGCCATGTGTACCCACGGGGTGAATGGATAGGGCAGCCCTGGCACTCCCAGCTGACAAGGCTTTGGGGTTCCCCCCTCTGCACCCTCCCAAGCTCTGTCTCTGGTCACATCCAGCAAGCTCTGGGAGCTGCCCTGATCCCATCACACCCTGTGCCACACAGGGCAGCCCAGCCCAGTCCAGTGCCTGCCCACCACTGATTGCTTGGAAACCACACTCTGGGGGCTGGCAATGCCCTTCCTGAGCTGGAGCCATGATTGTTTTTGCTTCCCCCCTGCAGGTGACGGGTCACCTGCCCGAGCAGCAGCAGTGAAGGAGTATCCAGGGGGTACAGCAGGACACACAGCAGGGCTCTGTGCTCAACCCTTGGCTTCCTGTGCCAACATTTACAGTCCTGTGGACAGCAGCGACTTCCAAAGGTACCGAGGGGGTGGGCTCTGCTGGAGTGCAATCCATCTCTGTGCAGGAGGCCTGGACACCATTTATTGTCAGGGGCAATGCGAGTCATGAAGTGGTTTGTTAATAGAATCTTCTCTGTTTATAGATATAGACTATTTATTTTCTAAGTCTTTTCAGTCCCATCATGAAGATCTTCCAAGACCTTCTTGCTGCGAGACCGCTCCTTGCATTCACGTCCCATCCACACCCCGCTTTGCTGAGCGACAGGCACAGAATTCCTTCATGGGGAACACCCTGCAGGAAGCCTCCCAAACATCCCAACACTGCCTTCTCCATGGAAACCTGAGAGCAGGGCCACTGGAGCAAGCACAGCCCCCTCTGTGGTTTGCCAGCCATTCCTACTGGAGCACAAGGAACAACAAGGTTGTTTCATCCAGCCTGGAAACCAACGCCGAGTTCCACATTGAGAGAATGGGGGAGATCTCCTCACCAAACTGGGATTCGTGTTGTCAGCGAGAATTATCAAGGCACAAGGATGCTCCTGTTTGCTTTGATAACTCTCTGGGGTGTGAAGGGCGAGCAGTGGTTTCCTGCCACACCAGTAAGGACCAGTGAACTCAACTGGAAGCCAGCACTGCCTCCCCTGCTACGGCTCATCAAACAGCTGCAGGTCCAGCCTCACCACGATCTCCCCCGTCGGGACCTCGTGCAGGAGGAGACACTTTGTCACCGGTCCCTTGGAACCCTGATCCTTCTTGATGTCTGCCACACGGATCTCTGTCCTGCCCAGGAAGTCTGCAAGGCAAAAAGGGGCAGTGCTCAGAAATGGCTCAGCTGGGTTACTCTGCAGGGAAACCAGAGTTTGCAGGAGGGACTAAACTCCACCCACACACACCAAAAGGAGAAACAAGTCTTCAGTCTGACTCTGGCTTTGCATTTGAAGAAGGCCCAAGGCTGCCACGCTGCACAGAAGAGGATTTAGCCAGACCTTGTTACACAGCAGCAACACTCAAAGTAAATGGGCAGAAACCCCCGTGTGGGATTCACACCTACCTCAGTTCAGTGACTTTTGGATTTTATGATCTGGCAGAAAAAGGCCAAAAGCTGCTGCACAATTAAACATGAGTGTGAACCCTCTGGAGATGCCAGAGCCAAGCAGTGCCTCACACCAGCAGCGAGCTCAACAGGCCAACTGGTGCTGGCCATGGGAGTGCCAGCCCTATCCAAACACTTCTTCAGAGATTGTGGCTCCAAAACACACTCTTTGATGCTCCACGTGTTTATCCCAGGGTATGAAATATGAACGAGAGAGGCTGTGCCCTCCCCATCCCTGGAAGCGTCCAAGGCCAGGCTGGGCAGGGCTTGGAGCAGCCTGGTATAGTGGAAGGTCTCCTTACTCATGGAAGGAATTGGAACTAGGTGATCTCTAAAGTCCCTTCCAACCCAAACCATACCATAATTCTACTGGGTTTGAAATCCTGGGCTGATTTTTGCCATTGTTATTGCACAGAACAGGAACGTGGGGGCATTTCTCTTTCTCCTTCAGGAATAGATCTGTTTGCAGACAGCATCCAGAGTTTTCTGGAGACTTAGCAGAATTACAAACCATACTTTAGCTGTTGGCAAGTTGCACAAGAAAGGAAACTCCCAAAACCCAGAGAGAACTGGATTCTGTTCCCGCTGATACCAGCACAACTCCACCAGGGAGAAAGGGTGAGTCATTTCCCAAAGGTGTTCAAATCTGGGGTATCTTTAAAGAACATCTTCCAACCCCACCCCTTCCCCAGGATTTTCCTCAGCAGGGATGCACCTCCTGGAGGCAGGAGATGGGAAGTCCCCGTGGCAGCCCCTACTCACCATCTGGGGAGAACTGGTCCCGCTCGAACACCGTGATGCAGAGCACGTCCTGCTCCAGGTCCTTGATGAAGAACTGGCAGTTGGAATTCCACTTGGGGTTGAGGGTGTCCTGGATGGTCTTGGTGATGTGGCACTGGGAGCCCATGGTCACCTCGCAGTAGGGGTTACTCTTCCCTGGGGAGATGGGGACAAACAGAGCAGGGTGTGACCCTCCTCCTCAGTGTCCTCCTACAGCCAGCTGAGGGGGGGAGGCCTTGGCTTCCCTGCCCTTGGAACGAGCCCCCCTGCCATGGCAGGGGACACACAGCTCTGCAGGGCTCTGTGATCCCTCAGGGGGTGGCTGATGTGCTGGGAACCAAGTCAGTCAGAAACAAAAGCCTAATCCAGGACAACAGCCGAGCTGCACAAAGTCACTCCTGCTTGTTTTGCCTTTCAAACCCACATCATTGAACAAACCCATGTTTGGGACAGGACCTCCTCCCAGTGGGGATGTCCTTTGATGGGGCATGTCCTGGCAAAGGCCAGCACTCACCATGGGACCTGCAGGGCTTCAGCTCGATGCCTTCCACAACATTCACCATCAGCCTCCCAATGCCTGTTGCCCTTTGGGAGCGAACTGTGGTGGAACAAGAGACAAAAGTCATCAACGGGTTTTCCTGCCCGTGGACTTCTCCACAAAAGAGGAGACCCCCTCATCCTATGCTGTACCTAAGTAGGCCTTTTCCCTCTTCTTCTTTTCAGTCTCTATGTAAAGTTCTGAAGCAGCTTTGATCTTCTGCACCCAGGCAGTCCTTCAGAAGGAAAGGAGAAAACAAAGTTGCAGAATGCCATTTCCATTTTCCCCTGCTGGAGCACAGCAGACAAGAGCACAGCTGTCCCAGCTCCCCAGCCAAGGCTCTGGCCCCATCCCAGCCTCTGCTGTCCCAGGAAGAGAGATCTGCCTGGAATTTACAGCACCTGCAGGAACAGAACCATCTCAAGCCAGCAGGTCCCACCACACAAAGAAAGCTCAGCAGAACCACAAGCAGAAGACAGTGAGAAACCAAAAGACATAAAGAAGAGGTTTGGTTTCACCAAGCCCTTTGCTTTATTGTGATGAACTTCCTGTAGCCAAAGACACCTGGGTTGCAGAGGGGGCCCCTTCCCTTGATCCCTGAGGTTTGATCCCAAAGTCCTTCTGACCCTCAGGACATTTAAAGCATGACTTGGGGAGTACATGGATGGTGAATGAGGGCAGTGTCTTATGGGCCCTTCTAGGAAATCATTTCATGCCTAAGAATCAGAATCACGGGATATCCTGAGCTGGAAGGGACCCACAGGGATCAGTCCTGGCCCCAGCAATCTGACCATGTGCCTGAAAGAGGCTGAGTGGAAAGACTGACAGAGGAGAAGGGTGGCAGAGGGGCTCCCAAGGGACCTCAGGGGTTTAGGGGAGCCTGAGACCTGAGCCAGGGAAACATGGGGGAACCTCAAAGCTCTGGATCCATTTCTGGACCCAAAATGAAGAGCTGCTGCTCCACAGGACATGGTCTGGGTTGGAAGGGACCTTAAAGCCCATCCAGCCTCATCCTCTGCCATGGCAGGGACATGTCCCACCAGCCCAGGGTGCTCCAAGCCCTGTCCAGCCTGGCCTGGGACACTTCCAGGGATCCAGAGGCAACCAGAGCCTCAAGATGTTTTTACATTTTGTGCATTTTGGGCCTGTACATTTCCCATCTGCCACAACACAATGTCTGCCCTGTGGGGAGGGATTTCCTGCATTTTCAGGGTTTAACAAAATTGTCTTTAAAGACCTTACATTTGGAAAGGCAAACCTTTCCAGTATAAATCAGTGCAGTCTTCTCTCTGTAAGCTCACCAGAGATAAACCCCATCTGCTCAGGTTTTAAGGTTGTCTTTCCTTTGACATTTCCAGTCTGAACTGAACAAGATAAACTAACTGGATTTAGTTTGGTAGGTT
>JAXCLP010000001.1:116599725-116610879 GCA_035584035.1 Lepidocolaptes lacrymiger | reverse complement strand
CAGTGCTCTGGGCTGGGGGACAAGGTGGGCATCGGGCACAGGGTGGGCTCCCTGGGCTGGCAGGGCTTTGCCAGCCTCACTGACTGTGGTCCCAAACCCAAACCAGCTCACACACAGTGCCAATCTGCCCACAGGTCACCAAAGCCCAGCTTGGTTAAGCTCAGGTTTGCTGCTGCTGCTCTCCCTCACCTCTGTGAGCTCCTTCAGGGTGTCCCTCGAGGATTTTTGGTTGGCTTTGTCGTCCTTCTTCTGGGACAGCAGTGGCATCAGGCTGGGGGGCAGGGGCACGCCCGACTTCGCACACATGGCGGCCGCGTTGGCCTTGGCGATCTCCAGGAGCTGGGCCTTGTCTGGAGGGAGGCATTTGAGTACAGAGAAAATGGGTGCCTTTCCAAGGTCTTGTTTTAATAACCAAGAAGCATTCCTGGCAAACTAAACAATATTCTACCCACGCTGTGCTTTATGCCCTGTTAAAAGTCACTAAAATTGTACTTAGTTGCTCTGCACTTGTTTGCCAAAGAGCAGGGAAACTGTAAATGGAACACAAAGCACAGCCATCCCAATCACAGCACCCAACATCCTCCCAACCCCAAAACTTCTGATGGCTCTTTCACTTCACTGATCTGTTCCAATTTTGGAAATACTGAGTTATTCCTACACTGCATCAATTCCAAAATCTCCTTACTCGCTCTCTCTCTGAAGAGCACTCAGAGCTCTCAGGGAAGTCCAGTCCCCCCAAACCTACTTACAACCAACAAACAGTAAATCAGAAGCTCTGAGTAAAGTGTGCCCTTGTGGGAAATACAATTCCATGCAAAACTGTTAATGAAACAGTATTTTGCTTTACTAAAGGGAAAAAAGTCTCGTGGCCATAGCACAGAAACAGGGAGTGGAAATGAATTTAAGCCTCCTGCCAGTTTGCAAATCACTGAGTTTCCACCTTCAGGTACTGAAGGCTCCCATGGAAACTCTAAGCCAGGACCTGGAAGTTCAGAACCTCAAGTCCAGCACAGGAGGCCTCCTCACCCACTGTACAAGAGCTCTGCTTCAAGTTCCACCCTTCTTTGTCCTTCCATAATTCCCTACCTAAGAAAAGCACAGCCTCTCTTCCTCCAGGCACGGAGAAAGGACCCAGCTCATTAGGAATTTTTATTTCCTTTTCCAATCTACTGAGCCTGGGAATATTTTCAGAAACAAGTCTCCCTTTCCCTTGGTTTCAAACAAAGAGGCAAGACAGAGTCCTGGAAATGGGTGACAGCAGAGCTGGGATTCTCAATCTAGCACCTAAATGACCTTCCAGGCCCAACTTGTTCCCAGGAAAAGCAGAAACCCTAAAGTTTCTCAGGTACAATTCCTTGTCACCACCAGACTGTGCAAACCAACCCCCTCCCCAGTGACCACGGAACTACAGAAAGTGAAACCATCACTCACCCAGGTCTGTCAGACGCTTCGGTGACCTGCTGGAGAACTCGGAGGACCTGGACCTGCGGCGGTCGGGTGACCTGCTGTATCTCCTCCTCCCCGAAGAGCGCGACCGGCGCAGTCGGATTGGGGACCTGCTGGAGCTCCGTCTCCTCCCTCTGGATCTCGATCGCCTTTGGCGAAGAGGTGTCCGACTCCTGCTCCGTAATCGGAGCGATATTCGACGGTCTCTGGAATCCGATCTCCTCCTCCTTCTCTCAGCAGATCTGGAGCGATTCCTCTGAGACCTCTTACGCCTGTCCCTGGATAAGGAGCGCCGCCTCCGGGACGCTGACCGGGACCTGCTCCTTCTCCTGTGCCTCGATCGTGACAAGGAGCTGGACCGAGAGCGGCGGTTGGATTTGGATCTCGAGGCCCTTCTCCGCGTCGCTGACCTGGAGCGGTTCCGCCTGGAGCGAGAGTCCGTGTCGTATCTCTTGGACCTGCGCTGAGAGGACCTGGAGCGCCTGCTTCTAGACCTCCGTGAAGAGTCCTTGTCTGCCGTCTTCTCCACGGACTTGGACTGGCTCCTCTGGCGAGCGGTGGACCGGGAGCGTCTGCGCCGAGACCTCCGGGTGGATTCCTTCTCTGCTGTTTTTTCCACAGAGGTGGATTGGCTCCGTTGGCGAGCGGTGGACCTGGAGCGTCTCCGTCTGTACCTCCGCGTGGACTCTTTGTCTGCTGCTTTCTCAACAGAAGTGGATCGGCTCTTCTGGCGAGCAGGAGACTTTGAGCGTCTGCTGGGAGATCTTTGTGGGGACTCTTTGTCAGACGCTTTATCAACAGATTTTTCACGTTCAGAAGACTCAGAACGTCTGCTTTCAGGGACAAAGGAAGAGTCCTGCTCCTCAGACTGCTCAAGAGGCATGGAATCCTGCTTATCTTCATCTGCCAAAGAGGGTTCCGCGTCCTCACCCTCCTCTTCCCCACTGGAAGATTCTGACTCGTGCTCCTCTGATGATGTGGAGTCTCTTTGTTCAGCTGTCAAGGAGGGCTCTGCATCGTCTCCTTCTTCCTCCCCAGTAGTAGATCTCGATTCAGCCCCATCAGGGGATGCAGAACGTCTGTGCTCAGCTGTCACAGAGGGCTCCACATCCTCTGCTTCTTCACCAGCATCAGACCTTGACTCTTGCTCATCTGATGATGTGGAATCTCTTTGTTCAGCCGCCGAGGAGGGTTCCACGTCCTCCGCGTCTTCACCAGCAGTAGATCTTGACTCATGTTCGTCTGAAGACGTGGAGTGTCTACGCTCAGCTGTCAAAGAGAGCTCCTGGTCCTCTGCTTCTTCACCAACAGTTGACCTTGACTCACGTCCATCAGGAGACACAGAACGTCTGTGTTCAGCTGTCAAATCCTCTGCTTCTTCACCAGCTGTAGACTCACGGTCATCAGAAGATGTGGAGTGTCTACGTTCGGCCGTCACAGAGGCCTCCCCATCTTCTCCATCCTCCCCAGCAGTGGACCTCGACTCGTGCTCATCAGAGGATATGGAATCTCTTCGTTCAGCTGCCAAGGAAGGTTCTACATCCTCTACCTCTTCCCCAGTGGTTGACCTTGACTCACGCTCATCAGAAGACACAGAGCATCTACGTTCTGTTGTCAAAGGCTGCTCCAGATCCTCTGCTTCTTCACCAGCGCTAGATCTCGACTCATGCTCTTCAGGGGAGGTGGAGCGCCTCTCCACATCATCCATTTCTTCATCTATGGTAGATTTCTGGTCATGGCCCTCAGGGGACACAGACCGTCTATGTTCAGGAGTCAAAGAGGACTCTTGACCTTCTTCCTCCATGGGAGATTTCAGCTCATGGCCCTCCTGATAGGAGGATGTGGAATATCTACGTTCAGATCTTGAAGACAGCTCCAGATCTCCTGTTTCTTCCCCAGGGCCTGACCTCACACTGTAGCCATCAGGAGACACGCAGCGCTCACCTTCAGGCATTAAAGAAGGCATTGCATGATCCATTTGTTCAGGAGGGATGGATTTCAAGTCACTGTCATCAGGGGACATGGAGGCTCTCTCGTTCAGTGCCAAAGGTTCAAGACCATCTACTTTTCCAGTACTGGTGAATCTTAATTCCTGTCCATCAGGGGATGCTCCACGTTCATTTCCAGGTGTTGGAGAGAGCTCCTGCTCCCCTGCTTTCTGAAGAGGGGGGAATCTCACCTCCTGGCTCTCAAAAAACAGGTGCTCATGTGCCGATGTCAAGGCAGAATCCACACCCTCTGCTTTCTCAGCATGAGTTCCTCTCAGTTCATACTCCTCAGGGGACAGAGCATGTTCATTTTCTGATGTCACAGAAGATTCCCTGGCCTCTACTCTCCCAGCAGGGCTGGACTGCAGCTCCTGAACTTCAGGGGACATGGGACACTCACCCTCAGACAAGGATGACTCCCGCACCTCTGTTTTTCCAAGAGCTGTGGGCTGAACCTCCCGGCTGTCGGTGGATATCGAACTCTCACTTTCAGATGCTTCAGAAGGTTCTTCCAATTCTTCTTTCTCAGCAGGACTGGATCTCAAATCTTGCCTTTCAGGGGACATGTCGTACTCGTTTTCAGACAGCAAAGAGCACTCCTGCACCTCTGGTTTCTCAGCGTAAGCCGAGAGCAGGTCCTGCCCCTCAGGAGATGCAGCGCATTGGCTGTGTGGGATCAGCGAGGGCTCCTGCTCTGCTGTGTTGTCAGCGAGGCCAGGCTGTACCTGCTGGCCCTGAGGGAAGATGGAATATTCACTGCCAGAAGCCACAGAAGGCTCCTGTGCCTCCCTCTCAGCAGGGCTGGCCACCACCTCGTGGCCCTCAGGAGACACACCATATTCACTCTCGGGCAGCACAGAACGCTCCTCTGGTTTCACCGCCAGGGGAGGCGGCAGCATGTGATGTTCAGC
Source organism: Lepidocolaptes lacrymiger (assembly GCA_035584035.1). NCBI lineage: Eukaryota > Metazoa > Chordata > Aves > Passeriformes > Dendrocolaptidae > Lepidocolaptes > Lepidocolaptes lacrymiger. The sequence continues at coordinate 116,606,534 of JAXCLP010000001.1, read as the reverse complement.
ATAGCCACTGTCGGGTACCTCCTGCCCCTCTGCCCTCTCAGGAGAGCTGGACCTCAGCTCCTGGTGCACCCAGGACACGCCGTATTCACTGTCAGACACCAGGCCAGGCTCCTGCACGGGGGTCTTCTCTGCAGGGGGGGACTGCAGCTCCTGGCTCTCGACGGACACCGAACATCTTTCCTCAGGCATCTGGTAAAGCACCCGCAGCTCTGTTTTTTCAGCAGGGGTTGATGTCAGCTCTGGGCCATCAAGCTGTATTGTATATTCATTTTCAGACACTTGAGAAGGCTCCTCTACCTCAGTTCTTTCAAAAGGGGTGGGTGGCACCTCATGGCCATCGGAGGCAACGGAACATCTGCTTTCCAGAATCACCGGGGGCTCCTGCACCTGTATTTCATTGTAGGCAGATCTCAAATTGTAGCCATCAGGGGAGGCAAGGACTTCCACTTCAGATGAATTCAGCACCTCTGCTTTTTCAGCAGGGACAGGTCTCTGTTCATGACTGTCGGGCAACAGGAGAATCCCACCTTCTGATGTCAGAGCAGTCCCTGGGGGCTGCAGTTTTTCAGGTGTGCCCACTGATTCACAACCATCAGCAGACACGGAGAACCCACTTTCCAATGGAAGAGGAGACTTCTGGATCTCCCCTTTTTCAAGTGCAGCAGATGTCAATTTATAGCCTTCAGGGAACACAGAACACCTGAGCTCAGATGCCACTGACAGTTCTGCACCTTCTGCGTTCTCAAAGGAATTGTACTTTGCTTTGTGGCCATCATGGCACACAGCAATCCCACTTTTGGACATCACCAAAGATCCTGTGCCGTCTATTTTTCCAGCAGACAGGTATCTCGACTCGTGCACTTCCGAAGATCCGGAGCAGTCAACCTCAAGGACTTGGGGAAGTGTTGGACCATCTAAACCTTTGTCAACAGATGATCTGGACTCATGAACTTCAAAGGAGGACACTGAAACGAGGTCATCAGAGATCTCAACATGACCATATACAGATGTGAGGGAAACATCTGGAGCCTTGACTTTTTCAACTGACAAGTATCTTTGTTCATTTCCATCTGGTGATTTGAAGGACTTGTCCACAGACAAGGGAGGCTGGTCTACTGGTGCAGCAAAGATGGATCCTGGTCCACGCCCATCAGGAGGTGGAAAGTGCACACTGTCAGTAGGCAGAGAAGGCTCCTGGATCTGGCCCAACTCACAGCCATCAGGGATCATGGGGTGGGTCACTTTGGGTGCCAGGGAAGGCCTCTGAGTCTCCACTGCTCCAGGGCTGGCAGCCAGATGAGAAGGTTCATGTTCAGGTACTTGGAAGAATTGTGGGGGCTCTGTTTGTTCACCAGGGATATGCTGCGGCTCAGGACCATCTGACAAGTTGGAGAGCGTGCCTTCGGACAGCAGAGAAGAGCCCTGAACTTCCACTCTTCCAGAGGATGAGGAGATAGACTGGTGGTCAATTACAAGGGAGGGAGGAAGCTCTGGACCTTCTACTTCTTTGAGAGGAGCAGTTCTGGACACATCTCCATGGGATGTGGAAGAATGGAATTCTGCTGCTGAATCTCCCCTTTTTTCAACAGAAGAGGATCTTGACTTGGAGTATGGAAGTTCAGGTAGGGGTGAAGACTCCAGAGCCTCTGCTTTTTCAGCTGATCCATTTTCAGATGTCATAGAAAGCTCTGAATCTTGTGTCTTTTCCACAGACATGGACCTCAGTTCCTGGTCATCTGGGGTTTTGGAGGTATCCAATTCAGACATGGCAGACGACTGCAGATCTGCGTTTTTTTCAACAGATGAGCTTTTCTCAAAACTATCAGAGGTTTTGGAAAATTCACTCCCATATGACGGTGGCAGTTCCGGGCCATTTATTCCTTGATCAGACAAAGATACTGAGGTGGGACCATTGGAAGACCTGCCTTCACTTCCAACAGAAGGCTCAGGAACATCTACTTTTTCAAGATCTTTAGTTGACTCCTGAAGTTCAGATGACTCTGCATGTTTGCTACTGGACTTTGCTGATGATAACTTATCTCTTTTTTCTACAGACTTGGACCTTGACTTAACGCTGTCAGAGGACTTGGAACGTTTCCGTTTGGATTTTTTTGAAGATTCCTTGCGCTTTTTTTCAGTGGACCTAGACCTAGACTTGTAACGCTCAGAAGACTTTGAGCGGCGACGCTTGGATTTCCTGGAGGACTCTTTCTTTTTCTCCACGGATTTGGATCTGGACTTGTAGCGGTCCGAGGACTTGGAGCGCTGACGTTTTGACTTCCGCGATGACTGCTTCCGGTCTCTTTTTTCTACTGACCTGGATCGGGACTTGTAGCGGTCTGAGGACTTGGAGCGCTGACGTTTCGACCTCCGCACAGATGCCTTCCGACCTCTCTTCTCAACAGACCGCGACCTGGATTTCGACTGATCAGAGGAACCAGACCGATGTCTGAACCTCCAGGAGTATTCTTTGCCACCTCCCTTTTCTGAAGACCTGGATCTAGACTTTGACCGGTCGGAGGACCTGGACCGTCTGCCACGGGATCTCCAGGATGACAACCTCTTCTCCACTGACCGTGATTTAGACCTGTAGCGGTCAGAAGACCTGGAGCGTCTGCGGCCAGACCTGCGAGAGGACAGTCTCTTTTCCACCGACCTGGACTTGGATCTGTAGCGGTCAGAAGACCTGGAACGTCCGCGCCTGGACCTTCGAGAAGACAGTCGCTTCTCCACGGACCTGGACTTGGATCTGTAGCGGTCAGAAGATCGGGAACGTCTGCGCCCTGATCTCCGGGAGGACAATCGCTTCTCCACAGACCTGGACTTGGATCTGTAGCGGTCAGAGGACCTGGAACGTCTACGCCCGGATCTTCGGGAGGACAGTCGCTTTTCCACAGACCTGGACTTGGATCTGTAGCGGTCAGAGGACCTGGAACGTCTGCGTCTGGACCTTCGGGAGGACAGGCGCTTTTCCACGGACCTGGATTTAGACCTATAGTGGTCAGATGACCTGGAACGTCTCCGCCTGGACCTCCCAGAGGACAATCTCTTTTCCGGTGATCTGGATTTAGATCTGTAACGATCAGACGACCTGGAACGCCTGCGCCGGGACCTCCGGGAAGACACTCTTCTCTCTCTCTTCTCCACAGACCGGGATCTGGATTTGGAATGCTTCTTTCTGGAAACTGAATAGTTTCTGCTCCTCGAACGGGCTCTTTTAGAGGTCAAACGTCTGGAAGTAGAGCGTGACCTTGATTTCTTCTTCCGTTTCCTAGACCTGGATTGAGACTTGGAGCGGCTCCTTTTCTGTTTCTTTGAATCATGTTTTTTCTCACTGGTTCTGTGGCTGCTTTTCTCAACTACATTCTCCAGTCTCATGAGAGTCTCCTTCATTCGTGCTGCCACATCAGGTTGCACATCAGATGTTTCTGAGTCTCTTTTCTCAGAGTCCTCTTCTGGAGTTGTTTCTTTGACATCCTCAGCCTCTAGAATGACTTCTGACTGGGCTGCCTCTGCCACAAGTCCTGGAACTGCTGCCGCCTCAGTCTCAGGTACTGGAGCTGCTTCCAAATCTTTAGGCTTTGCCTCCAATGCCACATCTGCTGCATCTTTCAGCTCTACACCAGCCTGAGGAGTTGCTTCCAAATCTTGTGTTTCTGCCACAGGAGTCACTGCTGTATCTTTTTCCTCTGTTGCATGTGAAGAACTAAAAACTGTTTCTGTAGAAAGCTCAGACGGTTGAGTCTGCTCTGCATCTTCCTTCTCAATCAGCATATCCTCCACCTGTTGACCCTGCACTCCTTCTGCACACTGTACCTCTGCTGTTACTATGTGCTCCAGTGTTGACTGCAGACCTTCCACGTCCCCTGGTGCTGGAACTGCTTCAGAAGATTTCATTTCAGCAGAATCTGATACTTCTGGAGTCTCTTCTGACCTCCATTCTGCAGGGGTTGCTTCTAGAACTACTTGCAGCTCTTCTGGCTTTTCCGTATGCAAAGATTCTGGAACAGCACCTGGAACATCTGCCTTTTCCATATGCAAAGATTCTGGAACAGCACCTGGAACATCTGCCATGGGTACCTCAAGCTCCTCAGCTCTTCCAGGACCTTGCACCTCTGCTGTTGCAGACCCTCTCATGCTCTCCAACCAACTCACTTCTCCAGCTTCTGATGCTGGTTCCAAATATTTTGCGCTCTCGGTTTCTGAGGGCTCATTTCTTGGTGTGCTGGTCCTTGCTCCAAGCAGATATTCTACAGCAGGTCCCTGAGTTTTCACATCTGTCAATTCTGTCACATTGTTTTCTTCCACTCTGGGCAAAGACTCCAGTACTGCTGCTGAATGACCTCCGGTTTGTTCCTGAACATGCTCTGAACTGGTTCCTAAGGTCTGCACAGTTTCTAGGATTGCTTCTCTGCTCCTTGCTTCTGCTTTACTTGGATCTTCTAGAGCAAATTCAGACTCCTTTCTCTCCCCCACCACCTCAGCGTGTGAGGCTCTTGTGTGTGTCACGACTGGAGTCTGTGTTTGGTTTGCACTGAGAGGTTCTGTCTCTGCTGTGGTTTGCCAGGGCAGCACTCCTGACAATGCCTCTCTAACTGGTTCCACACCCTCCTGTGCAACCACAGGTTCAGGAGTCCTTTCTGAGGCAAGAAGTCCTGGACTTGCAACAGCCCCACTATGCACAGCTTCCCCTGAAGCCATCACACCCTCCACTTGCAAGGACGGGGAAGCTGCTGTCGGAGCCACTGGTCTCAGGAATTGTCCTGGACCCTGCACATCTTCCTTCTGCACAGACAGGGAAGGTGCCAAACCTCTCACATGTGATTCACCCTCAGGACTCGATTCTCTCAGCAATGAAGTACCATCTGAACCTTTTGCTTGGGGACTTCTGAACCCCTCTGTCCTCTGGACTTCTGAAGCTGTTTGCTGGCTGAAGGTCTGTACAGCAGCTGCAGGTTCTGAGGGTGCTCTGAAACCTTCTGCCTCTGCAATCACATTCACACCTGTCAGTCCTGCTGGAAGAGCAGATCCCTGGGTTCTGTCCACACCCCTTGTTTCCATGAAGACTCCATGTTGTAGGAATGGTGCTGCTGCATCCAGCACTGTCACAGGAGCTGTGGTACCTTCCACATGTTTGTCTTGCAGACTTTCACAGGCTGTAACACCCACGGGTTCCACGGCTGTTTCCAAAGCTTTCACATTTTCCACAGCTGGTTCAATATCCTTCATTTTCAGAACAGCTTCTGGTCCCGGGGATGTTTTGGCACTTTTCATTTCCACCTGGGTCACAGGGCTGGCTGCAGATATTTGGAAAGGATGTTGCAAAGGTACGTTTGCTTTCAAGACACTTGAACCCTCCATGGGGAGGGTCATGCCCAAATTCCCAGCTGTTACGGAGGGCTGCAGGACTGGCTCCAAAGTTCTGCTCACACCCCCCAGTTCCAAAGGTCTCTGCACATTTCCCACATGCAGAGATTTTTCAGTTGCTTCTGGAATTTTCATTTCTTGCCCAGCCACAGCCACGTGAGCTACTGTGGCAGCACTTGGATCTGCCCAGTTTGCAGACACAGGAATTACTGTCCCACCGCTTGCCAAGGACACGGACTCGGAAGCTGTTCCGAACTCTTGTGCTCCCCTCTGAGACACAGACTGCAGAGATGCTTCTGAGTAGGTCAACACCTCCATGGTCTCAGGCTCAAGAGAAGCATCCAAAGCTCTTACTTCCCCAGTGCCTTGAGATTTCAGAGTAACTTCTGAACCTCTTGATGCTTCTATGGAATCTTTCTGAAACTCAGATTCACTGGCAATTCCAGATGGGATGCTGGACCAAGTATCATTTCCAGTATCAACAATACTGGCATTAATAGCTACAGGATAAATATTTCCATGGGACTGTTGGATTTGTTCTTCACTAGTGCAAATTGTACTTTGAGCTATATTGGTATTTTCTGGAATATTAGACTGGCTGCTTTCTAAATTAAATGGAGGATTTGTTGCACACAAAGTCCCCTGCCCACTTCCAAGGTTTTGCACAGATTGCTGGGAATCAGTTATTGACTGAGAAACAAGTCCTAAAGCTTGATTATCAAGCCCCTCAGTTGCTGTTGGGCACAGTCCTGGCTGCACGAGGCCAGCCAGGGCTGGGTCTCCAAGCCCTCCATGCTGTACATTCAATTGGGAGCTGGATTTCTCCGCCAGCACATCTGCAGCTTCTCCAGGACGTGCACTCAGCTTGGATTCCTTTGGCTGCTTTTTATGCTTCTTCTCTTTCTTCCTTTTCTTCTTCTTTTTCTTCTTCTTCTTGCTTTTGTGCTTCTTGTTTTTCTTTGCTTTTTTCCTAGGAATTTCATCTTCACCAGTGGAGCTCCTTTTTGTAGACTGAGTACTATTTTTCACAGTATTTTTGTCTACATCTAGAAAAAATGATATTTTCCTTGTAAACACTTTTAACACTGCATTTAAAAAATTCTTTTAGAGCAGTGATGAAGTGTATAAACAGGCACAAAACAATTAAACTTGCAAACCCTGCCTGATCTGCTGAGCTATCCCATACCAGCAGCACACACCCCTTTTCCAGCTCTCTTCCCTCCCCCTCAGGAATCACTTAAAGCAAATACAATTAAATCTTCCTTCAAAAAACTCCCCAAATCTTGCTCAACACCACAGGTCCAGTGAGAACACGGCTCTTTCCAAGGGGTATCATCGTACAATCCCAGAATGGTTTGGGTTGGAAGGGACCCCAAAGCCCACCCAGTGCCACCCCTGCCATGGGCAGGGACACCTTCCACCAGCCCAGGGTGCTCCAAGCC
>JAXCLP010000001.1:116584140-116596317 GCA_035584035.1 Lepidocolaptes lacrymiger | reverse complement strand
TGGGCACGGCCCCAAGGCTGCCAGAGCTCCAGGAGCCTTTGGACACTGGGACAGGGGGATTGTTGGGGTGTCCTGGGGTGGCACTGGATGATCCTGGTGGGTCCCTCCCAGCTCACGATATTCCATGATTCTAGAAATGACCTTTTCTCTGAAAATAATTCATTAGATTTAAATAATCTCTTGTCCAACTCCTTCTTAGACATGGACAGTGGGAACACTTACCACAAGGTAAGTTTATTAACATCCAAGTTACGAGGTGTCACTTATTTATTACCATGTGACCACACCTCCTTCTTCCACCAAAGAACAAAACAAAAAGAAAAAAAACCTACCAAGCCACCCGTTTCAGTCTGAAGTGCTGCTCGTTGTGCATAAATTAATGACTTGAAAAAGCTCAAGGTGCACAAGTCACTGATATAAAAGTCAAGAGCAACTCCAACTCCCTGCAAACAGAATCCCTGAAATGAACAAGTCTCTGTGCAGCCTCTTTCCTCTGGAGCTGTACTCACCCAGCACACTGCAGTCACCTGGGTGGCCACTCCAAAACATGAAAAATGCAGTAATTACAGCCCTCCTTTCCTCACTATCTCTCCAGAGTATGACATTTTACAACAAGGACCAGTCCCATGAGAGGGGACGCTCACACGTGACTTTTTGGCATAATAAATCCACTAATTTATTGAAGTTCTGAGATTGACACATCAAAATTTCTTAACCTTTGGAAGACTGCAATGTATCTACACTTGAAAAGTCCATTTTAAAACAACAAACCATGTCACAGTTCATCATTGATCTGAATTCTCCAAACCGGTTTTTAGAAATAACCTGAAACCAATCAAAACCAGAAACAGGTTCTATCAGCACCAGCTGTGTTACTAAGAACTACTCAAGAGTCCCTGAAGTAGGTATAAAGAAAATAAAACACAGTTTAACGTAAACATAGATGAAAATAATAATGTTCTATACGTTTTAGCGCTGGAAAGAAAAAAAAAAACCTTTTTCCCACAATCAAATAACGTAACTTTCACGTAACAACCAGCTTTAATTTTCAGATGATGCATTTCTATGGCTGTAAATCCCAGCAGACAAATAAAACACTTCAGCAACTTCCAGCAATCACCCAGCCCGTCAGAGGAGCAGCACCAAAAAGGACTCTTCCACCTCTCCGACCCGATCCAAATTTCGCCCCCGCCGTGTTTGCCCGCGGGGTTCCCTTACCTGGGTTGCTCTGCAGCTCCGTCCCGAGGGCTCCCGAGAGCACCTCCTCGATTTTCTGCACTATTTGATCGCTGGGACACCCCCCGGCAGCTCCAGAGGCTTCCGAGGGCTCGGCCGGCTCGGCAGGCATCGTGGCCCCGTTGGGCTGGCCTTCCACATTCCCACTGCCGAGAGAAACACCCGCTCAGTACGAGCCCTCTGGAGCCCCTTTTTTGAGCATTCACACACATAATATTATTCCAAGAAGCCCTCCAAAGCACTGTCCCAGCCTCCTGGAGAAGCCGTGCCGAGGCAAACCCCTGCCTTTGGATTAACTTTCGCGCAGCCACCCCGGGCACGCTGTGAGTGCCGGGGACGAGCCACAGGGAGAGAAAACCCCACAGGGAGGATCCATGCCAGCTTTCCCTCGCTCTTCCGGAGCTTCCCCTTGTTTGGTGAGACAAACTCGGCCAGCTTCACGCCAAACCGGACAAACCGCGGGGGCGGCCGTGCGGGCAGCGGGGGAGCCGGGAATGACGGGCCCTCCTCCTCCCTCCTCACCGCCCGGGCCGCGTCCCCCTCAGGCCGCCCGCCCGGCCGCGACCCCCCCCCGGGCCCGCCATGTTGCCGCCGACACGACCCTCAGGCCGCGGCCCGTCCCCCTCCGCCCCGCGCCCTTCCCCGGCGGCCCCGCCGCGCCGTTACCCGCCGTGCTGCTGCTGCTCGCCCTGGATCTCCCGGAATTTGCTGACCACAAAGGAACGCAGGATCTGCTCGATATTGGCCGCCATGACACTCCCCCCCCTTCCCTTCCTTCCTGCCCGGGCGCGAGGCCTCCAGCGTCCCACAGTGCCCCGCGCGCGCGGCCGCCCAGCGGGCTGTAAGCGCCCTCGCGATTGGCCGCGGCCGCTGTAAGCGCCCTCGCCATTGGCTGAGGCGGGGCGGCCGCTCTGGCGCGGCGCGCGGGCCATAGAGCGGCGGCGGCGGGTTCCGGCGGGGGGGTGTGTTGGGGGGGAAGGGGGGGAGGTCTCGTGTCCCCTCAGCCGCCGCCGCCATGTTGTGGCGCTCCCGCCGCCCCCCCCCGCCGCCCCGGTACACCGCTCTTACACCGCCCTCACACCGCCTTCACACCGCTCAGCCCGCTCCAAAGCACTCCCCGCCGCTCCGGCCCGCACCGCCGCCCCGCGCGGGCCCCTTCCCACACACACAAACACACACAGACACCGGCGCGGCCTCCCCGCCGCTCGCGGCCCCTCTGGCGCCCCGTACGGCGCGGCCGGGCCCGGGGAAGGCGCCGCGTCCCGCACACCGCCCCGCACACCGCCCCGCACGGCCCTCCTCAGCTCCTCACGGTTACTCACCCGGGCGAGGCCATGTCGGGGCGCGGCACGGCGGCGGTCGGAGGCGCTGAGGCCATCGGCGCCCATGGAGCGGGGCCGAGCCCCGGTGCTTGGCGGCCGGCGGCGCTCAGGGGGCCGTGCCCGCGGGCGGGCGGCGCTGCCGGTGCTGCTGCCGGTGCTGCTGCATCACCGCGGGGCCCTCAGCCCCGGCTCCATGCGAGAGGCGCCCGCCCGCTGCCTCCTGCCCGCCCTCCCCCTCGGCCCGGCGGTGACACGCACATGTGCTCCGGGGGCTGGCGCCGGGGCCGCGAAAATTAAAGGAACAAAGGGGGAGAAACGGAGGGAGGGGGGTGTAAACGGAGCGCGCCTCTCGCCCGCCTGCAAAGACCGAGCTTCGAAAGGCAGCGAAAGGAGTTTGTACGGAGAGCAACCACCCCGGGCACCCCTCGGTGCTGCCCCGCAGGAATTCCGAATTGGAGCCCGGCACAAACGGCCTCGGCCCGGTAAAACTCAATAATCCCTCAGCTGCAAGACTTCCCACACGCTGGTTCTGTAGGAGCGACTTAGGGGGCTTTGGTGACCTGAAATAAACGTAAAATACCTCAAAAGTGCTCTGTGAGTGGCATCCCTCCCCACGGGGACCACTAAGTAAGATTTAAGTTCCCCATGAACGCAAATCATCCTGTGGTTCTATAAAAAACCGAGGTAGAACTCTTTAATTGCTGCTGGGGCCTTTATTTCCACCACCAGCCTCCAATCATTTTTAATAATCACTTTCAAGACCCTTTAATTGCTGCTGGGGTCTTTTATTTTAAACGTCAGCCTCCAATATTGTTTACTAATCACTTTGAAGGCTCTTTTAAAGCAGTATCATTCTTCACTGTCTTCTGCTGCTCTGCTTTAATATTGACTTTGGAAAAATAATAGTTCAGAGACCTGGATCAATTTGCTTACTTTTGTGTCACACTCAATTTATTACATTTAAAATAGATAGCAGTTATACTTAAGAAGCCCTTTTACCTGTTCATGCCGTAGCAACAGTGATGTATTTTAGATTTATGAGTAGAATACTGTATGTGATTTTTGGCACCAATGAACTAAAGACCGAAAGTGTTTCACTTGTACCATTTCAGACATCTTTAGACTGCCCTGATGCAAATGGCCTAGACATGCAAATGCTCTACACATGGAAAATCATGAAGGTGCCAAAAAATGGCAGAGAAAGATTTTAAGGATTTTAGTGTGTGCTGCATCTTTTCTTCTGACTCCTGAAAATGAACATAAAATGCTAATTACAAAATGTCACTCCTCATACCCGTGAGGATCCACATCCCCACAGGAAAATTAATGTTCTTGCCTTCTCAATAAACTCCCTTTAGTTACACATTGTCAGCGCCAGGTAATTCTCAGTCTAATTAAATGTTCCACCTTGTCAAAACCCCTGTTGTTGCTGATCCTGTTCAATTTGTAGCATTATGGGACTTCACCAAAAGCAGTCCTGCAGCAACCATCAATACTGGGCATTTCTTCATGTGACTGCTGCCTTTGAAACAGGAGTGTGAGGGGTGCTTAAATATGCAAAAGTATTTATTAAACTTTGTTTCATAAGGTAATTTACAAAGAACAGCGAGGTTTTCACATGATAGCTTTTGAAGGGAGGAGAACTATGGACCAAATCTGCTTTTATTAACAGTATTGTTGCACAATTGTGACACTACATTGGACTAAACGTTGCCCAGAGGGTTCATAAAGTAGAAAGCTCAGCGTGCCACAAGCCCCAGGCGTTGCTCCGAGGCATGATTTGTATTTAAAAGTACAGAGAGCCAAACTCGGAGACGAAATCCACCTCTGTGCAGCCTGTCCAGGCCATCACCCTCAGCCCCGGGGGCTCTGCTGGGGTCTGAAATACAGCCAGGGGTCTGAAATACAGCCAAGGGCTCGCCAGTGTGCTGTGCTGTCTGTGCCGTGCTGGGCTGTGCCGTGCTGGGCTGTGCTGTACCATGCCATGCCGAGCTGGTAGTTTCTGTTCTGAGACATGCCAGTGGTTTCTGTGCTGTGCTGTACTGTACTGTGCCGTGCTGTACTGTGCCAGTGGTTGCTGTGCTGTGCTGTACTGTGCCATCTGTGCTGTGCCGTGCCGTACTGTACCGTGCCGAGCCGAGCTAGTGGTTTGTGTGCCGTGCCGAGCTGAGCCGAGCCGTGCTGTGCTGTCTGTGCTGTCTGTACTGTACTGTACTGTACTGTGCCGAGCCAAGCCGAGCCGAGACGGTGGTTTCTGTGCCGTGCTGTACCGTGCCAAGCCGGGCCGTGCTGTGCTGTCTGTACTGTGTTGTGCTGTGCTGTCTGCGCTGTACCGTGCCGTGCCGTACCGTGCCGAGCCAAGCCGGTGGTTTCTGTGTTGTACAGTGCTGTGCCGTGCCGTGCCATGCCAAGCCAAGCCGTGCAGTACTGTGCTGTACCGTGCCGTGGCGAGCCGGTGGTTTCTGTGTCGTGCCGAGCCGAGCCGTACCGTACCGAGCCGAGCCGCGGCGCTGTGCTGGCGCTGCAGCTGCCGCAGGAGGAGGCCGCGCCCGCCCTCCCCGCCCGGAGCGCGGTAAGTGTGGCCGGGCCGGGCCGGGCCCGGGGCTGGGGCCGCGCTGGGCCGGGCCGGGCCGGGCGGGGAGGGCGGCGGGGCTGGGGCAGCTGCCATGGGGCACGGCGGGGCGGGGGGACGGGATGGCCCGCTCGGCACGGCAAAGTCCTCACGGCATGGCCGGGTTAGCACGGCAAAGTCCTCACGGCATCCCCTCATGGTATCCCCTCACGGCATGGCCGGGTTAGCATGGCAAAGCCCTCACGGCATGGCCGGGTTAGCACGGCAAAGTCCTCACGGCATCCCCTCACGGGACGGCCAGGTTATCACGGCATCCCCTCACGGCATGGCCCTCAGGGCATGGCCCGGTTATCACGGCATCCCCTCACGGTACGGCCGAGTTATCACCGTGTGGCCCTCACGGCATCCCCTCACGGGACGGCCCTCAGGGCAGCCCTCACGGCATGGCCCTCACGGTCTCCCCTCACGGCACGGCTCTCATTTCATCCTCCTCACGGCATCCCCTCATAGCACGGCCCGGTTATCACGGCACGGCCGGGTTATCACGGTCCCCCCCTCAGGGCATCCCCTCAAGGCCCACCCCACCGCGGAGAGCCCGGAGACCCGAGAGGCTCCATGTCAGCGCTGCCCGCACCCATCGATCTATCTATCTATGTCCTTCTGTCTGTCTGTTTGTCTGTCTGTCTGTGTGTCTGTCTATCTGTGAATGAATGAGCCGTTATATGCCAATATATGTGTATATGTGGTCATTCCCTGTGTGTACATGCACACGTGTCTCCCCTGGTGGCGGTGGAGGGGTGTGTGGACATCTGGTTCCTAACACCTTATTCATGCCTATCCATATCCATATATATATATATATATATACTTATATATATGTATATATACTTATATACGTATATATATATATATATATACACGTGTGTATGGACAAACCATTATTCATGAATATGCATATATATGCTGTTGTATGTAACTATATAACTATTACATACATATATATATATATATATACAAACACACAAACTCTGTGTCTCCACTGAGGGTGTTACAGGGTGTGTGGAGATGTGGTTCCTAATTTCTTGTTCATCTATGTCTCTTTATATATGAATAACCCATTATATGCATATACATGCTGTTATGTGTGTGTATATAGCCATTATACATCTGCATATATATGCAGATGTATACATTCATATTTACACACACATACATGTATTTATATACATATACACACACACATATATTTATGTGTGCATATATATGTAACACTGTGCAAAACACTACTGATGGTGGTGTAGGGGCATGTGGAGATGTGGTTCCTAACAGCTTACTTATGCACATATATATTTATATATATACATACATACATATATATATGAATAAGCCTTGATATGTATATATAGATGTCATTATATAGGGGTATATATAGATATCAGTTGTATGTATGTATATATATTTATATATATACATACATATATGTATGTATATATATGAATAAGCCTTGATATGTATATATAGATGTCATTATATAGGGGTATATATAGATATCAGTTGTATGTATGTATATATATTTATATATATACATACATATATGTATATATATATGCACACAAACTATGTGTCTCCACCCAGTGGCAGTGGACAGACATGTGGAAATGTGGTCCCTAACAGCTTATTCAAACATAAATACAAATAAAAATATAAATAAAATAGAAATATAAATGAATAAGCCATAATATATATATGCCATTATACGTGTGTATATTTATCTATCTGTCTCTCTCTCTCTGTCTCTCTCTCTGTCTCTCTCTCTCTGTCTATATCTATCTTCCCCATTTTTTATATTATATATATATATATATACATGCACACACACAAACTGTGTGTCTCCTCAGGTTTACTGCTGGGGAGCTGCACATGCAGCATTTTTAATTCTGCTGCACTTTAAAGTATTTAAAAGGCATGTAGGGTTTTTTTTTTCCTCTCTGCTCTGTTTGGCTTTGAAAAAGTGGTGAAATATTTGCTTCAAGTAAATATTAAACTTCGAACCTCTCTCATTTTGGACTTTGGCTCCCTTGGACTCTTTCCCTACTGTTTGCAAAGTTGGGAGCTTACCAACCTGAACATTGGCCCTGGTTTTGTTAAATTTTTAATTTATCCAGTAGGTAATTGGAATTAATGAGCAGAGTTAATTCTTCTTTCACCACTTTGTGTATGTGAGTGAACTGGTAACAGAGAAAGGGCATTTCAAGGGCATTTCTTCCCCTCTCCATGGTGAAAAGCACTGAGCATTCCAGCATCCTACGTCCTTTGAAGTGCCAAATTTAGTACTTTGGGGGTGGTTGTAAAACTTTATGATCCTATTTATTTTTAGCAGCAAAACTTGAGGGAATGTTTTGCCTCAGAAAATGCCCTATGCAGCTGCTTGGAGGATCACACCTGGAACGAGATGATCTCTAAGGTCCCTTCCAACCCAAACCAGTCCGTGGTTCTGTATGGCCAGGTGAGAGCCAGGAATTTGCCCTAAAAACCCCACATGAACAAAAGAAGCTGATTTAAACCCAAAGCTCCAATTAAAAATCAGAATTGCCACCAGATTCTGGAGTCTTGAACTGCTTCTGCAACGCCTCACAGTATTGAAGTGGCTGTTGTTGTACCTGCATGCTTGGCACAGTGAGTTCCCTCTGGAAACTGAGCCATGCAGGAGAAAACCACAGGGAGACATGGATCTCTTCCCCTCCCCATCCCTTGGTTCCCTGTGACCAGGAACAGGCTGGGGCAGGAGGTGGGAATGAGGAGGTAAATTTGCAGTATTGCTGGCCACAGATTGTCTTGTGGTCCATGAGTTCCCTCCAGGGATCTGGGTGATCCCAGGGAGCAGGGCACAGCAGGGTTTGCTCTTCTCCCCTTGCCTGCCTCGCTGCCCTTCTGCTGCTGCTTCTCTTGTCCTGCCTGCAGAGATCTCTCCATCCCTCAGGGACTTAGTTTAGCTCACCAAGGTGAAGAGAAGTATTCCCTCTGTATATCCATACATGTATTTACTTTGCTGGCTTGGGCACTGCTGTGGTGTCAGCTTTCCAGCATTAAGTTCCTACCCAAGTGACCCTTGGCACACGCGGGAGGGCCAGGGAAGGAGAGCCTGGAGGTGGAGAAGCTGGTGGGGCCAATGGGAAGCTGCTCCAGCCAAGGGCAGCACGAGCCACTTGTGAAACCACAGTGGCTGAACCATGTTCAGTTCAGGCTCTGGCACATCCCCAGCCTGGACAGGCTCCAGCCCTTGGGATCAGCCCAGGGGGCTTTGGACCACACAGCCCGACTGTGGGCGAGCTTGGAGCCAAGGAAAGGATGGCAGGATCCTGGGAGGGAGTGGAAGTTGGGAGGAGGAATCTCCAATCCCTTCTGATTTTTTTTTGTCCCATGAGAGGTGTGTGAGAGAACAGCTCTGACTGCTGGGGGTGGAAATTCACACCGCACACGATGTGAGGGGATTGCAAAGCCTTCCCCACCTGGGGCTTGTCCTCTTGTCCCCTCTGAGAATTCATTTCTTTTCTTCCCCTGCCTCACTCCAGGAGGGGGAGCAAACCTTGTCCTTCAGTCCAAAGCCAGGTGGTAAGAGCTTCTCTCTGGGGGCTGGGGGTCGTGGGTTTGAACATTCACAGTGACACTGGGCTTGGGTCAATGCAGTCACTGCTGGGCTGGTTTTCAGCCTAAGCTCTAAGAAGGGTAGAATTCATAGAATCCCAGGATGGTTTGGGTTGGAAGAGACCTCAAAGCTCATCCCATTCCACCCCCTGCCATGGGCAGGGACACCTTCCACTAGACCTGGTTGCTCAGGGCCCTGTCCAACTTGGCCTTGAATTGAGATGCTCTGGGCAAGGATCATGTCTTAGGCCTAAAGAGAATTGAATGCTGCATCAGGTTTCCTGATTCCCAGTGTTGGGAAGTGAAGATATCAAGGAGCACAGGGGAAAACAACAGCACTGGAACTGGATTTAAAAAACATCACTGTCTGAAGCAGTGAGATGGCACCAGTGAGAGCCTTTGTGTTTGTGCTGGAGTGCAGAGGTCTGATTTTAATTGCACTTTTTCCTGCTGTAATTAGGGGTGAGGTGATAAGACACTGTCTTATTAAAATACTCCACCCAGTCAAGATAAAATAATTACGTAACTTGCACCACACTTATGGACCTGCAACTTGGGAATAAGTGCTTAAGGAGTTTGTTTTCTTAGAGTTCTCTCTGTAAATACAGCCAAGGAGCTGAGTTTGGGCACAGGATCAGTTTGGGACAGTCAGTGGCTCCTGTCCCTGCTGCTCACAGGGAGGGGGCAGCACCTGGGTGGTCCCATCCCAGTCCTCCCTGTGCTTGAGACCTCTCTGGAGCTCCTGGAGGAGTCGGGATGGGGAAAGCCCTCAGGGCTGTGGGGTTTCCCTTCCTCACTGGATTCTCTCTGCCCCACAGGTCCTGCTCGAGTGGAAGAGCTGCCTGGACTGCTGGTGACCCCACCTGCCCTGGAGGATAAAGGTCTCTGGGCTGATGCTCCTCCCTGCTCACTCTCTCCTGGCAACCTCTGGGATAAGCTCTGGGAATCACCTTGTCTTCACTCTGTCCTTGCCTCCTCCCCTCTTGGATACACGGAGGGATTAGTTTCTTCTTCCCTGTTCTCACTTCGTAGAAGGACCTACTAACAGACCCTTTCCTGAAATGTCACTGCTCTTTATTTTAAAACATCTTCTAAACAAACATTCCTTCCTTTTTTACCAAAGTGGACGATGGCTGCCGAAGGTAATTACATCCCATGGTTTGGAACCTTTGAGGAATTGCTCCTGAAAATCCTGGGGGTGTGACAATCCCCACAGAGTAAATACCCACCTTGGCTTTAGGTCTTTTGAGAACAGACTTGACTCCCAGCTTAATGACAAAAATAAAAAGCAATGTTGCCTCTTGGAATTTTCATTTTTAAAGCAAGATCCCGCTGGGCAGCAGAGGGGCCTCCACAGCATCTTTCTGTGTCAGTGTGATAAAGAAGCTGCCACTCCTAAATCTGGGCCTTCTAAACTGGGATTGCCACTAGAAGTTCTTCTCAAGCCACATTGCTAAATAAAAGTTGCTAGGATACCATAGTGGGATGCACAAATACCATGGAGTTTCAAAACAAACATCTGAAACTTACTTTTCATTCACATTTTGTTATAAAATGATTAAATATTATTTCAACATATGAGACATGGCCTGTTCTATTTACTTGCTCCCATATCAAACCTTGTGCTGTGTACTAGGAATGTTCAGCTGACTGTGGTATTAGAATATGTCACTTCAGAGGGAATTGCTCAGAGGAGCTGTGGCTGCCCCTGGATCCCTGGAAGTGTCCAAGGCTTGGAGCACCCTGGGCTAGTGGAAGATGCCCCTTGCCCATGGCAGGGGATGGCACTGAATGGGCTTTAAGGTCCCTCCCAACCCAAACCCTTCTGTGACAATTTGCATCATACCCCTTATTCTTTCATACTGTTTGTATACCTAAGTAATTTTTATTTGCAGCAAAAATGCAGAGCCTAATTTGCAGATAAAAAGAGAATATTCACAAACAGCTTAGTGGACGGTTTTAACTGCAAAAAGCAGCTGGGATGGGGCACAATTTATTTTATTTCAAAGCAGCAGGTTCGTGTCCCCCCTTCCCAGGTGGAATGGCTGCCCTTCCCTGTCCATTGGCTGCCTGGGGTGTCACCAGTGGGGCGGGAATGTTGGGCCAGGGCACTGCATTTTAACCAGGGGCTGTTGCTGCCTCTTCTCTTGGAGCTCCCACGTCCTGCTCTCCTCAGCCTCTAGCACAGAGCATACAGTAAGTCTGGCCTCTCTTTGCCTCCTTTTAAGATTGGAGAATTTTAAATTTTTTTTATTTTTTTTATTTTACAATTTTAAAAGTCTAAACGTTGTAATTTTTACCCCCAAAATTATGTGAGCTATAATTTATTATTAATAAAATATGCCTTAAAAATTACTGTTTAAGGGCAGCTGGCTCTGGACACCACTGACAACATATTTGGTTTAAGTTCAGTGCAGGAGACAGCTGATTAATGTTTTTTATATTCCTATTATATTACTGCCTTTAGTTCATCTCGTTGTATCCTTTATTCTTTTATCTTTTCTTTTTGCTTGATTTGTAATATAAAAGAGGTTAAGCATAATATCCCATAACTGATCATTTTTAGCCAAGCATAATATCCCATAACTGATCATTTTTAGCCCAAGGTGGGTTTTTTTGTTGCAAGTCACCCTGGACTTCTGTAACTAAAACATTCCTCAATGTTGTAATGTGTGTATTTTGTCCAACTCTTGATAGAAATCTGCTGGTCTCCCCCAGCACGAAATCTACTGTTCCAGTTTATCTCTGTTGTGTTTTAAATGATACTGAAGGACTCGTGGTAATTTTCTGTATTTTATCCTTCTATTTGGTTTATCTTTATTCTGACTGCATATTTTGCCTAATCCGGGTGTTTTGCCTTACCAGGGCAGCTTTACTCAAGTCAAGCTGTAGCAGCTGGCGTGGCATCCCTGTCTTAGCTGAAAATCTGCTTTTGATCATTTTTGCTTTTCCCTTAGAGCTCTGGTGGGGTTTGTTGGGTTTTTCCCTTTCCCAAGGTGTTTTATGTGCTGTCACCCTCCCTTGTGCTCTCAGAGTGGGGCTGTCCAGGCTCACCTTGGACACGTGGATGGGTCGGTGACCTGTGGGAGGGAGGGAGGGACCAGGGGGTGTGTGACATGTGCTGTGGTTACACCAGGGCCACGGGATGACACAGGGGACACGGGGTGACACCAGGGCCACGGGGTGTTCCTGCTGCCCAGAGCTCTTCTCTGGGCTCTGTTCCTCTCCTGGGAATGGCACGTGGTTCCTCCAGGCTCTGCTCTGGGAGAGCTGGGGGGGTTCACCTGGAGGAGAGAAGGATCCAGGGACACCTGAGAGCCCCTTTCAGGGCCTAAAGGGGCTCCAGGAGAGCTGGAGAGGGACTGGGGACAAGGGATGGAGGGACAGGACAAGGGAATGGCT
>JAXCLP010000001.1:116567259-116582361 GCA_035584035.1 Lepidocolaptes lacrymiger | reverse complement strand
AAGTGTCCAAGGCCAGGTTGGACGGGGCTTGGAGCAACCTGGGCTAGTGGAAGGTGTCCCTGCCCATGGCAGGGGTGACACTGGGTGGGATTTAAAGTCCCCTCCCAACCCAAACCAGTCTGGGATTCTCCAGGCTGTGAATCCCAGCCTAGTCATTCATCAAGGTTTTTCTTTTATCCCAGACTTCTTTATAACTGGGAGCGGTTTCCGATGTCACTGAAAGCCAGGAAGGGTTTCCTTAGGGGTTCCTGCAGCGCTCTGGGAAGGTTCAGGCTCTGGCAGGTTGGGGGTGTCTCACCTGATGAAGTTCTCCAGCATTTTGGGGTCGCTGCAGCTCTTCCTCCCCTGCCTGGGCTAACTCTGGCTCTTCTCCTGCAGATCCATGGCTGACCAGGTGCTGGTGATCGGCAGTGGGGGCAGAGAACATGCCCTGGCCTGGAAGCTGGCCCAGTCCCCACACGTCAAACATGTGTTTGTGGCTCCAGGGAATGCAGGCACAGCTGACAGTGGCAAAGTTTCCAATTCAGGTAAAACCAACAAAACTATCTTTTTTTAATTTGAGAATTCAACCAGTAAGTAGCTGTAGTCCTCGAGCTGAAGTCACAGCTGGGAATGTGCAATTATTATTATTATTACTGCTCCTACTACTACTATTACTATTTTTTAAGGTTTTGGCCATGTGAAATAGGTTTTAGGTGCAGTTAAGAAGACAACAAATGTCTGCCTGGAGCCTTGTGTAACTTGTATAACTGATTCTACAAGATCTCAGCTGTGATATCTGATTCTTTAGGTTTGGGCTTGGAGGATTCAGCCAAAGCTGCTCCTCTGGGAATCCAGCCCAGGAGAGTTGCTGTGGTTCCCACTAAATGCACTCCTGTGTTCTCAGCAGTGTGGTGAAGCCCTGTGATCCCCACAGCCTGTGACAAAAATACTCTATCACCATGAAAATGAATTCTTCTGTCTCAGTGACCTTACAAAATTCCCATTATTTTCAGGTATTTCTCTCTGTGCACTGATTGCCTGTTCTGGGCTCTTGGCTGAGCACATTAAGCTCTGACTGGCTGGAATTGAAACTTGTCAGAGTTATTAGTTTGGAGAAATCAAGCTTAAGATGTTTCAAATGGGCCATCTGAAATTAAGGGCTGCATTCCAAAAAAAACCTGGAGGAATCACTCATAGATTCCCGTGTCCTTTATGGAACAGATCCTGAATTAGGTGGTTGTTGTATTGAATTCCCCTGGAATGCTTCATTACAGGCTTTGTAAAGAACTTTGTCCTGAATTTCTTTGACTAATTACAGTATCATAAGTAGTTTTTTGCTCTGTTTGGCCTCTCAGGGGAGGGTCCAAGGAAGAGCCTGGCAGGACCAGAAAGTCAAACAAACCCCCTTAATCTGGTGCTTAATGGAATAAGTGCCAGTTTGCCTGGTCTGTGGAATGGGAATTCTGGCATTTTTTTGCAAGTTGTGTTATTTTAAAACCTCTGTGCTCTTCTCTCACCTTATTATTGCATAGAAACCATTGTACCAACAGTGGGAGGGGATTGAGCTCGAGCCAGGTCCATGAAATCCCCCAGGTGTAACAAAATCCCTTCATTCTGGGCTATGGCACCACCTGTACTTGGGGAGAGAAACTCAGGCAGCCAGGAAGAATCCTAAATCTGTGGATTTTAAGGAAGAGTGTGTCTCACCTGCTCAGGAATTCCAGTCCTGTCACTGGGGTCTGGATTTTAACTCGGGGGGGAAAATGGGAAACAGCTCCACAGAAGCACAGGAGCCCTGGGGTGGTGCCTGGTGTGGGCTGGGAAACTCCTGCCATTTGGGGATTTCTTGGTCTAATCAACATTTGGTTCTGAAATTTCCTCCTCCCTTCGTGGTTCCTGAAATTGCCTTTACTTAGCATTGCAACTCTGGTCTCAGGTGGTTTCTGAAACATAAAAAAATGACCTTAAAATTATCAATAACCTTAAACCTTTCAAACCTTGCCTGTATCCAGGTGAAAAAAAATGTTCTAGTGGTTAATCTGAGCCAGAAATCATTTCTGACAAGACAGAGATTTAGATTGAGTGACTCAATATAGGTTTATGTTCCATTTAGATTGAATTATTGAGCAGTTTTGGTGCCAGAAACATGAATGGCTTGGTGAATGCAGGGGCAGACAGATGTGTGTCTGGGACTGGACTTTACTGCCACCTCCTCCTGCCACAGTTTAGCTCCCAGTGTCACTTGTACTTGTGTCTGTGCATTCTAGCTTTGAAAACCTTTGTCCAAGGTCCTCTCTGCTTCCAGAGCAGTTCAGCTGCTGTTTTAAGCAGTGAAACACAGCTACAAAAATGTCATCCTGGGGAAAAACGTGCTGGGGAGGAAAGCTAAAATAATGGATAACCAGTGAGATTTGTTCCATCCTGGTGGCTGGAAGGACATTTCCACACCCTGGGAATCTGGGCCCATGTTCACTGTTCATCAGGAGTGGTGCAGACCTGCAGCAGGATAGGCTGGGGGCAATTCCAGGCTCTTTCCTTTCCCTGCTTGGAGAGGGACTTGGGACAAGGGATGGAGGGACAGGACAAGGGAATGGCTTCAAACTGCCAGAGGGAAGGGCTGGATGGGATATTGGGAAGGAATTGGTGGCTGGGAGGGTGGGCAGGCCCTGGCACAGGGTGGGCAGAGAAGCTGTGGCTGCCCCTGGATCCCTGGGAGTGTCCCAGGCCAGGTTGGACGGGGCTTGGAGCACCCTGGGCTGGTGGGAGGTGTCTGTGCCCATGGCAGGGGGTGTGTCTGGAGGAGCTGTAAGATCCCACCCAACCCAAACCAGCTTGGGATTCTGTGACTATGAATTCATCCATCCAGGATGGCAGGAGCACAGTGGGCACTGGCACTGAATCCTGTCCTTTCCTTCTTGTCACTCCTCAGAAATTGGCCAGAGGAGATCACCAGCTCCTGGTGTGTCTGCCAGAATTCTGCCAGGTCCCAAGTGAAAGGACGAGAGGAAAAAGCCTCAAATTGCTCCAGGGCAGGTTCAGATCAGAGATTAGGAAAAAACCTCTCCCTGCAGGAATGGTCAGGCCTTGGAATAAGGGAGGTGGTGGGGTCACTGTCTCTGGAAGTGTCCCAGAGGTGTCTGGAGGTGGCCCTTGGGGACATGGATTGGGAGTGATGGTGGTTGTGCTGGGGTGGGACTGGCTGATCCTGACAGTCTCTGCCAGCCTTGATGATCCTGGGATTCTGTGCCCCCTTTGCCAACGTCATGCCCTGCTGTTGTCTCCTCCCTGCATGACCAGCCAATCCACGCTGGGCTCAGCCCTTGTTTGGCTCTCTGGGTTCATCCTCAGACCTTGGCTTTGTTTGTTTGTGATAAATCAGTGGAACTGCGTGGCCTTTGCGTAATGTTTTTATCATGAGACCTGCCCCCATTGTCTCTGCTGCAGCCTTTCCTTCTGTTTGCACAGTTTGGGGCATTCCAAGTGTTGTCACAGTGAACATTTGTTAATGGAAAGGTAGTGGCTGTAAATCCTGAGCCCCCATACCCTTAGCCTTGGGGCTCCTTCATTAAGTTCAGCTTAATATAAAAAAAACATAAAAATTTCAGGTTCCCCTTAGTTTCAGTGGGCTGGGTTTAGTGCAGCAATTTTTAGCTGGAACTACAGAAAGAAGGGAAAAAAGAAAATAGATGAGTTGGGATTCCACCACCAGCCACTTGTTTCATCCCCCATGCCCTGCTGGAATAAATATAAGCCCATAGAATCATGGAATACTTTGGGTGGGAAGGGACCTCAAAGCCCACCCAGTGCTACCCTTGCCATGGACAGAGACATCTCCCACCAGCCCAGGCTGCTCCAACCCCATCCAACCTGGCTTTGTATCTGTTAAGCTTCATGGTGATGCTACTCAGGGAGAACACTGACTTTTAAAAAAATACTTTTTTTCCCCATATGAGTTGTTTCTGACTTGGATTTTCTGTGATGCTGCTTGTGCTCCAAACAGGGTGTTTCTGGAGACGAGGGCAGTTTGCTGGGTGGCAGTGTAGGGGCACCAGGGCTTTTGTTGCCACCTTCCAGAGCAAGGTGGGCTGACAGGGCTGCAGAGATGGGGAGGGGTCTGGAGGGGCCATGGAGGAGCAGCTGAGGGCACTTGGCTGGTGCAGCTGGAGCAGAGGGCACTGAGGGCAGAGCTCAGCGGGGGCTGCAGCTCCATCTCTGCTCCCTGTGAGCAGGGACAGCACCCAGGAAGGGCTGGGGCTGTGCCAGGGCAGGCTCAGGGGGCATCTCAGCCAAAGGCTCTTCCCCCAGAGGGTGGTGGGCACTGCCCAGGCTGCCCAGGGCAGTGGGCACGGCCCCAAGGCTGCCAGAGCTCCAGGAGCCTTTGGACAGCGGGACAGTTGGGTTGTCCTTGGGGGTCCTCCCAGCTCAGGATGTCCCCTGATTCTGGGATTTGTGACTCTGTGACACTGGATGTCCAAGCAGAGCCTTTGCCTGGGGGTCTGGGATGTGTTTTGGGCATCACTCTCCATACTCCCAGTGACCTGCCAGTCATGGTGAACCTGGTGATGATGTGCTGGGGTAAATCAGTGCTCACCAACCCTCTGGGTTGGGGTTTTACCCCCTTTGTGTCTCCAACAGCTGTTCCAGTCAGTGATCATGCTGCCCTTGCCCAGTTCTGCAGGGATCAAGACATCAAGCTGGTGGTGGTTGGGCCGGAGGTTCCTCTTGCTGCTGGTAAGAAAAACAGGCTAAAAGTCTCAGCCTTCAGCATTTAGGAAAAAAAGGAAGTTTTAGTCCTCAGCACTATCTGAGTGTCTCCAGTTGGGATGGACACAGGTCCTCTGGGGCAGTTTCCCTGAAATTCAGGGTTGTGCTGAGGTGAGAATGAATTTCTGAAGGGTATTGTGTGAACAGTAGAATCAGTTTGGATGTTCCTGTGGTGTTTTCATGTTTTGAAATAACTATCATTTGATTCTTGGTTTAAAAAAAAAAAATAAAAGCATGCTGAAGGGTATTGTGTGAACAGTAGAATCAGTTTGGATGTTCCTGTGGTGTTTTCATGTTTTGACATAATTATCATTTGATTCTTGGTTTAAAAAAAAAATAGAAGCATGCTGATAATTTTTTCTGTTTAAACCTTTTATCTGTTCCATCGTTGGCACCTTCACAACAGACTAATGACTTTTTTAGCTAAAAGATAAAGCAAACCAAGGGGGGGTTGTCACCTCTTAGCAAATCCTCGGATCCTCAGGTGCTCCAGGCTCCTGATTCCAGTGGGGAAACACCCAAGGAATCTGCACCTGGAGAGTGGGCCTGGTGAGTGCCAGGAATGCCCTGTGATGTCTGACATGTCTGTGCTGTCCTTCCCAGGGGTTGTGGATGACCTGACAGCAGCTGGCATAAGGTGTTTCGGCCCCACAGCGAAGGCAGCCCAGCTGGAGTCCAACAAGAGCTTCTCCAAGGCCTTCTTCGACCGCCACGGCATCCCCACGGCGCGCTGGAAGGCGTTCACTGATGCCAAGGCAGCCTGCAGCTTCATCACCAGGTACAGCCCTGGCCGTGGGCACCGTGCTGAGGGGCCAATGCCTCTGGCACAGCAGGTTTGAAAGGATCACCCACCCCTGTCAAAGGGCAGCAGGTGATAAAAATGGACCTCACTCCCTGCTCTGAAGTGAGAGTAGAGTTGGGTGTTCGGTTTACAGGAGAATGTAGGACAGGCTTTTAGTCCTTTTCCAACTCCTGCTGTGGAGAGCCAGCCTGAGAACCATCTGTTCTGGCTCCTTGGCCTCTTCTCCACGAGTATATTTGGAGACTTACTCAGCAACTCACTCCTCAGGATACAGCCCAGGTGACCCCAGATGATACAAGAGTGAGTTATTAAGTGGAAAGCAGGAAATTCAGTGGTGGGGAGAAGCAGCACAAACCCTTCGCAGGCAGGAGGAGCCTGGTTTGATCTGTGCCTTATTCAGTAAGGTTGCTGTGAGAACACAGAAGTGTTTTGATCTTTCCACTCCTGGGATGTTCAAAATGTCTTTGCAAGGATTGTTTAGTGCTGAATGTGTGTCCTGTGCCTTTGCAGTGCCAGCTTCCCTGCTCTGGTGGTGAAAGCCAGTGGCCTGGCAGCTGGCAAAGGAGTCATCGTGGCCTCAACCAAGGCAGAGGCCTGCAAAGCTGTCACTGACATCATGCAGGTGAGCAGGGATGTCACACACCCCCCTGGCTGCACAGAGCCAGCCCTGACCCATCCCAGAGCCCCAAAGGTATCCCTTGTTCTGTGTAACAGCAGCTTGGCTCCAAGACATCCAACCTTGCACCCATTTTTTGGGCAGCTGAGGAGCTCTGTTGTATTTACTGCTTGAGACATAGTTCCTGTAGGCTCAAATAAAGCCATTTTTCATGAAAACCCTCCCTTATTACTTATTTATAGGTGGATTTCCTTTGTTATTATAGCACTGGAGACTGCTGCAGTGCAGGAACACCAACTCTGGGCTTGAGGTGCAGCTTTACAAGGACCAGGAGCTTTAGGACTCATCACACTGCACTCAAATATGTAGCCAAACTAGTGGAATTATTCCAAGTGAGGTGTACAGTGAGGTAGGGGATTCCACAAATATATTTGGAGCATCAGGGTCAGAAGTGAAGCAAGAGAAGTGACTTTATCAGTGAGGAGCACCAAGCTGAGGCTCCCAGGTCAGGCCCTCAGCATCCTAAAATTCCCTGGAGATCTGACAAACCTCTATTTCCAGGGTCAGAACAGGGGCTCTGCACTCACATTTTGGGGGTGTGAATGGCTGTTGGACAATAAATGTCTTAACATGTGGCCCAATGTCTTGCACAAAAACCTTAAGTTAGGGAGTCTTTGAGACCCCCAAAATGACCTTGTTAATGTGGGCTGGTTGTTATTAATTCTTTAATGACCTAGAATATGCAGCCAGTGTTCAAACATTGCACTGGGATATGAAAATCCTGCCCCTTTCTCACATGTTTTATAAAATTGCACTTTCCTATCAAGTAGAACTTCAGATTGGAGACTTGACAGTCATTGCTTTGGTCTCTGTCATGGGGACAAAACTCAGCTTGAGGAATCAGAAATGCCCTCTGCCATTTGAAAATGTTCAGTAAGAAAACCTGCATTTATTTCAGGAAAAACAGAAAGAGGAGAAGGAATTTCCCACTGCTGACATCACCTGGGTGCAGGATGGATTCACAGTCTCAAACCTGTGCTGGCTGTATTAAAAATGCTCATTTCATGTTGCATTTGCAGTAGTTTTAAAATGCCTGAAAGGGAACTGAAGAGGTTTTGTTGTCCTGCAGGATAAGAGCTTTGGCACAGCTGGGGAAACTGTGGTTGTGGAAGAACTGCTTGAAGGAGAAGAAATTTCTGTAAGTGCCTGTGCCTCCACCTGCAAAGTGGGGGACTTCATTATTTAACTTATTTGTTCTTTACATTAAAACCCGTTACCTGATTTAAATAAAATGGTATTAATTAAAGACAGCTGTGTTAAGAGCCAAGTGGTCTGTTAAAGTAAATCACATTAAATGAGAGGAACTCAAACAGCTGCTGCCATATGGCAGGAAAACAAACCTTGGTTTGACAGTGGTGATTTATTCTGCAGAGGGAGAGACAACCTTTCCTTCATTTTAAGCTGATTGAGCTCCTTCATTTAAAATCTGCAACTTGGAATGCCAAGCAGGCTTACTTAATACAACCCAATAAAACCAAATCCAGTTTAAGGTTAGTTTTTTGTCTGTGCTGACTGGCAAAAGTGAAGAAAATGTACTGCTTGCCTGGCCCAGCAAGATAATTCCCCCCTACCAAGTTATTTATTTTTTAACATATTATTGGCTTCTGTTTTTTGGTGAGCAAGGTCCTTATTTGATTTCTGATTGCCATTATAAAATGGGTTTGAGTGCTGTAGTCCAGACAGTGAGCATCATCCAGCTGCAGAGGCTGCCAGCAGGCTGCTAATTAGGAAGATATTGAGGATAAAAGCCACTGCTAGATAAATAATTTATAAATAATTCACAAGCAAATAGTTTTATCAAGGAGGAAAAGGAAGTCTTGGAAGGAATGTACTGCCTTCCTTCCAGGGCAGGGGGAGGGAGGGGAGGGAAGAAGCACTTCCCATCCTGCAGTATTTATTTTATTTTCTTTATTTTTGCAGTGCTTGTGTTTCACCGACGGCGTCACCGTCGCGCCGATGCCCCCGGCCCAGGACCACAAGAGGCTGAGGGATGGGGATGAAGGGCCCAACACAGGAGGGATGGGGGCTTATTGCCCAGCTCCCCAGGTGAAATGGGCTCACAGGCAGGGGGAAAGGGAGGGCTGAGCACGTGGGTCACCACAGCTCCACTGAGGGCACTTCCACCAGCAGGGAATGGGCTCCTGTGGGTGGGAAGAGCTGCCTAAAACAGACAAGGCCAAGTGAAATCCATCCCTTGAGCTTCCCTAAAAAGGGGGGTATTTCTACTGAACTGCTCTTTGTTACAAAGGTGGAAGTGTTGTTTCTGCAGCCTTATATCTGATTGGGGTTTGGGGTGCTTTGAAATGTTCATCAGTAGAATCAAGTGCTTAAAACCCCCAGTTCTGTCTTGTGCCAACCAAGCTGCTGATGAATTTTTGCTGTGCCTTAAGGTGGTTTGGGGTCTGTTTGACAAGGAGCTTCTCTCTGCCAAGACAGAGAGGGAAAATGATTAGTTTTCCATTGGATGAAATGAGTTGGAGTGGGCAGGGGTCCATCCAAGAGTTCTGCTCAGCTCTTACAAACACAAAATCACACCCTCCCTTTTCACTAACACCATTTGCTGGTCCTGTTTTATTAGATCTCTAAAGAACTGCTGCAGCAAGTAAGAGATACTGTTCTTCAGAAGACTGTGGATGGCATGAGGAAAGAAGGTGTCCCCTATTTGGGTAGGTACAGAAATTTGGGATTTTTAATCATAAGGAGAAAGAAAGACCTTTTATTTTGCTCTTTCCTCTTTATACACCCAACTCACCCTGGAAGTTAAGGGAGATGGCTTTGATTTGTTTGGGTTTGGTGTCAGTGGCCTGATTTAGAGTCCATGGCAATCAATAAATGTCACTTCATTATTAGGGATAATTGTCAAGTGAGGAAGGACAGAAAGGGACAGCAAAATTGCAGCCACGACTGTTTCTGCCTGATTTATTGCCAACATACCCCATGTTCAGAGGGCACAGGTGGCATCCTTTCAAACCCTGTTGTCCCCAGACTCCAAGCAAATGAGCTGGGCAGTTGCTGAGGGAGTTTTTCCTGTCATCTGTTGTTCCAGGTGTGCTTTATGCTGGATTGATGCTCACCAAAGATGGGCCTAAAGTTCTGGAGTTTAACTGCAGATTTGGTGACCCAGAGTGTCAGGTGAGATATTTTGGGGTAGATACACCTTGGCATTAGGGGAGAGAAATCAATGACCATCAACCACTGTTGTTAACCAGCTTTTGGGGGAATAATTAGCTAATTGCACTAAGACTTAAAATATTTGGGTTATTTATTCAAGACAGAAGATCTGTTAGGAAATTGGTCCGTTCCAGAGAAGATTTCAGCAGGTTGGACTCCAATCTGGGCCTTACAGGGACCATCCTCAGTGGAATTCAGCACTTCCCTGTCTTTTCTGGGATGGAGTTGGATTTCTTTTGATTTATTAAAGAAGCCAACACTTCTTTTCCCCACTCCCTGTTGAAAAGTGGAAAAAAACCCTCTTGGTTTCTATCCTCATTAAAAAATAGGGCTCTTTGTCCTGTACCTTTTCTCCTCCCCATGTAAAATTTCTGTTCCCCCTAGAACTTGTCTTCAGGGAAGGGTATTTGGAAGGGCACACAGATGATGTGCAGTGTGGGTGCCAACACACTCAGGGGAGAGAAGTTATTTTCACAGCTGCTTTAGGGCTGTGTAAAGACCAGGGAAGGAGGGGGAGCAGTGCCTGGGCTGATTTGCTGCTCTGCCTGTGTTCCAGGTGATTCTGCCCCTGCTGAAGAGTGATCTCTACGAGGTCATGCAGGCTGTTGTCACCAAGAGGCTCTCCAGCTCCCTGCCAGTGTGGCTGGAGGACAGTGCAGCTGTGACTGTGGTCATGGCCAGCCAGGGCTATCCAGGGGCATATCCCAAGGGCTTGGAAATCACAGGTGAGTGGGGCAGGAGAACCACAGAGAGCTCTCTCCTCTCCTGTTCTCTCTTTTGCTGGAGGAAAGGGAATCCCTAGAGCTGAGGCTCGCACACATTGTGGTTGTGGCTCAGCAAGAAACAGCTGAATTTTCAGCCCTCTCTGTTTATTTTGTTGTATTTTCAAGTCTCCTTGTTTGCTTGATATTGGCACAGTGTTGTTCTTTACTGTCTGCTCCAGCCAAGGAGTTCTGATCTCTGATGCTTAGGCTGCTGTTTGTGTGTGACAGGGCACAGAACCCTGCTGGAATTGGGTGTTGGGTGAGGTGTGTGAGTTAATTCCTCTTCCCTGAGCACACAAATAGACTTGCCTCTCCTCCAAATGCAGTTCTCCCAAATGCTTTCCCCATGGGCACAGGGACTCTGTGGTTTCTGGGCACGAGGTGCTGGGTCTCTGCTCATCGAGAACATTCTAACCAACCCATTTTTCTGCCTTTCTTCCCCCACCCCTCTCTCCCAGGGCTTGCCAAGGCCAGGCAGCTGGGGCTGGAGGTGTTCCATGCAGGCACAGCCCTGAAGGAGGGCAGGGTGGTGACCAGTGGAGGCCGAGTGCTGGCTGTCACAGCTGTCAGAGAGGACCTGCCCACGGCGCTGCACGAGGCCAACAGGGGGGTGGCCTCCATCCACTTCCAGGGGGCCATTTACAGGAGGGACATTGGCCACCGGGCCATAGCTTTCCTCAGGCAATCCAGGTAGATATTCCAGGTGCTTCCATCCACTTCCAGGGGGCCCTTTACAGGAGGGACATTGGCCACCGGGCCATAGCTTTCCTCAGGCAATCCAGGTAGATATTCCAGATGCTTCCAATGGGAATAACACCCCTGCTCGCAGTGAAAATACCACCCCCAGCCCACACAACCAGTCTGTGTAACTCTTGGCAAGTTTTAACCACCGTCCTTGTGTTCAACCTCAGCAGGACCAGGCTTTTGGAGGGCTCTCTTCCATGTTTGTGTTCCCAGATCTCAGCTAAACTGCAGTGGCAAACACACAGGACAGTCATTTGGGCTCTTTGTGGCTCTTAGAGCTGTTTTGGGGAAGGTGAACTTCTGGTTCTTGGACTTGAAATCGCAGCTTTTTGCTCTGGGTTTGTGTTGCCCAGAGGTCTAATGTTAATATTAGAATTAATATCAGGAAATGTGGGCAGAGCCCCAAGGCTGCCAGAGCTCCAGGAGCCTTTGGACTATGGGACAGGGACAGGGGGATTGTTGGGGTGTCCTGGGCAGGGCAGGGCTGGCACTGGATGGTCCTTGGGGGTCCCTCCAGCTGAGGATACTCCATGATTTTATATATGAACAAAATTTGAGCTGATTTACAGGTTCATTTTAGAGTTTTTAAAGATGGTTAGAATTACCTTGAAACCTCCACCTTGTTGGGATACCTATTTTACTGGACTAGCTGGCCAACGACATGGCAGGATTTATCATCCCCTTTCATTCTCATTCCTTTAATTTTCACAGTGTTTGGGTCTAACAGTGTGGAGATCACACAGATGCAGGTTTTTAGTTTGTGGCAGTGAGTCCTGTTGTGTCTCTGATGTTACTGGAAGCTCCTTGTGGGTTTTTAGACTCCTTTTCCCCTGATATGA
Source organism: Lepidocolaptes lacrymiger (assembly GCA_035584035.1). Classification (NCBI taxonomy): domain Eukaryota; kingdom Metazoa; phylum Chordata; class Aves; order Passeriformes; family Dendrocolaptidae; genus Lepidocolaptes; species Lepidocolaptes lacrymiger. The sequence continues at coordinate 116,570,619 of JAXCLP010000001.1, read as the reverse complement.
AGCAGCTCTTCCTGCCTCCAGTAGTGCCTTTTGCCAAGGGGTTATTTTGCAGCCTGGGAAGCACATCAGTGGGTTCCACTGCTCTGCCAGTGTGTCCTGATTGTAAAATGACCATCAATAAACTTGGGAACTCATCAGGAGGATTCAGTCCTAAGGCATTGCACTTCAGGGAAACAGCCAGAATATTTACTTAATATTTCAGAAGACCTAAAGAATTAAGAGACTCATTTAAAGGCTCAAAGTAGATACCAAAAATTTAAAAAAATTGAAAATACTTTTAAAGGTGAAAGGTAAAAGTCTGGTGAATATTTATCATAAAAGGGCTGCCTTTGATCTCTACTTGCTGCAGCCAATATTTCCTTGAGTCTCACAGCCTGAAAGCTGGTTCTGATCATTCTTTCCCTCCTGCCAGTTTTTGAGCAGGGACGTGCTGGGAGTGCAGACACCTCAGGGTTCTCCTGGTAGCACCACTCTTGGAGCACTTACTCTGGGATTTTAATCTCTCTGGTCAGGGCCAGATGCCCCAGCAATGATTTTCACAGCAGAAACAGTGTCCTAATCAATAACAAACATCCCACATCTTAAAATAAGATTGAATAGAGTACAAAAATATTTACTCCATTTTATGCAATTTTACATATTTGTATCTGTGTCTTACTGCTCCTCATTATTTAATAAGTTCTTGACCTGGTTCCTGTGATGGGTTTTGGGGATTAACTGTATTTTTTTTTCTGCTGAGTCAATTTTAAATGAGTTTCAGTTGGTTGGTTGTGTTTGTCCTTGTTAATGAACAGTGTGTTTCACCCTTAGAATTTAACCTTCACACTGAATCCCCTCAGTAAGAGATGGCCCAATGGAAATTTTGAATATATTCTTTAATAGAGAGTCCATTTCAGTGAAAAAGGCTGGTTTTGTGGTGAGAAGGAAAGGCCACCTTTAAGCTCCAGCTGTGGAACTCTGGAGGGGTCGAGATTATCGATTTGTTTCTGCCTGTTCTCCCTTGTTGTCGGGGTTTTCTGTTGTTGGTTTTATCCTGGGATTTCACTGTATGCTCCTGATGCCATTTTGAACTCTGGAATATCCAAGTCCTGCCTCTGGCAGAGTCTCTGTGGTGCAATCTCTCAGTGTTTTGGCTCTGCTGTGTCCAGCTCAGGCTCCACACACCAAAGACTCAGCTTTGAGCTGCTGGAGGAGCACTCAGGAGTGGTCCTGGAGGAGCAGAGTCACTGCCCAAGGGTGTTTGCAGCAGGGTGGGCTCCCCTCAGCCATAGGAACAAGGGAATGCTGTTTGGGACAGGTGTTTGTGCATTCACCCAGCAATTCCCACCCCATTTTCCCCCTTTTCCAGGGGCCTGACATACAAGAACAGCGGGGTGGACATCGCAGCTGGCAACACTCTGGTCCAGCAAATCAAGCCCTTGGCTGCAGCCACGTCCAGGTCAGGTAAGACATGGACCTTCTGCTCCTGCTTTGTGGCACGGGGGTATCATTTGATGTGGATCCAGAGCTCCTCTTTGTGTCCCCTGCCTGTTTCCAGATGACACAAGAAATGTCAGTGGGAAGCCAATGCCTGTGATTTCCTCCAAACAGGCAGATTTGCATCCCCAAATGACTCTAAACTCCATCTTCTGAATGTCAGGAGCATTAGAGAGGAAGCAAAACTCCCACCATTTACTGCTGGCTTTGAGTCCGTGGGTTATTATTTCTTGCACAGTGAAATATATAGTTTTGGGGGATGACTGTGTAGAAAGGTTACAATTCCTCAGGGAAACAGGGAAGACACAAATTTTGCTGGGTTAAACAGCCTTGATGCATCCTTTTTTTTGGTGGGATTCAGGCACCTCTCACTTCAGTCCTTGTAACTCTTTGGCTAGATTTAAAATACATAAAACAGGTAAAAAAGTCCTTTTACTTCAAATCAGCTGAGAACCTTCTAATAAAGTCAGATATACAGAGAGAGAAAAACAGAGACACACACCAGTACAACCAGTGGCAATCTGTTACCACAACTCCTCCTCTATTTCCCAAAAAGCACTCAGTGTGAGGGTGATGTCAGTCAGTCACAGTAGTCACTTTAGGGATCTTTGGGCTTAATTTAAGATTAATTAAAAAGACAAAGCCAGCCTAAGCAGATGAGGAGCTCCTGTGCCTCTGGGAGGAGGCTCTAAATGCCAGAGAACAGTTTCCTGGGTTGTGTTGGCAACTCTTGGAGAGAATTTGTGTTGGAGATTGTGGAGAAAGCCCTGGAGGTGACAGTGGCTGTTCCCTGTTCCCCACAGGTTGCAATGCTGAGCTGGGGGGCTTTGCTGGGCTCTTTGACCTGAAAGCTGCTGGTTACAGAGACCCCATCCTGGTGTCTGGAACTGATGGGGTTGGCACAAAACTCAAGGTAAGGTGGAAATCCACGTGAAAGAAGGAAAAGTAGCACAGGAGGGGAAATGTTTCAGCAGAAAATATCAGGTGTCTGGTAAAAATACCTATTTGTCTTGGTGAAATAGGAGATGAAAACTGGAATTGCCCTTTTTCAGGCAAAAGAATTGAATGTTTGTTTCTCTTCTGGTGTGGAGGTAGCCAGAAGTTGGTATGATGCAGGAAATAACTGCTTTTAACCTATTTAATATGTAATCAGGAGCTCTGGTTCGTGAAAGCAGAATCTCCACTCTCAAAAATCCACTCCTGTGGAAAAACATCCACCCCACGGTGGTGCCGTGTTTGGGCTGGTTGCAAGGAAACCCTGCCCAGCCCAGTGCCCTCCTTGGTGCCAGCTGCACCTCCCAGTGGGGACAGGAGTTAACTGGAGAGGAGTTACTGGGAGGGGCCCAGGGGGTGGTGGCAGAGGGAGCTGCTCTGAGGGCTGGGGTGACACCAGTGACACCCTGGGCTATAGGGTGGGACCGGAGCCACCTGCTCGGGTTCAGGTGCCCAACAAGAGGCTCTGCCTGTGTTTTGCAGATCGCACAGGAGTGTCACAAGCACGACACCATCGGGCAGGACCTGGTGGCCATGTGTGTCAATGACATCCTGGCCCAGGGGGCAGAGCCCCTCTTCTTCCTCGACTACTTCGCCTGCGGCAAGCTGGACGTCGAGGTGGCCCGGGGGGTCATCGCGGGGGTGGCCGACGCCTGCAGGAAGGCTGGCTGTGCTCTGCTGGGTAGGGACAGCCTCCTTGGGGGGCAACCACCCTCTGGGAGGGCCACAGGGCTGCTCTTCAGGTCCTGCTTCTCCTTGTCTGTGGTGGAAGAATCTTGGGGGAGCAAACTAAAGAATCCCAGAATGGTTTAGGTGGGAGGGACCTCAAAGCCCACCCAGTGCCACCCCTGCCATGGGCAGGGACACCTCCCACCAGCCCAGGGTGCTCCA
>JAXCLP010000001.1:116529780-116540583 GCA_035584035.1 Lepidocolaptes lacrymiger | reverse complement strand
CCTGGGCTGTGGATCGATCTCTGCTCCTCATGGATCTCCAGGGGCTATGGATGGATCTCTGCTCCTCATGGATCTCCAGGGGCTATTAATGGATCTCTGCTCTCCATGGATCTCCATGGGCTGTGGATGGATCTCTGCTCCTCTGTGGATCTCCATGGGCTGTGGATGGATCTCTGCTCTCCATGGATCTCCATGGGCTGTGGATGGATCTCTGCTCCCCACGGATCTCCCTGAGCTGTGGATGGATCTCTGCTCCCCATGGATCTCCATGGGCTGTGGATGGATCTCTGCTCCTCTGTGGGTCTCCCTGGGCTGTGGATGGACCTCTGCTCCCCATGGATCTCCGCTCCCCATGGATCTCCGCTCCCCATGGATCTCCATGGGCTGTGGATGGATCTCTGCTCTCCCATGGATCTCCACGAGCTACACCTGCCTCCCCTCACCATCCCTCCATTCAGGACAGCAACTGGAGCATCCCACTGGTTGTTTAGAAGTGTCATCACCAGCTGTTCCTCCCTGGCAGGCTTTGCTGTGCTCTGACCCAGAGAAACCTCCAGAACTCACCAAGCCGTGTCCTCCCATCAGACCAACCATCTCCAAACATCTCCCGATGGAGGCAAAGAACTCCAGGTGAAACCCTCGGTGGGCAGCTCTGCGTGTTGCTCTGCCTGGGTGACCTTGAGCACCTTTCTCGGCCACCTGGAAGGGTTCATCTCCTCTCCTGGGTTGCTGCAGTGGTACCCACTGAGAGGGGCACAAGTGGGCGTTGCCATGGCGATGGGATGCCCGGCGCTGATGGAGAGCTGATGGACATCCACTAGATGCTGCTCTTGCCACACACGGAGAGCGAGGAGATGACGTCGGAAGAGAATTGGGCTAGGGCTCTTCAGGACACACCATTCATTCAGCGTCCCACCAGGGGCGGGACAGAGTCACCAACACGCTTTGTTTGGGCTGCCGGGATTTGGTCCCCTTCTCTCTCCCCTGGCTGCGGTGCCCGGGGGATGGCACGGGCACAAACACAGCCCCTGGCACGTCTAAGCCTGGCTGGGCTAAGGCTGGGAGAGCTGGGAATGTTCACCTGGAGGAGAGAAAGCTCCAGGGAGACCTGAGAGTCCTTTCCAGTGCCTAAAGGGGCTCCAGGGGAGCTGGAGGGGGACCTGGGACAAGGGATGGAGGGACAGGACACAGGGAATGGCTTCCCAGTGCCAGAGGGCAGGGATAGATGGGATATTGGGAAGGAATTGGTGGCTGGGAGGGTGGGCAGGCCCTGGCACAGGGTGGGCAGAGAAGCTGTGGCTGCCCCTGGATCCCTGGGAGTGTCAGAATAATGGAGTCCTTCATTACGTATGGGAATTTTGGGGCAATTCCCCCCCCACACCCCTGCAAAGCAATTAATTCCCCATGCTGGCCATCCCTCACCACTTGACCCGTGTCCCCGGTTTCAGTTTGGTCACTTAAGGAGCGCTTGAACATTCACAAGCTCAGGAGAAACAGCTGTGAGATCATTCCCTCGTGGGTCTGCCACTTGTAGGATTGTGACCTTAAAATGCTCGTTCTTAGTCACGTGAGGACATAAAAAAACATCCCTTTTTTGCCTCTTTGAGTCAGACCACAACTGAAACCAAGAGAAGTTTCCTTTCACTGAGAAGTCTCTAGAAAGAAGGTGATGGTTCTGGTGCTGGGGTTGTTTCCACTGGGGCCCAGCTGCGTGAGGCGTCCTAAAACTTGTAGTGAGATTAGACCACTCCACAGATAATCTGTAGAGGCAAAAGGGACATGAGGCTTATCAAGGTCCTCACAGGATGCCAGTGTGGCAGGTCAGTGCCACAAAACGTGCCAGACTTACCCTCTACCACATCTTTTTAAAGAAAAAAACACTCAAACCCCTTTAATAATTCTATTAACAAGCCCAGATTTTTAAGAAGCAGCTGCTTTTGTCCCTCACCTTGAAACTCAGGTGAGACCTGAGCTTTTGGCCCCTCGGGGATGTTGTTCTCACCTGTTATTCCATAACTTCACCCCTCTGTTTCCCAGAATTGGGCTGGGGAGGGTCCCAGAGGAGCCAGGGGGTAGCTGGAAACAAGTCCCTGAGATGTTCCTCTACAAGAAAGCCGCTGTTTCCAGCGAGTGGAGGAGTTTTCCTCCCGCAGTGCTCGAGTCCATCCCATCCCAGAGAACCCCAAAGAGCCGTGACCCCCCTCCCCAGCTCCCTGTCCCTCCGTGGCTCGTTCTGCAGCCGTTTTTTGGGGCTCTGGTGGGATTTTCCCCCTCTCTCTCAGGGTTGAATCCCATCCAGGTGGGAGCACTCGGTTGAATCCCATCCAGGTGGTTGTTTTCCACTCCTCTGCTCCAGGTTCCACCAGGGCACCTCCCTTCAGGGCACCCACTGAACCCTCCCTGCCCAGGCATGACCTGACTCAGTTTCCCAGTAAAAAAAAGGGGGGTTCACCCAGTTGCAGAGGACAGAAAACAGATATTTTTATTCCCCTCCAAACCGGAAAAGACGATCGGAAAACCACAAAAACGGTCGGGGGAATTCCGAACAGGAGCGATTTCAATCAAGCTGGGTGAGTGAACTCCCTGCCCTCGGCACCGCAACACTCCACCGAAAGCCCTTTGGAGGGATATTTCCAAAATCAAGCAACTCCACCCACATTTTCCTGCCCTCCAAGGGAGGTTTCACTCGGGTATTGCCGTGTAGGGAAATGATTAATCGTTAGGGTTTTATTGGGCATGTGATACTTGTGGGGGGCTCGTGGTGCTTTAGTTCATTTTCCATGCAACCATAAAAAGCTGCTGCGAAAGGGGAAGAAACCCATGACTAGGTGCTTGTAGATGTAAAAAAAAACCAAACTAAATTCTTTTAAGGTACCCTAGAAAGTCTGAAAAATTAATTTAAGGCTGAGCTATGGTATGATTTTAATTTAAGGATGAGCTACGATATGATCTTTGTAGTTTGGTGAATTAACCACTGATGTGCAATGGTTTATATGACATGGTTTATTTGCCTTCTTTGAATTGTCTGACTTCTTTGACTGTCTTAAGAGGTTGTCCCTGAAATCTCAAAGGTGAAAAGAGCTGCTTTGGGAAAACCTGGGGAAGGTGGCCCCAAGAGCTGAGCTTTAGCATGGCCCACCTTGGCAGAGGAGCACTGAGAACATGGCACTGCCACTCAGGAGCTTTGGGATCTATTTTCAGCTCCACGTCGGACCTGCTGATTGGCTTCTAATTATTCTGCACCTCAGTTCCCCCATCTGTAAAAAAAAAGCAATTTATCCTTTATAAATAGCTGCAAATTCTGTTGATGAAGCACAGTTTATTAATAGCAATGGTACCTTCTCACTTCTGCCATTAAAAAAATAACTGTAAATTCACAGATGTCACTCAAATTGTTGTAATGAGCAAGTGGCTGTGGGGGAAATAAAGAAATAAAGCAGAGGAGGAGCATCATGTCTGGTTACATATTAGGACTTCATTGCCACAAGAGGGAAGCCAATGCTAATAAAATAACTTTATTTGTGCATTAACTATGGTTGTTGTGGAGGTTTTTATCCCTTTCCAGGCTGTCGCTTGTCTCCTTCTCGTTCCCTGTAGCAAACCTGCATTTGCTCAAATGTCCAAAACCGAAGAACGTCGCTCCACATTCCATTTGCTCAATGCCCTGTGAAATGAATTTCATGGAGCTGCCCCTTTGAATGGCAAATCCATAAACCTGAAGCAGAAAGTTTGGACAAAACTAAGCTGGTTGTTTTCTTAGCGAATTTGAACAGCCCATGCACAAGGAAAGGGGACGTTTGGTGGACACGGTGCTTGAAAAAACAGAGGTGGTGTTTTCCCTCATTTGGGTGAGACATTAAAAACTATCACAGGACTGGGAGACAGAACTGGGTTTAGTGGCTCTTACCCCCCAGTAATGGTAAATTAATTCAGCAGGTCTTCTGACTCTTTGCCTGGTTTTACAGAGTATGGCAGCATCTTCTCTCTGGATTTGTTTATCGTGGCAAACCTCATCTCGTCTGCAAACCACCGATTTTGGGACCTTCATGGAGTCCTTTCTCTCTGGGCAAGGTACATTGGAAAACTATCCTTGCTCAAGGCACAAACCTGCTGGGGCAAGATTTGCTGTTACATTTCAATTTGCAGCCAGACTTTATGATAATAATTATAAAACGGTCCAGATAACGCGGTGCAAGAAGCGATTTTTAAAATAACCTGGGTGTAACACAGAAATGGAACAGGGATTCGCCCACCAAGTTCCTTTAGTGGATCTTTTCCTGGCCTGTTTTCTACATTGTTTGGAGATACAAAGGTATGAGAGTCACTATTCAGGTTTCTGTGGAATATTGAAAAAAATTCGTTCCCTGCAGGAGTGGCCAGGCCTTGGATTGAATGTCCCAGGGAGGTGGTGGAGTCACTGTCTGGGGAAGTGTCCCCAAGGTGTCTGGATGTGGCCTTGGGGACATGGATTAGGGGGGATCCTGGTGGTGCTGGTGGCACTGGATGCTCCTGAAGGTCCCTGCCAGCCTCGATTCTGGGAGTGCTCACACACGACACTGGTTTGGGATCAAGTTCTTGGTGTTTGGATGTGATTTTTGGAGGACTGGCAGAAATGGGGAGCCAGGAGCAGTACAGAAAACCCACTTGTGTCAAGGTTTGCTGGGAAGACCCTGAGGGTGTTCCCTGCAAATGAGAAGAGGGAATCAGGGCAAGGTTGGGAAAGTCACAGGCAGGGATTGCAGTCCCCAAAGGACCTTTGCATAACAAGCTGCTTTGTTAAAATTCTTTTCCAATCCTTTCGGAACATTTTGGGGATTTGTCCCCCTGCCCTTTCCGGGGGGCAGACCTTAAACTGCTGCCCTACAGATGCCGCTGGTTTTAGAGGAATTGCCAAAAAGGGAAGCAGAGCTGGCCAAGACACCCAGCAGGTTGTTTTTCAGGTATTCAGGTATTTTCAGGTATTCCCACCCTGCCTCCCTTCCTGCTCTGCCCCAGTGCTGCTTTGGGCCCCCCTGTGTGTGTGTGCATGTGTTTAACTCCAAGGACATGGGCAGTCACACTCCCTCCACTGGCAACATCCACATGACTGCAGCCATCCACTTCCAGGGGGGATTTCCTGCACCAAGGGCATAAAAGGGAACGGCCAGGGGAAAAATAATGGCCTGCTTTGGGCCCTGATGTCATGCCTTTGACACCAGTGGAATTGTACAGGGCTGAAATGCATCCAGCACGTCCAAAGGGCTCCCTCCAAGTCCCTCACCTGCCAGTTTCCATAGCTGTGTTTATGGTGGGATCAAAGTCAACCCCCCTTTCCTTGGGGGATTGCTCTGTGCCCTTCAGGACCTGCCCAGGTCTCAGGTGTGCAGAGCTCTGCTGGCCATGGAGCTTCAGCAGGGCCTGTGTTCCCCTTGTCCTGCTGCCCCAGGGGGTGACCAGGGGGGCAAACAGAGCAGGTCCTGCCTGTCCTGCCACTTGTCTGCTCCTCTAAAATGCTGAGACACTCTTTGGCCTTATCAGGAGCTGCTGGTCCTGGGCTGAGAGCCCCTCTTGTCTCCTTTGGGGTCCTGCTTGGTGTCTTTGTCTCCTGCACCAGCTCTGCCTAGGAATAAAGGAGCTGGGAGGTAAACACTCCAGACAAAGGTTGGAAGGTGTAGAAGAAAGCCCTCTTAAAAATGTGTCTCCCTCCTTCCTGTGGCTGTCCTGCCCACGTGGTGTTTCTTGGGAGTCCCCTGCTGTGAAATTCTGCCCTCGGACCTGTGTGAGGCCAAACTCACACCTCAGCCACTCTCGTGTGCATCTCATCCATGGTCTCCTCCAGATCCCCAGAGCGTGTCCCACACCTGCTCACCCAAATCCCCAGGAACACAGGGAGATCTCTCTGAACATCAGGAGAGAGGGGGGAAAACCCCCCCCAGCCCCAAAACACACCTCTGAATGAACAACCTGCTGCACCCCGGGCTCTGCCTGCCCCTGCCAGGGTCTATCTTTAGTTGTGATGTGAGTCACATCATTGTGATGTGACTTTACGGTTAGTTTGAGGTATGAGCCAGGCCATGGGACTGCGAGCGAGAGCAGGAGCATCATGGGATGCAGGAGCTGTAAAATTCCACTACTCGCTACTCTCTAAATCAGGTTTGAAGAGCATTAAGAAACAGGAAGCGTGGGGGGGTCGGGGGGGGTGGGGGGGAGGTGTTTTTTTTTTCGGTGGAAAATTATCGATGCATCGCGATGTGGCTCAGCGGGGAACAACAGGGATCGTATGGGCAACGGAGAGGGTGGGAGAGCCTGGAGCGGGGACACCTCTGTGTGCCCAGAGTCACGTCTGTGCCACCCCAGCAGCCACCACAAGGCAGGCATCTCTCGGATGATGCTGTGTTGCTAAGCAACAGCGCCAGGCAGCATCTCTGCAGCGCGCACGGCCCCATCGGCGCCGCTTCCAGGGATGCTTCGCTGCCATGGAATGGGAATTCTCTGCTCCCCGGGAGGGTGAGGGACGCTGTGCCCTGGGTGGGCATGGGCAGCTCCCGTGGGCTGGGCTGGGGGGCACCCGAGCCCTGGGTATGGGAAGGGTGGTCGGGATCGCTGAGGTGGAAACACCTGCCGTGCCCGAGGTGGGAGAAGGGTTGGCTGGAACGTGAATAAACAAGGAGGCAGCGAGGGGATGTGACAAACAGAATAATGCACCCTCTGCAATGTGCTCTGGCATGGAATCACCGAGGCTGGCAAAGCCCTGGCAGCCCAGGGAGCCCACCCTGTGCCCGATGCCCACCTTGAGCACTGCGTGCCATGGCCAGTCCTGCCTTGGGCACCTCCAGGGCTGGGCACTCCAACACCTTCCCAGGAAGAAATTCCTCCTGAGGGGTACACAAAGAAAGGGACATTCCCTCGACATTCTGGGGTATTTTTGAGGCCACTCAGCCTCAGGGGGTCAGTGGATGGGAGCTCTCATCACAAAGCAGGGTGGTTTATTAAACTGGTGAGCGGGATTTTGGGGGATTCTGCCTGCCAAGCCCCCTCCTCAAAGTGTTCAATAACCAGCTGTTGCACACACACAGAGAAACGAAAACCAATCCCATTCTGGAGGAAGCTGGAGGGTTGTTATAGAGAGAAAACAACAGAGGACCGTGTCCCCAGAGCCACAGAGGAGGTGGCACCTGCATCCCACTGCAGGTGTCTCATCCCAGGGCAAAAGAGGCCTCTGCAATGGCCAGGCTTGGATGATTCTGAAATACCCACTCTTGAGACGTTCATTTTTGGGACAGATCACCCTGCTCCTGTCAGCAGGTGGCAAAGGAGGGGGATGAAGAAGGGCTGAGGAAAGGGAGTGAGGAGGGGGGATGCAGGAGGGCTGAGGAAAGGGAGTGAGGAGGGGGATGAAGAAGGGCTGAGGAAAGGGAGTGAGGAGGGGGATGAAGAAGGGCTGAGGAAAGGGAATAAGCAGCAAGAAGGGGGATGAAGAAGGGCTGAGAAAAGGCAGCAAGAAGGGGAGATGCAGGAGGGCTGAGGAAAGGCAGCAAGAAGGGGGGATGCAGAAGGGGGATGCAGAAGGGCTGAGCAAAGGCAGCAAGAAGGGGGATGCAGAAGGGCTGAGCAAAGGCAGCAAGAAGGGGGATGCAGAAGGGCTGAGCAAAGGCAGCAGACAGCTCCTGGCTCAGAGAGTTGTGTTTTTCCGCTGCCCGTGGTGGGCAGACAAAGGGGGAAGCAGGAGAGGAAACCCACACACACTGTCGACATCCACAACGGCCTGGGCCACGAGCAGGGCTGCCCTGGCACGCACTGGCACCTTGGGCCAGCAGGGCAGGGGCTTTGCCCCTTTGCCAGAGGGCAGGGATCCAGCTGGGGCTGTGCCCACCCTGCTGCCCGTGCCTGGGGGCTGTGGTGGACCCAGGTAGGTGGGATTCCCTCCCAGCAGAGCTCCTGGAGCAGCTCAGCCACTGCAGCTCGAGGCAGCCACTGTTCTTTCGGTGGCATTTGGCCAAGAGCAGAACAAAGGCAGCGGCACAACTTCCATTTCTCACCAAATTGCGTCAGATCGAAGCAGATTCTGCGCTCAGGGCTCAGCCCCTCCATCAGGCTCCTCGATTTCCTTTGTCCAGAGGGCCACTTTCACCCCGGGGGGAGGAGGTTTAGGATTTGCACCGAGTGTTGTGTGTGCCCCAAACCTTTTGCAGTGAAAAATCCACCGAAAGGACACATAAAATATCCCCCTTCTCGTCCCCATCCTTCAGGCACAAACATCATCTACAGGTCCTGCTTTTGCAGCCATTTCTGCCAGGTGAGATAAAAAAGGAATAAAGGAATATAATCTGTCTTTTCATTTTTACCACGAAGGACTTAAATTGCAACGACTGCCGAGCTTTAGTGTTAGATTTTTAGCAAGATATGTCTTCCATAAAAGGCTTCAACAAACATTGAGGGTAAAACGTGAGGGGAGAGGGAAAGGTGCAGAATTCCATCAGATCTCGGTGTCACTTCTCTCAGCACCAGCACCTGGCAATGGATGGAGCTGGGAGGGTGGGCAGGGACTGAAATGGAATTCCCAGAGAAGCTGTGGCTGCCCCTGGATCCCTGGAAGTGTCCCAGGCCAGGCTGGACGGGGCTTGGAGCACCCTGGGCTGGTTGGAGATGTCCCTGTCCATGGCAGGGGTGGCACTGGGTGGGCTTTGAGGTCCCTCCCAACCCAAACCATTCCAGGATTCTCTGATTAATCCAATGACCCACCTCAGCCTTTCCCCAGGGCTGAGACTCATCCCAAGAGAATTTCAGGGTAACTCACACCTAACCCTCCCCAAACGGTGCCAGATGCAGCACAGAAGGGAAATTAAAGTTACGCTGGGGAAAAAAAACACCCCGAGGGCTTTTCCTCTCCGAGTTTCACCGTAAATATCACTCGAGATCATTAATATCTGATTATTATGACTCCTATTAAGCAGTAGCTCCACCCACTTTTGTCTCTGTTTTCTGGGCACGCCTCAGCATTTCCCCAGCTGGAGGTTGAGCTGGAAATCCCCCCACCATTATTTCATTCCCACCTGGCTCCAGGAGAGCATCCACGAATCCCCTTTGGTGGGATCTACTGGGAGGAGTAAGAGAAGGGGCCACTCCAAGGTCCTGTGGCTAAAGGAAAACTAATTATATTTTTAAGGAAGGGACAACCTTTCTGCTTCCTGCCCCTGCTCATCACAGCTTTGCAAGAAATAAGGTTTGTTTGCTCTGTGCTGACAGTGATGTCACCGTCTCCTTTCGCTCCAAATGACTCAGGGTCAATGTAATCTGAAAAAACAACTCCAACAGAACAAACTTGTCCCAGAGAAATGCACAGGAACTGAATGCACTGCTCTTTTCCCCCCCCAAAACCCCTGCATGTTCCCCTCTTTTTGGATCTGTCTGGATGGATAAGGGACAGCAAAGTTGTATTTTAAATATTGCTATGGGACATCTCACATTTATAATGGCTTTAAAATGTATTTAATATGCTTATTGAATTTATTTAATATAATTAGGTCTTTATTTAATATATTTATTTAATATATTTAGAATAATTTAACATATTTAGAATCACAGAATGGTTTGGGTAGGAGGGGAATTTAAAGCTCATCCAGCTCCAGGCAGGGGATTCACTAGATCAGGTTATTGAGGCCCCTATTTACTGTCATTTGTGTTTATTTTTAATTCATTAGAAACATCTATTTATGTCCATATTTGCAGTGACCTGACCAATGAGCATAAATTTATAGGTTCATTTTTTTGGGTGTTTGCTTGAAGGAACACCCCTGAGCAGGGAAGAAAAAGAAATCAGGATTTTATATTTTTTGGTAAACGTAGACATTTCAAGTTGTTCTTCCTTTCTTTTTAATTTATTTTTTTCCCCCTTAAATGAAGGGAAAATTAAAACAAAAATAGCCCAACTCCTTCCTTTGTTCAGTCCCTTTTAATACCAGAGTGCCACCAGTCTGGTTTGGGAGATGAACACGTGTGACAGAAATATCTAAGCCCGCATATTTTGGCCCTGGATCGGTGACAGCAACACCCTCCTGGCTCTTTTTCCAGCCCTACTGGCTGGAGTGGAGCCGAGGGGGCCCTTTGCTTTGTCCCCAGCTCGCCTTGCTGGGACAGACCCAGCTGTGGTTTGAGAGAGGAGAGCCCAGGGATGGCAGAGCAGCCACTGAAAGGCTCCAGAGCGTTCCAGAGCAGCCCAAAATCTGGGGTCTGCTCGGGGTGGGGACCCAAAGCCAGCCCTGCTGTCACCTGTCCTTGTGCTCCAGAATGTCCCCTCTCAGGTGTGTGACCCCAGCAAGCCCCACATCCCTGCAGTGGAGCCTTCTCCTCGCCTTCCAGGGAGGGGAAAGGTGGGGTTGGGTCCTCACCTCGTCGGGGTCACGGGGCTGAGATGCCCCAGGAAGGTCACGGGGGGTTCAGGCTCTCAAACTGGAGGAGGGCTTGAGGAATTGATTGATGCTTTAATTCACACAGGAGTCACTCTGCTGAAAGTCTCGTCACTGTTGGTGACAGGGGGACACGAGGGGGACAGGAGGAGGGCAGAAGTTTCCTCACCCACCCTCCCTGTCGCACAGACAGGCTAAAATTTGGTGCTGAATTCTTGACTCCCCTTGAGGACCTTTGGGGTTCTGTTCATGCACTGAAAGTCCTGCCTGCAGGTTGGAGGACTCCTGTCCATCTGCAGCTTTCAAGAGCTCCTGAATTGTCACATAGACATTTGGTCATGGAACCCCAGGATCCCTGAGGGTGGCAAAGCCCTGCCAGCCCCCAGAGCCCACCCTGTGCCCGATGCCCACCTTGTCC
>JAXCLP010000001.1:116497925-116516562 GCA_035584035.1 Lepidocolaptes lacrymiger | reverse complement strand
GTGCCGGTGCTGTGTGTAGGATCGGTGTAGGATCAGTGTGGGCTCAGTGAGTGCCTCGGTGCGGTGCCGGTGCTGTGTGTAGGATCGGTGTAGGATCAGTGTGGGCTCAGTGAGCGGCTCGGTGCGGTGCCGGTGCTGTGTGTAGGATCGGTGTAGGATCAGTGTGGGCTCAGTGAGTGCCTCGGTGCGGTGCCGGTGCTGTGCGGGCGCGGCGGGGGGAGCGGGGGGCGTGCCGGTGGAAATTTCCACTCCCTGCAGCACCAACAGCACCACCAGCAGCACCAGCACCACCATCACCATCACTACCAGCACCGGCCGTACCGGCAGCCCCGGCCCCGCGCGGGGAGCGGAGCGGAGCGGAGCAGAGCGGCGGTGCCCGGGGCAGGGCAGGGACAGAGGGGCAGCAGGGGGAACAGCAGGGGCAGGAGGGGCAGGAGCAGGACCAGGACCCCCCGATCGGCCCGGGCCGGCGGGGCGGGGCCGGCAGGGCGGTGTGGCCGAGCCTGCGCACCCCGGCGCCCTTTAAGCCGCGCCTGCCCCGCCGCCAGCCCGGGGAGCCGAGCCGAGCGGGGCCGAGCAAAGCAGAGCTAAACCGAGCCAGGCCGAGCCGAGCGGAGCCAAGCTAAACCAAACCAAACCAAGCCAAGCCGACCAAAGCCGGGCCAGGCCGAGCAAAGCAGAGCCGAGCCGTGCAGTGCCGAGCCGAGCCGAGCCTGGCCGAGCAAAGCCGGGCCGAGTAAAGCCGAGCGGAGCGGGAAGGAGCCGCGGCAGCGCGCCCTCCTCCTCCTCCTCCTCCTCTCCCCTCCTCCTCCGCCCCGGCTCCGCCGCAGCCCCTCCTGCCCGCCCCGTGCCCGCTGAGCGGCTGAGATGCCCCGCTATGAACTGGCTTTGATCCTGAAAGCCATGCAGAGGGTGAGTGAGGCAGCGGGGCCCGCGGGGAGGGAGGGGGGCAGGTGGGACCTGGCAGGTTCCCCCACACCCCTGGTGTCCCCTTGGCTTCCCCCCTGTCCCCTGTGTCCCCCCCTGTCCCCCCCTGTCCCCCTTGTCCTCCTTGTCCCTGCTATCCCCCGTATCCCCCCTGTCCCCCCCGGTGTCCGGCCCTGCCCGCCCGGCGCTGCCGCAGCGCTCCCCGTGCCCTGCCGTGCCCTCTCCCCGCTCTGCCCTTTCCCTCCCTGGCCACTTCGCCGAGTCTCTCCCCGGCACCCACATCCCCCCGTGTGTCCCCCCGCAGGTAAGCAGCCCCCCGGCCCCGCCGCTCGGCTGGGTTCTCCTCTCCATCCTCCCCGTCCCTGTCCCTGCACAGCCATCCCCTCTCCCTCTGCAGCACCAGCCCCGCCACCCCCGCCCCGCACCTGCCCTGGGCACCTCCTGCTGTCCCCCCGGGGGGCTCGGTGCCCTCTGCAGGGCTGTGTGCCAGGGCTGGTGCCCCCTGGCCCGAGCAGGGCCCATACGGCTCCCTATGGCCCGGGCACCGAGTGCCAGGCTGGCCGTGGCACAGCGGCGATAAGCGGGGCTGGGCGATGGGGTGAGGATGCTCTGGCTGTTTGACAAGAGCTCAGTCCCTGTGGGGTGTGCGTGTGTGTGCAAATAATGATAATTATTATAATAACGCTAATAAACCAGGAGCATCTCTGCGGGTTGGGGGGATTGTTTGGGTATCAGAGCCAGTGCTGGCCCTTCTCTAGCACCTTCTACAGCCTTTGTTTATCGGCCACTGTCCAGCTGAACGTGCAGGGACTGGTGCGGGAATGCAGCGCCCAGTTTGGGCTGGGAGGCTGTGCTGGGTTCCCCCTTGCCCTCCTCCAGCCCCATGCCCGGCCTGCCGCATGCACTGGTACATTTCCATTCATTTGCCGGGCCCAGCCACATGTCAGCCCCGGCGGCGCTGCGTGGTTTTTTTACCCCGTGGTTTTTAACTGCAGAAGCCGTAGTAGGAACATCTCACCTGAGTCCTCTAGCGGAGGAAGGCAGCAGCAGTGACATTGCCGCACCAACCCTTCTCTCTCGGGCTAAAACGCTGCGCTTCGGCTTCCTTGTCAGCGTGTCAGTTGTTTTTTTGGGTTTTTTTTCCCGTGATTTTGATTTTTGTTTTTCTCCCCCCATCGCTGGGTAAGGCGAGAGATGCTTTCACAGCGGCGCTGTTGATGTGGGAGATGCTTTAAGCCGTGCAGGCACTCGGAAGGCAGGGCAGAAAGCGTAGCAAATGTGACATAATAGTGAAGCAGAAACGAGCTGCCTCCTCTCAAAGGATGCCGTGGAGTGCTCTCTGCTGGAAAGGACCTTTGGTTTCCAGGAGCTGGCCATGGACATGCAAGATAAGCTTTTAGCTCTAAGATGCTCCTAATGGGCATCGATGCACCAGGGGTTTAACCTCGGCAAGCTTTACCTCTTTGAAGTTTGACTCTCCTTCAGATTCTTTCCACATAGATGCACCTTTGGGTGGGCTTTTTTAGCTCTGTGATATTATAAAATCCGTAAGTTTGGGTTCAGGTGTGCTGTTTTTAAGCCACCCTTGCTGTCAGTAGTAGTCTGTCTCTAGGTGCTGCTATTTTTGGGCTGTTGACAGCACACCAGATCTGGGGGATTTTTTTTGTGTGCCAGTATTTTGCTGCTCCCACCTTTCTTGTGGCATGAGAGCACTTGGAAAAAAAACCATTTCTCTCGTGGTTTTCTGCCACATGGTGCTGTGGAACCCTGGCAGGAGGGTTACTCTACTGCCCCCCGTGATCCTGACTAATCCTGACTTAAATGAGTCAAAATACAGCACTAACAAACCAGCCTGAAATAGTGGATTGACTGAAGCTTTCCTTCCTGTAGAAGCTGGAGGGATCACACACAGTCCTGAAGAACACAGTGCTTTTTCACCCCTTGCTGGTGAAACACCTGGGCAGGTGTTGCCTGTCCTCCTCTGTCAGTGCTGTGTGTCCTGATGCTCCTTTAGTCTGAGCAAGTGCTGCCTCTTCTCTTGGTGTCTGTGATGCCCTCCCTCACCTGGGACAGCTCCCCTGCCTTCCAAAAAACCAGCAAACCTTTGCCACTTGTCTTTCTTGTCTCGTCCTTAACTTCTCTTGAGTGCAAACCTCAGCCTTGTGGACCTTCCTGGCTCTTTTCGGTGCTTCTGTGGGCTTTCCCCCACCCACAACTGTATTTTTTAATAGTTACCTTGGCATTCTCATAGATCTGGGCAGAAAAAAACCCTTCCAGCTCCTTTTGGTTGCTTTAAACCCTGTTGTGCACCAGCACAAGCCCTTGGTCCTGCCTGATGATGTTCCCGTGTCTCCTCGTGTCTTGACTCCTCAGAGCCTCTTTGCTTTCCTTTTGTGCCTTAAAAATGTGACACTTTGCGGGGCTGGGAGGCAAAAGGGAAAACTTCCACTTCCCAACTTTGTCACTGGCTGGCTGCATGGACTTCCCACAAAACTCAGGACTTTATTTTGAATTCAAAACCGAGCAGCTGCTCTCTGTCCTGGCTTGAGAGGTAATGGACTTGCAGTGGAAATGACATGTTTGTAAATACAGACAGAACCTTTCATTAGTGGAGACCCCAGCGAGTGAGTCTTGGGAAAACAACAATAAAGGAACCCTAAAAGCACCCCCAGAATAAATAACAACCCCACTGCTCTGTGGTATTGGCTGTATTTGAAGAGTGGGGTGCTTGTGTTGTGTCTGAGGATGTGGAGGAGATGCTTTGGGAAAAGGAAGGTTTGAGGTCAATGAAGCAACTGGAACTTAGGGTGGAAATGGTGAATTTCACCCACGTGGGGTGTTTTCTCCACTTGAGGGTGCAAATGACAACAGGGTGAGCCTGGGGAGTTTGAGGGCAGGTTTTAGTCCTGTTTTCTGCTCTCAGCAGCCACAGAACCCCGAGCTGGAAGGGACCCATGAGCATCATCCAGTCCATGCCCAGGTGCCTGCAAACACCCCATGGCCTGAGCCAAAGGCTGCACTTGTGGGGAGGACACAGCTCTTCGTGGCCTGAACTTCCCTGCTCGTGCCAGGAGATGAGTTTTGAATTATTGCTGACTTTCTCCCAGGAGAGTCATTGTTGGCAGAGCAGGACCCTCAGCAGGGAAGGGCTGCTGAAGGAGCAGGAGCTGTGGCTTGCTGGGGAGAGGAGCCTTCCCCTTCCTGCTGGGACTGCCTTGAGAGCCCGGGAAGGAAGTGCAGGGAAAGGAAGGAAGGAAGAGCTGGAAATGGCTCCCAACATGTTGCTCCGGTGCTGTTTGGCTGTGTGACCGCAGGGCGGCAATGCCAGGCCCTGCAGGGGGGTGAACTGGGCATCCCCAGAGCCCCCAGCACAGGCAGGGCATGGCTGGGGTTCCATCTCTGCTGAGCTGGGAAGCCCAGAATCCCAGGTGAGGTTGGAAAAGCTCTCCAGGAGCATCAAGTGCAGCCTTTGACCACCAGCTTGTCAGCCAGAGCAGAGCACAGGGGACATCTGTCTTCAAAGCAACTTTGTGAATGGAACTGGGGTGAAGGAACAGTTTGCAAACAATTCTTACATTTTAGAGCATTTCACTAAGAAGGAGGAAGCTTATCAGTATTTTATTAGCACTGTTATATATATATATCACTTCACCTGTAACAAAGGACAAACACATAATATGTGTCATAGTCTAAAACCTAATTAAATTACCTTGTTTCAGCAAGTTCCTGGACTAGGAGACACATCCACCCACCTCTGCAATCCCAGAGTGGTTTGGGTTGGAAGGAGCCCTAAAGCCCATCCTGTTCCACCCCCTGCCATGGGCAGGGACACCTTCCACTAGCCCAGGTTGCTCCAAGCCCTGTCCAACCTGGCCTTGGACACCTCCAAAAAACCTATTAATAGGAATCCTGCACTGAATGTGGGCTCTGCTTTTTACAGACCTGCTCCCACAACAGAACTTGCCCTCAGCATCTGTTTGTTGCCTTTGGAGTGGGTTGCCACGTCTCAGAAATTCCCTACCTGCCCTGTGGAGATTGGCAGCTATTTTAGGAAAGCCAGAGTAAATGGGCAGTGGTGTTGCTTGACATCCTGACTATTACCCTTAATTGCTGTGTAGGCAGCGGCAGCAATTGGGCTTTTGATGTCTTAGTTGCCAGGAAGGAGGGGGGGGAGAATGAAGCAGGAAGATACTGGGTTTATTTTCTTTCCTTTCTGGTGAACCCACCTGTTGTTACAGGGGAATTGTACATTTTCCCCACCCCCTTCCTGCTGAGCAGGTTAAAATTACACTGAAGTTTTCCTCTAATTCCACTGACATTTTTAGAGGCTCTTCACTGGCAGGGAAGGGTTCAGTGGTGCTGGAAAGGAGACCAGAAACTTGGGACTGAGAGATAAGACTGGAAAACCACAAGATGTGGTGTTTGCTCTCCTGGAAGAGTCTGCTTTTTGTTTTCTGCCTTAAGCCTGCCATCAGAATAACTGGATGTGGATCATGTGATGCAGGCAGCACTGGAGCACGATGCCCTCTTGCCTGATGGTTGCCATTTTCAGCCTTAAAAAAGGACCATGTTCCAGCCTGAAGGTTTTGCCAGGTGTGGGATACGTGCCTGGCGTGGCTGTGGGAGGAGGGGGAGGATTAAATCTCTTTTCCAAAATAATCTGAGCCTAGTTGGAGTTTATAGCAGAGAGTGGTCACTGAGGGAGTTGGGAAAGTTGTGCAAGGTGAGTACTGAGTTTATGGCCAGAATAAAGGACTCGAAAACCTCTTAGTTTACAGCCTGCAATGTGAGGACAGAAAATAGGGTTCTCTGGTTGCCCACCCTGAGCACTGAGGCAGGGCTTGGGGCAGGCCTGTGGTGGAGCTGGCAGGGTTCAGTGGCTTTATTTAGTCCCTTTTCAGGGCACAGGAGTGGTGGTACAAGTTCTCTGTGCCCCTGCTAGCTCAGGGATGTCCTTCTCTGGGTTGTGTGTAGTTCCTGGAGTGTTCACTCTGTGTGTACATGTGGGTTTATGGTGGGTGGGAACTGGGAGTTGCTTACAAACCTCAGCCTGGAGCAGATTGTCTGTCCTTCCCCTCCTGAAAAAGCAGAATTGTGCTGAGGTAGCACCACTGCTCTCCACTGTTGGGAAACCTCTCAGAAGTGACTGAGTCCTTTAAAAAAAGGCCCATGACATCGGTAAGAATAAGCTGTTAATTCAGCTTATGTGTGCTTGTGTTTTCTTTTTTCTAACCTTTCAGCTGCATTTTGCAATGATGGAAGTTCTTGCTTTCTTCACATTTCTTGGTTTCTCCAGTTCCCTTGTTCCAGAGCCATAACATTGGCAATTTCCACCCCAAAAACTGCTTGGTTGGCAGTTGGTCATTATTGACCAATTAACTTACCTTGCTTTTTTTATCTCTGCCCAGAGAAGCTGTGGCTGCCCCTGGATCCCTGGCAGTGCCCAAGGCCAGGTTGGAGCACCCTGGGCTGGTGGGAGGTGTCCCTGCCCATGGCAGGGGTGGCACTGGGTGGGCTTTGGGGTCCCTTCCAACCCAAACCATTCTCCGGTGTCCATTCTGTGGATGAGCTGATAAGAAAGTGAAAGGGAGGGGAAATAAAAGCAAGGAGAGGGATGCAAAATAAAATTAATTATGTGGATGTGGAGCAGGAAAGATGGGAAGTAAATATGTGGAAGATGTAAGTGAGGGACCTGCACTGGGGGAGGGAGCTCTGGGGCAAATGTTGGTGCTAGAGATGAGATTCCAAAGAAAATTCCTCACCCTGGGGAGGAGAAGGGCAGGAAAGGAGTAGATGGTGTAAAGGAGGGGTCAGGAACTGCCTAAGAACTGTTGTTCTGCTCTTTGTTAATCCTGGCCCTGTGCTCAGTTATCCAGATATCTATGGAATAATAATTAAAATACATGCAGAGAATGGATATGGGAGGGGAATGTGTTCAGTGGAGTGGGTGTGTTTGGGACTATCAGGAAAATAATGTTTGGTGGCTTTTAATATAGATAATTACAAAGCTTGGTGTAGAACAGTTGGTTTATAACCAGCATAACTTCATTGAACCCTTGTTTTGCTGCCTGAAGGTCCCCAAAAAGGATCAGAAGTCTCGCAAGAGGAAGCTTGGAGGGCCTCAAACTTAAATTCTGGGAGTATGAATCCCCCTGAACCTTCTGCCTCACCTCTCCATAAAACCTGGGATGCTTTATATTCTTGGAAAGGTTGTGGGCAGCCATAAATGTGAGGGGAACTTGGGGGAGTCCTAAAGAAGCCTAATAAGTCTGGTTTAATTTCTTCATTCCTCTAGGAAGAATTTCTTCCTAGGATTTTGCCCAGTGACAGTGGCGCTACTTTTTTCTCATTCTCCAAGTCTTCTGAAGCCAAAGTTCTCTTCAAAAGGGGTAAAATCCCATTTTTTTTTTTTGCTAGGAGTGTGCCAGTTACTGCTGCATGGGGATACCCACCAGGTGAGCCCAGCTTTGAGCTGAAGTTTGGCTGAAACCACAGCTTTGAGCTGAAGTAAAGTGGCATCTTCAGCAGTGGTAGAGATCAGCCCTAACTGATGTGTGCCTTTCTCAGGTGATTGTTGGAGGTTTGTCCTCTGTCCACAGGGCTAAAGTGCTCCCAAAGCCGCTCCAAAAATCAAATCCTGGTGTGTTTAGGCTTGTCTTGCTGTTGCTCTTGTGACCAAGTCATTCATCCCGTGAATTCGTGCCCTTAATTCCTGTTGAGCCTTCTCAATTCCCTCTCTTGCTTCCAGTTCCTGTGGGGCAGGACCAGCTTAAGCTCATGACTTGTCTTAAGGCCTGATGAAGATGCTGCCTTGGGTCTAGGTGGGCATGGAGAAGACAGGCTGACTGTGTGGTGTCTCTGCATTTTAACCAGAAAAAAGGCACTTTCTCTCCCCTTTCTTCTGTCCCCTTCCCCTTTAGGTGCTTTGAGAAGAACAGTGGGAGCAAATTAAGTCTGTTTTTCCTGCCAGAGTGCTGGGGACTGACTCATGGCCAAGGTGACCATCCCACCGGGAATGTCACAGGCCACACCAAGTGGCTTTGGGGCACTGCTGGTGATGGAAGACATTCCATCTCCCTCTTGCTCTGCACTTCAGCAGGACTGTGGCTTCTCCTGTGTTTTTGGAGTGTTGAAGCATCTTCCTTCTGCCTTCTCCCCCCCACTTGATTTGGGACACTGAATAGGTGGTGTATGCTTGGGATGGGAGAGGGAATGGTTTAAAAACCCCTCAAAATGACAATGAAACTGCTCTCCTGCTCTCAGAGTGTCACTCCCAGTGCCCTTCAGGTGGCCTCACCTCGCTCCAGCTGCTCCTCCTGCAGTTGTCCCCTGGACATGCCATTCCTGGGTGGCACGTGCAGGGCACTTCTCTGTTCCTTTTGCCCTGGGGTTACTCCTTTCTCTCCCATCTCCCGCAGCAGTTCTTTAGAAAAGGGTCAAGAAGAATTCGTGGTGGGACAAGCTGCTTTTTCTGGTGCTCTGCTGAAATGAAGACCAGAACTGGAGCAATGCCTGAACCCCCCCAGGCCAAAACCAGCTCAGTTCGTGTTTGTAACAGCTCCTTGGAGTGGGTGACTCGAGCCTTGCCCCTCCAGTGGGGCCTTCCATGGCAGTGCTGCTTTGTGGGGTTGGCTGTGTGGCATCTGTGCCCCCCAGGGCACGGCAGGGTTGGTGGCAGAGCCCGAGTTGATGGCCAGGTTAATGGGGTGACCTGGGACATGGTGCTCTCCTCCTGCAGCCCCTGGAGCTGCTGGCAAGGCCAGTCCTCCTCAACTCAAGGTATTGATTAGATGCTCCAGCTCAGCCCCTGAGCTCTCCTGCTTCCCAAGACATCCCTGGTGTGTCTCAGGTGGGGTTCCTGCCCCAGCTCCTGCCCTCAAACTGCTGCCCTGGATGTCGAGGGATTTGTTTTGCAGCTGCCAAGGATGGTCCCTGCCTTCTCAAGGGCATGGACTACATAAATAGTGGTGGATTGGGTAATCCACAAAGAGCTTTTGTGCTCTTTATTTTTCCTTCTGTTCTAGAGCTTTTCCTCCCTTTTTTGTTTAGTTTCTCCTGAGACAGCCTTGTGGACAGGTAGGAACTCCCTCATGTGTCTAGGCAGTCCAGACAACGCGCTCCAGGGGTTGGATGTTGTACAGACCTCGCTCAGGGCACCAGACTTGTGTTATTTATTCCTTTTTCTGTGAGAGAGAGTATTTCCTAGGCAGGTGTTGAGCCTGGTGGTCTGGACACATTTCTTTCAAGCAGAAGAGTTGCTCAGAGGTAAAATGCTCCAGGTAGGAGTTAAAATACTCCGGGGTGAAATAGGTGGGGAGGCAAAACATCGTTTCCAATCAAAGGTCTGTGGACAAAGTCAAATTCTTAATGTGCTTAATGATAGCAGTGGGCACCCCTGTGGATCTGTGGGCATCTGCATCCTCAAATTAGCCTTAAAACACTGGGGTTGATGGAGAAGAAAGGGAAGAACTGAGACATTTCCCATCTGAGAACTGAGCTGAGAACAAATAGTTGCTTCAGGGCTGGAGCAGTTTGGTCCTGGCATGTTTTAAACTCTGTTTTATTAGAAGAGCGTTGTGGAGAAAGTTTTCCTTTCAAACAATCCTGCAAATTTCTCCTAAAAATCCCACCCTGGGTCTGCTTCACATTATGTGATACCTCTCCAGGGAACTGCTTGGGACCCTTTTTTTTGCCTTAAAGAAGAGGAGAAACATCTGAATTGTTTCCCCAGAGCTGCAGCCTCTATCTCCAGACGAGAGGGAAGCACATTGTTTGGTGTCTTTGATATAATCCAGCCAGAAAACAGCCGGAGGGGAAAAAAAGTTCCCAGTCCTTGGCAGCAAAGCTGTCTTTCTGTCTGTTTTTTTTTCCTTTTCTCTCAGTGCCACAATGTTCACTGTTCTAATAACTGGAGATGAAACTCACATGGGGCATCTCCAAAGTCCTTTGTAAGACTCGAGGTCAAACCTTGCTGAAAGTTCAGAGGGACGAGTCTCATTTTCCTAATGAAGGGAAAAAAAAAAAAGAGTTCCAGGGTTATTTTAGAATTAGGTCTAAGAAACTGGTACAAGAAGCTACTTCAGGGCTGTAATTGAGTGGCAGTGCAGCAGGTTTGTGGAGGCTGCTGGAAACTTCCCAGCTGAACCCTGCGAAATTCAGGTTACAAAGGTGATGGGTCACGTCTCTTGGTCGGAGCTCTGGACTTGCCTTCCCATGGGAAACGCTTGAGGAAGTTCCACCTCTTGCTCATCTTGGTTAAAACTGAGCCTGTTGTGGGTGGGGAAGTGTCTTAATTGAGGAATGTCACAATTTATTCGGGGGCAGCTGCATTTAATGCTGACACATTTGGAGTCTTAGCATTGCAGGGTGGTTTGGGCTGGGAGGGATCTTAAGTCTTGTCCCACCCCCTGCCATGGGCAGGGACACCTTCCACTAGCCCAGGTGGCACCAAGCCCTGTCCAGCCTGGCCTTGGACACTTCCAGGGATGGGGCAGCACATCTGGTAGCAAAAAGAACTAATTTTAATAACGTTTTTGTGATTTCTTCCTATTCCTGGGTGGGATATTTTTGCCAGGTCACTGCTGAACCTGCAGGGAAGGTGGTGGGAGGTGGACTCGGGTTCGAGCTGGGCACTTCTCAATAACAGAGCACAACAGAAGAGGGAAAACACCAATTATTGCTGTTCCTTTATCTTGCTGTTCTTCTCATTTTCTCCATAGTAGTTTTCATTGTGTCTGAGTACAATCTCCCCTCCCTTGTCCTTAAATATTTATAGTTTTGACATAAGCATAACGTAGTTGACAATTTAGCTAAATCCAGTGGAAGACACAACACTCTTGGAGTGCTTAAAGGCCAGAATAGGAAGGACATCAGGCTCGTCTCTCGTTGCGTCGTGATGTGGAGTGTTTGTGGCTTTGGGTTGGATGAAGCCAACAGAGCATTTAACTAGTCCTGGACTCACGGGTGGGGAGAAATGGGAGTTCTCAGGAAGAATTGAAAACACATCTGTGCTTTGAGGCTTAGGAGAAATGATAAATTTGGTTCCCTGCTCTGCTCAGCCCATTTTGGGCCACGTCTCTTGTCATTGGCTGGAATTCCAGCACAAGGAATATCCCTGTTTCTGTGGGTGGGGGGGACCCTCATGTGTTCTTTCATTATATATATTCATATTATATATATTAGCAAATATTATATATTTACTGTGTGTTTTATTCTATGTTTTTATTATATATTTTATGATGTTTCTATTTCTAGTATTTGCGTTATGTTTTCATCATACATTTTTAATGATTTCTCTTTTAATTATATATATTTTGTATTCAATATGGGTTTTGATTCTGAACTTCTGCTGAAAAGCAGCCACATGGCGTGAATGACACAGTTGTGAATTTCTCCTTAAGACTGGAATTGTGCTTTTTGGGGCTCTCTTGTTAAATCACCTGAGAAGCACCATCGGTGCCTCCAACACCAGGGGTCAAAGTGTGTGTTTCCAGCCTTACCCATCTTGGAACTTGCCGTGGGTTTATTTACTCTTCAAACACAAGGAATATGTTACAGGGGTGCCAAACAAGAAACCAGCCCCAATATTAGAGGGTGTTATCTGGCTCTTTGTATTAATCATTAATTAATGGGGAAATGAGAATCTCAGCCAGAGCACTCGTGCCAGCGGAGCCCTGTGAGACTGCTGGATCCTGTGGGCAGGGATGACATCCAGGGCTTTGGGGGTTCCTGTGTCCACATTGCCATGGCCAGAGGGTGGGAAGGAGGAGAGGACTCAGACCCCGTTCCTTATTCTCTCTCATCATCTTGACTGCTAAAGCTTTGTTGTTCTGATCTTGAGCCTAAACCTGTTCTGTGCTTTGCTCTCCCCTTCCCTTCCTTGCCCGGGGTAGGAACAGAAGGATCCCGTGTCTGGCACTCCCTAAACCCATCAGAAGGGTTTGGGTTGGTGGATGAGGCCCTGGCACAGGTTGGGCAGAGAAGCTGTGGCTGCTCCTGGATCCCTGGAAGTGTCCAAGGCCAGGCTGGACGGGGCTTGGAGCACCCTGGGCTGGTGGAAGGTGTCCCTGCCCATGGCATGGAGTGGCACTGGGTGGGCTTTGAGATCCCTTCCCAAGCCATTCCATGATACCTTCCAAGGCAGAAACAGAAGATGGGAGCATCCCATCTCCAGGACAGAGGTCGGAGCCAAGGTGTCCTTCAGTGCCCCTTCCTCTCCCAACTTCTCCAGCTCTACCAGCAAGCCTTTATTGTCCTCTCCACTTCTGGCTCTTCAATCCCACTTGCCTAAATGAATTTTGGTCCCTGACATGCTTTGGGATAATGTCAGGTGGGACTGGGGCCTCAAGAAGAGAGGAGCAGGGGATGCTTTACCTTCACACCTCCTGCCTCTGATGGTGGTGAGGCTCTCCATGGCTGGATGCAAATGGATGCTGGGAACATCCAACAGCGACTGCTACCAGAATCCATCCCTCTTGGGAGCCTGTGGTGCTCCCAAAAATTCCAAAGGCCCAATCCCAGCAGAACTGCCTCCAGTGGGTTGTCAGGCAGGGTTTTGCTTCTGCCACTTGCTTGAACAGGACTTTTTCTTCCCTTGGCTCCCATGGGATATGCAGGAAGAGCTTTCCAAGTGAGGCGTGACCCTGTGATTGTACCCCAAAACTCACGTCAAACCCGTGGAATAACCTCCGTTCCCCAGCTGGATTTCAATTTCTGGGGTTTTTTGTCGGTGTTGTGATCTCACTTGGATTTTTTTTTTTAGCTCTAGCAGCCGGTGCATCCACGTGGTGCTGGGATCTGTCAGGTTGTGTGGGGAGCAGTGCTGGAGCCATGCAGGGAGGGACTGGCCAGGTCTGAGCTCCAGAGAGGCTGTCACTTGTTGGGTTATTTTAACTTTATTTTCCTAAGATTGCTTGAAAGAGGAAAACCTGTTCAGTGGCTTGAGAATTAGACTTGTGAGGCACTGAAGTGATGAAAAATGAAACGTATTTGTGTTCCTTGCCTTGTTGTGGGGAATTCATGTCCTCCAGTACTCCCCAATTGCTGCGTCTCCGAAGGTACTTGTAAGCATTGAAGGTGACTTGTCAAAAGGCTTTGCTCCTTGGTTCTACAAGTGTGAAATGATGACTGTTATGGATTGTATAAATACAGCAGGAAGTATAAAGGGGGAAAAATCTGTGGTGTTCAGTCATTGTTTTGCTACACTTCAAATTTTTTCTCATTACTTCATGAAATTCCTCTCTAATTCAATCTTTGTCTTTTGTCTTTGCTGCCTTGCAGGGTTGGTACAGTAGGCCTCACTAAACTTAGCTGCAACTAAGAATTTCTCCTACATCAACTGAGTTAAGGCTGATGCTCTTGTGGAATGTGGATTAAAAGTGCGTGCTAAGTTCCAAATTCCCAGTTGAGAAGCGGAGAAAGTAAATGTACCACTGCCACCAGCATCAGGACAGCAAACCAAGGGACAAAGAATTTGAGCCGCAGTGTTGCTATTTGTTAACTGGTTCACGTGTTGCTTAAGAGACGTTGGCTGGGGGGCGAGAAGTGGACGCCAGCTGGTTACACAATGAGGGCTGCTTTGGAGACAGCAGACATTGCCATTGTGGCCCTGTACTTCGTGCTGGTAATGTGCATAGGTTTCTTTGCCATGTGGAAATACAATCGGAGCACCGTGAGTGGCTACTTTTTGGCAGGGCGTTCTATGACCTGGGTAGCGATCGGTGCCTCTTTGTTTGTGAGCAATATTGGAAGTGAACATTTCATTGGGCTCGCAGGATCTGGAGCGGCGAGTGGATTTGCCGTAGGTGCGTGGGAGTTCAACGCCTTAATGCTTTTGCAGCTTTTGGGATGGGTCTTCGTCCCAGTCTACATCCGGTCGGGAGTGTACACCATGCCCGAATACTTGTCCAAGCGTTTTGGAGGGCATAGAATTCAAATCTATTTTGCAGCGTTGTCTCTAATTCTTTATATCTTCACCAAGCTCTCGGTTGACTTGTATTCGGGGGCGCTTTTTATCCAAGAGTCGCTAGGTTGGAACCTCTATTTGTCGGTTATCCTCCTGATTGGAATGACGGCGCTCTTGACTGTGACCGGAGGGCTGGTGGCCGTCATCTACACAGACACCCTGCAGGCCCTGCTTATGATTATCGGTGCCCTCACGCTCATGATCATAAGTATCATGGAGGTCGGCGGGTTTGAAGAAGTCAAGAGGAGGTACATGTTGGCGACGCCAAATATCACATCCATCCTGTTAACCTACAACATCTCCAACACCAACTCCTGCAACGTCGACCCAAAGCCCGACGCTCTTAAAATGCTGCGCGAGCCGACGGACGAGGACATTCCCTGGCCCGGGTTCCTGCTGGGCCAGACCCCGGCCTCCGTCTGGTACTGGTGTGCCGACCAGGTCATCGTGCAGAGAGTCCTGGCCGCCAAAAACATCGCTCACGCCAAAGGCTCCACCCTGATGGCGGGTTTCCTGAAGCTGCTGCCCATGTTCATCATCGTCGTGCCGGGGATGATCTCGCGCATCCTCTTTGCGGACGACATCGCCTGCATCAACCCCGAGCACTGCTTCCAGGTGTGCGGCAGCAGAGCCGGCTGCTCCAACATTGCCTACCCGCGCCTGGTGATGAAGCTGGTGCCCGTGGGGCTGCGGGGCCTCATGATGGCCGTGATGATCGCCGCCCTCATGAGCGACCTGGACTCCATCTTCAACAGCGCCAGCACCATCTTCACGCTCGACGTCTACAAGCTCATCCGGAAGAGCGCCACGTCCCGGGAGCTGATGATCGTCGGGAGGGTCTTCGTGGCCTTCATGGTGGTGATCAGCATCGCCTGGGTGCCCATCATCGTGGAGATGCAAGGGGGTCAGATGTACCTGTACATCCAGGAGGTCGCGGACTACCTGACGCCGCCGGTGGCCGCCCTGTTCCTCATGGGGATCTTTTGGAAGCGCTGCAATGAGCAGGGTGCTTTCTACGGCGGCATGGCCGGCTTCGTGCTCGGCGCCATCCGCCTGATCCTGGCGTTTATTTACCGTGCCCCGGAGTGCAACCAGCCGGACACGAGGCCGGGCTTCATCAAAAACATCCATTACATGTACGTGGCCACGGCCCTGTTCTGGATCACCGGCATTGTGACCTTTGTGGTCAGCCTGCTCACCCCTCCGCCCACCAAGGAGCAGGTCCGGACCACGACCTTCTGGGCCGTGAAGAACAGGAGCGTCAAGGAGCCGGCGACCAAGGGCGAGCTCTACAAGGTGCAGGAGAAGAGCATCCTCAAGTGCAACGAGAACGCCAACCACATCATTCCCAACGGCAAATCCGAGGAGAACCTTAAAAATCTCAAACCAGAGGATATCAACCTGCTGGTGACCTGCAGAGACGACAGCAACCCGGTGATCTCGGTGAGCCACTCCGAAGTCGAGACGCCGGTGGATTGTTACTCCAACGGCCAGGCGGCGTTGATGGGGGAGAAGAAGCACGAGGAGGAGACTGAGGACGGAGAGAGACATTTGAAATTCATAGACTGGTTCTGTGGCTTTAAAAGTAAAACCATGACCAAGAGAGCTGTTCGGGAGGTCGAGGAAGAGACTGTTTGTTTACAAATGCTGGAAGAGACTCCAAAAGTTAAACTATTACTAAATACTGGACTGGTCTGTGTGTGTTCGCTTGGAATATTCATGTTTGTCTACTTCTCTTTGTGAGTGAATAGTGAACTTTTAAGGGTATGGCTGAACATACAGAAGTTGATACAGGTCTCTGGAGATTGGTTTTGGTTTTTATTTTTTTCCTTTTTTTGTTATTTTGAATTTCAAACAACATAACCACAACCCAGGCATTGTTTACGCTATAATTGTAAGATCAACTCAGCTTTAGCCTATTTCCAGACCATTTGAGATGTGTTGTCCTCTCTCTGCTCAGAGCAGAACCTGTCCTGTGGTGGCTTTTATTTTTTTTTTGCCTTTTTGTGTGATTGTTTTGTTTGGTTTTGTCCATTTGCAGTACTAACCTTTTGTTTTTACGTGTATAAATATACCAAAGGCAGGCAGGTGGCTGTGTTTGAAGTCGGGCAGTTCCAGCTCAGTCAGCATTAAGTGAAGATAACGAGTAATCATTTACCAGTGTGGAAAATCCAAGTGATTAAAGCTGTCTCAAAAGGTTTTTAATGTAGAGCTGTGAAGCACATCCTGTACAACAACTGTATCACCTTGGCCAACTTCTTCATTTTGCTCATTGCCTCTAGCTGGTTGTTTTTTTTTTTTCAGTTTATTTTTTTTAATGGCAACAACAGGGACTTCTTTTGTCTCATAGCACTTAAAACATGATAGTTGTTAGTACATTGTCTCTTTTTTTCTTTTTTTAAAGAAGATTTTTGTTCTTTTAATGCGAATTCCAGTACTGAAAAATTGCTGTGTTTGAGGAACACAAAACCAAACAACAAACCAAACCAAAAATAAGCCTGGACATGACCAACTGTCCTTGGGGGGAGAAGGAAAAAGAAATATTCTTTATTTGGGTTTTGTATTGAAAATGAACAATCAGAGAATCATCAGGGTTGGAAGGGCCCTCTGATGATGACCCAGCCCACCCTCCTGCCCAGGCAGGGTCACCTGGAGCAGGTGACACAGGAACACCTCCAGGTGGGTCTGGAATGTCTCCAGAGTGGGAGAACCCACACCTTCCCTGGGCAGCTGTTCCAGTGCTTTGCCACCTCTGTGGAAGGATGTTCTTCCTCATGTTGAGGTGAAATGCACGTTCTCATTTATGGCCATCAGGCCAGGAAGAAAATTTCAGCCTCTTCAGTATCCAGACCTTTAGGACATAGTTAGGATTAGCCTCTCTGTCGGGAAAAGTCTGTTTGGAGCTTCTCCCAGGTGGGAAGAAGAGCCATGAGAGGCTTTGGATGTCTTGAGTTTGTTTTTCACACTGGAGAAGGACTGTTGTCCCCTGCTGTGCTTCCCTGGAGGGATCTCCCCCAGCCCTGGTGCTGCTGCAGATGGAGTCAGTGAGGGGAGGAGGACAAGAGAAAGGGGAGGTGGGGGAGAGAGGTGAAAGTGCTCCTTATTTTCCAGAGTCCTCTTGCCTCATGTTTTCTCCCATTTCTCCTTTCACCCTGTCAGGCCTCCTTTTTTTTTTGGGGTGGAGGGAATCCCAGAATGATTGAGGTTGGAAAAGCCCTCCCAGCCCATGGAGTCCACCTTGTCCCCCAGCCCAGAGCACTGAATGCCACGGCCAGTCCTTCCTTGGGCACCTCCAGGGATGGTGGTTCCAGCTCCCTGAGCAGCCCATTCCAATATCCAGTGACCTTTTCTGCGAAGAAATTCCTCCTGATTCTTCCAACCTAAACCTCTCTCCTCTAAACAAGTCCCGAGGGATTCTGTGTCAGGAGATTCCCACCACAATCTGTGTCAGGAATCGAGGTCTGCCCTCGTGATTCCTCCAGGAAAGTTCAGTTTCTGCCACACAATTAGTAGGTCTGGAGATACTGGGGCTGGTTCCTTCTGAGGGCTGAATCCTGAGATAGGGATGAGTCCTTCCCAGGTGTGCAGGATGTGTGAGCAGCACGTGATGCTCAGCAGACCAGAAGTGACAGACCTTGGTCCATGTCCCCCTTGGGCCCGTTTTTGGGTACAGAGCTCCCAGTGTGTGGCTGCACTTCCAGTGTGACCCCCCACCATGCTCCAGGACAGAGTGGTCATATCCAGGCTTTCCATGGAAATAATTCCTCTGCTCCCGAGCTCATTGGGGACTTGGGAGAGAACAAACTGGCTGGGCCAAAACCTGTCTGAGGGACCATCAATTCAAGGGTCCAGCAAGGTTTCCTTGGCACACAAACAAGAACCAATTCCTCTAAAATCATGTTGTAGAGCTGAAACACAAGAACCAGTTCCTCTAAAATCATGTCGTAGAGCTGAAACACAAACAGGAACCAGTTCCTCTAAAATCGTGTCGTAGAGCTGAAACACAAGAACCAATTCCTCTGAAATCATGTCGTAGAGCTGAAACACAAGAACCAATTCCTCTAAAATTATGTCGTAGAGCTGAAATACAAGAACCAGTTCCTCTGAAATCATGTTGTAGAGCTGAAATACAAGAACCAGTTCCTCTGAAATCATGTCGTAGAGCTGAAACACAAACAGGAACCAGTTCCTCTAAAATCATGTTGTAGAGCTGAAACAGAAATGAGAACCAATTCCCCTGAAATCATGTCGTAGAGCTGAGACACAAACAAGAACCAGTTCCTCTGGAGTGATCTCTAGAGCTGAAATTTGAGTTAGTCCTGCCTTTGAGTGCTGGAGGAGGTTTCATCTCCAGCGCGGTGGTGCCATAGCCTATCCATACTTAGTCGCTCATGGCTCTGTTTGCAGATGAAATGGTTCAATTCCATCCATTTGCAGATTAAATGGTTCAATTCCATCCATTTGCAGATGAAATGGTTCAGTTCCATCCGTTTGCAGATGAAATGATTCAATTCCATCCATTTGCAAAGGAGATGGTTCTATTCCATCCATTTGCAGATGAGATGGTTCAGTTCCATCTGTTTGCAGATGAAATGATTCAATTCCATCCATTTGCAAAGGAGATGGTTCTATTCCATCCATTTGCAGATGAGATGGTTCAGTTCCATCTGTTTGCAGATGAAATGATTCAATTCCATCCATTTGCAAAGGAGATGGTTCTATTCCATCCATTTGCAGATGAGATGG
>JAXCLP010000001.1:116443465-116454266 GCA_035584035.1 Lepidocolaptes lacrymiger | reverse complement strand
AGCCTTCCCTCCCAGCAGAGCTGCTCCATCCTCTGCCCATCCTGGTGCCTCCTCTGGCCTCTCTCCAGCAGCTCCATTCCTGTGCTGGGCCCCTCAGGTGCTTTCAAATTTCATATTTACTTGTCCTTGCAGTCCCCCAGCCCCTGCTTTGGGAAATCCACCCAGGAACCTGTTTTCCAGGGAAGGAAGAAAGGCACACAGGTCCCCCCAGGCCCTGCCTGGAGCTATTCTTGGCCTGTCTGCTCTTAGTGCCCCTCTCCAAGGTATTTCTGAGGAACTTCATCAAGTTCCTCCAACAGTGACGTCCCAGTCAATGGAATGTCTTCTATTGTGAGCTCAGCCTTTAAGCAAATACTTTTTCATATATAGAGATATAGAGACTGTTCCCATGGGAGCAGTTGAGGCTTATCACTTTCTCCAGATGAACTGGGGTTTGATTGAACTTCTCTAAAAAGCTTGGAGACAGAGTGTTTTATGGCACAAGCTGGACTGTGAGGCAAATACATGAATGTGCTCAAGTGTTCTTCAGAGAAACAGCCTGGGCATCATTAGCACTCTCTTTTGGGACACTTGAAATGCTGTATTTTTAACCCCCACAGACCAGTCACTTCCCAAAGTCACTTGATCCAACAGCCTCTACCTTGATTGCTTCTAAAACCCCCTCAGAAAATTAGAGTTGACATTTCAGCCCTGCCAAGCCAAGCAACAAAAAGAGCTTAAAACCAGCATTTCCAGTTGTGTGTCCTGCAACCTCAGCGTTCCAGCAAGGGGGTTACAGATTTAAATGCAAAAGAATTACAGAGTCTTCAAATCGGGCAATTTGCAACTCAAAGAACTCACCAGGACAGTCAGGCAGGAAGTGATACTGAAAATAACTTGGGGGGAAGGAGGGGAGATTAAACAAGTGTGCAAACAGTGAAATAAATTCAATCAGATCTCTGTGTTCATGAGTCAACTTTGGTGTCCCACATGCAATCTATTTTAAAAAAATGAGATTATTCACTTCCAAGGTTTAAGTTGACCAGGTTGAGTTTAGGACCTCCCAGCTCTTCTTTGTCTCTGGTCATTCTCTGGGTTTAGATTTGTATCTCCAAGGATTTTGCCCAAATCCTCATGGTGTGCCATGGGCTCTGTTCTCCTGTCACTTGGCTGTCACAGCATCCTTCCCCTCGTGCTTCAAGCTTATCCTTGGGCAGTTTTTAAGGATAAAATGATGGGGCAACTCCAGTGATGGAGTTTAAGGCAGGCTTAGTCTAGGAAAGGGAGACACAAAAGAAATGGAGCTCAATTTCCAATTTACCATCACTGTGTGATCAGCAGTTAATTCATATCATTCCATCAGCTTCTCCTATAACCTAGAGGGGGTTTGAATGTATTTCTTTACATATTAGACTTTCCTTTTAAAAGCATCACATCCCTTGTGTTTCATTCCTCACCAAAGGATGGATTTACCCTAAATAACTCCAGTGGCTGCTTCAGGGTGGGAACCAAAGGGCCCTCAGAACAGACACTGGTGTCAGCACTTGTTTCCCAGCCTGAAGTGGGCTCGAAATAGCACCAAGGCAGGTCCCAGCTATGTCACACCAGGCTCTTCCTCACCACCCCTGCACTGCAAAGCACAATGGGCCTGACTTCACCACTTGTTTACTTCCTGCACTCCTGGCCCCAGGGGAATGTGCCACCAGACAGTCCCTAAAATCAGCTTCACTTAACCAAAGTCTGCTGTTCCACAGGGCCGTGGGGTGACAGGATCAGGCAATGGTTTTAAACTGACAGGGGGCAGGGCTGGATGGGATATTGGGAAGGAGTTCTTCCCTAGGAGGGTGGGGAAGGACTGCAATGGAATTCCCAGAGAAGCTGTGGCTGCCCCTGGATCCTTGGGAGTGTCCAAGGCCAGGCTGGACAGGACTTGGAGCACCCTGGGCTGGTGGGAGGTGTCCCTGCCCATGGCAGGGGGTGGGAATGGGTGGGCTTTGAGGTCCCTCCAACCCAAACCACTCTGGGATTCTGTGATTAAATAAAAGCTGGCTCAGAACATTTTCAGAGATAAAAATCTCTGCAAAGAAGACCCAAAATCCATGTACTGTGGAAGGGAAAAGTCTCCCAGCATGGCATAAGAATGTATCAGCTGCACATTATTTTATACTGGTTAATTCCCTTTGATTAGCAAACATCTCTCAGACTTCAAACACACCTTCAAGACTGCACCATCTATGGGGTCAGAGGTTTATTATTATTTTTCTTTTGATCTCTAGCTGCCATTTCTGAAAAGCAAAACACTTTGGAGAAGCAGAATTTGTCTCTAAAACGTTTTTCTAAGTTTTTATAACGTTTCTTTCAGCTGTGACAAGAAGTGTCACACTGAGTGAAGGTGTGGCCACAACCCTGATGAAGCAGAATGGAAAGCACATCTGCAATTAACAATTTACTATCATGAAAAGTGCAACTGTCTTATGCCCAAACTGCTGACTGAGGGAGTGCAAAGGTAAGTATTAAGGTGTATGAAAACAGCATGTGTTTGGGCATTTTTAATGACACCAATATCTGTTTAACTCAAGAATTTAACTCAAGATATTATCATAGAAAGCAGTGGCTACGTGTCCACCCTCTGACACCCTCTCTGTGACTGAGGCAAAAACAAGTCAAGGAACCAAAAACTCAGACCCCAACAGAGGAGTTTAGAAAGCCCCAGGGGCTGGTCAGGACCAGGTTGGTGTTCTGTGAACTCTAAAGAATGACATTTTCCACTGAAGTCATGGAAGGAAGAACAGAAGATAAGTTTCAAAATATCTTCCAAGAATGTTCTGGGAGGGTAATAAAAAGCCCCACTGCAATTATAATAAGTTGTTGTACCTCTAAGAACATGTTAAGTGCACTTAGAAATTTCAAAAGCATTCAAAAATATACCAATGAAGATCATAAAATGGCTTGGAAGGGACCTGAAAGATCATCTCATTCCAGCCCCCTGTCATGGGACCTTCCACTGAGCAGGTTGTTCCAACCTGGCCTTGGTAAGACAATAAAATATAATAAAAGGAGTCACAGAAGAGTCTGGATTTTATCCTAAACCACCTGAAGTTTTGGTAAGGTTAATCTCTCATATACTGGAATTTTCTCAGATATTTATGACCTATCAGCATCACACTGAAAGCCTTGAAAGCCTTTAAGGGATTTAACAACAGAGCTCTGAGGATGCATTTAATGTCTTTGATTTTATGGTTTTGGCTGAAGGGGGAAAAATGATCAGCATTAGAAAACAACTCCTGAATGCCTTGAATGTTCAGAAAGCTGAAAGGTTGTCATTTTTGGTTTAGGAACTTCCACTTGCTGAAAGCCATCACAGTTCTGCATCTCATTCTAACTCCTTCCACAGGAATTTTGGGATTTCCCTTTTTTCAGCAAGGGAGATGAAAACATTCACTGCAGCCCAGGAGATAAAAATGGAATTTCACTTTGGCAGCTTAGGAAGGAAGGAAGGAACAGCACTGAAGTGCATTGCAAGCAGTTCATTAAGGAACAACCTCTCCTAAACCATCTCCTGTGAACAATTCCTGTACTTCACAGGAATTTAACTCAGTACTTCAGCTGCTCTGGGTGAGGTTACTGAAGTGGGTTTATATTGGGATACAGCAAAGGAAAAACATCTAAAATGTGCTCAAAGTTAGCATATACCTTAAATCTATTATATACCTTCTCCCCCAGTGCTTTCCCCAAGGACAAATCCCCTGATGCTGAGGGGATGGCTCTGTTGCTGCCCTACAGGGGGGTTCCTGCCATGAGCTGAGCTGAGGAGTGAACACACCCTCGGGGTTTTTAATAGAATCCCAAAGATTCAACCTGGCCTGATCCGATTATTGTGGGGGTTATACAACGCCGGGCTGGAGTTATTCACACTTTCCACTGCCTGCCCCAGCAGCTGCTTCCCTGGCACCCTGGAGCCTGAGCCAAAGGCAGGCCCTTCCTTCATCACAGTTTCCATGAGCCAAGAGATCCCTGCAATGGGCTGGAGGGGATGTGGCCCCAGAGCCAAGTGGGCTTGGCCAGGAAATCCATGACAAACCAAATACAGCCTGCAAAGAGGTGTCCTCACAGCTCAGGAGCTCCCACTGAGCCCCTCTCGCTCACACAAATTCACCCCACAAGTTCTTGCTGGCACAAGAAAAATCTCTGACTATGGAACATCACAACCTGCAGGACATGTACATTGAAATTCTTGTCTTCTTTGGCTGGTATTTCATTCCAGCCTCCTCCCTGAACTGGGCAAACCAGCCTGCAACAAATATTCCCAGGCCTAAAGGGTAACCACAGCTTTCAATGGGAATGGATCTATTCCTACTGCAGCCTTCCTGCAGAGCCACCACCTCTGAGCAAAAATCAGAGCCTATAAACAACTAATAATAATTCACAAACTCCATAAAAATATCAGAGATGGTAGTTGTACTTCATATATTTAATAACATTAAATAATGTACATATTTAATAACATTATCTATATTTGTTGGGTTATCAGAAGGGACATTTTAACTACAAACCCACAGGAGTGTGTTACTTAACTGTGGATTGTGAAGGGCT
The DNA here is from genome assembly GCA_035584035.1 of Lepidocolaptes lacrymiger. Taxonomy (NCBI): domain Eukaryota; kingdom Metazoa; phylum Chordata; class Aves; order Passeriformes; family Dendrocolaptidae; genus Lepidocolaptes; species Lepidocolaptes lacrymiger. Next base: position 116,449,694 of record JAXCLP010000001.1, on the reverse strand, counting down.
TCTTCACCTGAAGAAATGGAAACAGGAAAAAAACAGTTTATTTTAACAATCCAGCTTCTATCTGCTGCCAGTTCACCAGCTCAGCTACCCCAGCTTTCTATTTCTACAGAGAGAAGAAAGAGCACCTCTAGAAAAAAAAGAAAAGGAAATGATTCTCCCTGCCTTGCAGACAATTTTTACTTGGCAAACATCCTGATTTTTAAGAGGCCTTTCTACAGACACTTGTTTTGAAACCCCAGAAACTTCCAGAATGGCCAATAAGAGAAATTAAAGTGATTTTGGTTTACCTGCCTCCATCTAAAAGTCAACATCTGGCTGCCTTTTTTTTTTTTAAGGAAGCCAAGATGATTTTTTCCAAGCAGTTGATGCAGACACATTTCAATGAACCCACTCATCAAACAACCCTCAGCTCTTGCCGTGTCCATGGAATATTTCAGCTCCCTCCTTGGGCAGCTGGATCACATTTTCCCCTCCTGACCCACAGCTGGATCCAAGAGCTCCTGTCTCAAATGCATTTTCGGGCTGCCTTTTGTACTTCAGGAACAAGAAGTGACTCAAGCCAGGCCTGAGGTTGGTGCTCCCAGTGTTTGCTCTGCAGGAAATCAGCCAACACCAAAATAACTCCAAAGAAAACCTCAAAAACCAAACCCAACTCGTGAACCAACTGCAAAGGAAAGAGGAAAGTTACTCTCTGATTCATTTTATAAATGGAATGAACTGAGTATCGACAGCTCTGCTTTAGGAGTGGGACCAGTAATAAATAATGACTCAGGGAATTAATTAAAAAAGCCATTCTGGTTACCTCTGGCACCAAAAAGTGCTGGGAAGGAGAATCAAAAGGTATAAATCAGACACTTATAGATTGTTGTTCTCCCATCTAAACCAGGCAATGAACCCTCACAAACTCTGGGGATTGTTATACCTAAATCCCTTTTTAAATGTATTCCAAGTTATTATATAATATACATATATACATTACATACCAGGCACCACTCACAAATCAGTCCCACCCTGGTTTGAATAATTAACTTTTAATATTCCCAAGCATTCTAGGACAATGGCTCCACAGTTTAATTAAGGATTACACCCACAAAAAAATTCAAAATATGTCTATTTTAGCCTTCAGTCTCAACTCCAGGTTCACTGAACACAGCCCCTATTTCAGCTTCACTCTTCATTCCCAACATCTTCCCATGTTCTGGGAGGAAAATAAGGAGTGCAAACATCACACCACTCCCCTCTCATGGAAATGACCTGGAAAACAAATCCCCCACAAATTGCAGGTTCCAATAACTCATCCTGCAGGAATGAGCTCTTCAGGTTGGAAAATGAGTTTCCCTCAGGGACAGGTTCTGCTGATTTAAAGGGAAAAAATAGCTAATTATAAAGTCATTCCTGGTTCTTTTTCAGGCCAGAGGTGTCCAGAAACCTCTTGGGAGACAAAAGAAGTCCTGAGTTGGGTCCATCCTTCAGATCCCTCCAGAATCACCCGAGTCAAGCCTGGAGGGGGGAAAAAAGGTCCTCAAAAAACCCCTCACACTCTTCAAGTCATCCTCGGTTTTGTCTCATCAAGTTAAGTCTCAGTGAAAACCTGGAATTCTGAATGATCTCATTTTTTTCACTAATTCCTCTTTCACATCAGTGCCAAAACTGCTCCTGGATTATTTGAGAGAAGATAGTGAAATTATCTTCCTCATTTGCAGCTCTCCTGAGCTTCAAACAAACAGATTCTTTACTAAAAACCAATCTTCTTCTGAGTTTAGAAACTTTCCTTACTAAAACTCACCCAACTGAGTAAGCAATTTGGGTAATAAACTGATATAAAATTAATCTGTTTGTGCTAAAAAGACTCTATTTTTATAATTCTAAGCCCATTCTGCAGAGTCACTGCATTTCTTCAGAATTTTATTTCGTTTATTTAAACGATTTCATTTAAACCCTGCAGCTCTTTTCCAGTTTTCCTTTGATGTACAGGCAATATTCCTGGAGAATAGATTGTTACTATTTATTTATATGGCTTTATTATTTTGCTCTGCTGGGGTTTTTTGGTTATTATCTCCAATATTGTATCATCAATAATGGCAATTTCACAGTGTTGGGGTTTAAGTATTGGTAAGGCCCCAACTTTGTGCAGCATTACTGGATTTGCTGCTAATAACAATTAGAAATGTGACTGTTCCTTACCTTCCCCCATAAGTACAATTAGCATTTTATAGAAATAAACTTCCACTGTATTTCTCTTTACAAAGCTATTTGTGTTGTTTCTTGAAGAACTGACTGATGTGCCCAATTTAAGAGTGGATTTTTGACACAAAAAGAAGTATTTTGCTATTTTCACCTGACCTACAGAGGGGCCAAGTGTGATATAAACCTGCCTATGCTCAAAAATCCTCCTCTTAAACAAACATCTCCAGAAGTTTTAATGTAAAAGTTTCCATAATGGAAGAGTTCTAATTTGTATGGGGTTTTTAAATGGTTTTACTGCTCAAAGTAAAACCAGGTTACTGGGAGGTGATTTTGAACCCCAGTCTTGACCCTGGGCTTTTCTGGAAAGCAACAGCATTGAAACAGCTCTAAACACTGTCAAAAAAACATTGATTTTTTTTTTGGCAGAGAAAGAATGAAAAGCTTCAAAATACACAGAGGTCAATAAATAAGTTTTACATTCCCTCAGGGAACATTTTGGCACGACCAGAGCTGTGATCATGTAAAAAGACTCCTCTTTTTCTGAAATGTATCTCTTTTAATGTAATCTAAGAGGATCATCAAGCTTTAAGTAACAGGATTAATGAGACATGTGACTGAGAAAGGAAGAGATTATCAAACCCAGTATTACTTGACAAAGAAAGTTTTCTAAAAACTCCTGAGAAATCTGACAAACTTCCTCTAAAGTACATGTAATTCCAGTAATTCCTTAAGCATTTAAGAACCCCCAAATCCATCTCAGGATTCTTTCAGTGGGCTGCAACTCAATTAAAAATGCCTAAAAAAGTGGCTCATTTAAAAGCTTTACTTTTGGATGAACTGACAACAAGTTTTTACTACATAAAGCTGAAGGAAAAGAAGGATTTTGAAGCCGTAATTATAAGACATTATATTTTACTGAAATTATTCTATTTATAAAATATTACATGAAATTGCAATAGTAGAGTTCTAAAATTACGTTATTACATAATAAATGAGATTAAAAGCCAGGATTACCAGGCTTCAACACACCTGCAGTGCTGCTTTGGCTGGTTATACAAGCCCAGGGATTTCTGGCCTCCTTTAGGCTTTCTCTTCAGGCACCAACACAACACCTTTTACTTTTTTTAAATCAACAATCACAGCCCCTGTTTCACCACAGGGGTTATGTGAGGACACACAGCAGCAGCAAACTGGCTCCTTCCCACTTCTGCTGCTCTTCCAACAAGCCAGCTTTCCTGAGAAGTTTTCCCAGGGACAAACTTAACATGAGAGAAAAGCCCATTTTCAAGTTATCTACAAAAGGTTTTACTTATGGCAAACTTGCTGCTATGTTCATTAACCTGCAGTAGTTTGGACAAATTAGCAGATGAAGGGAATTATCCTGGAATTCTCAAGGTTGGGAGAGGCCTTCAAAAGCACCACGAAATCACCCCCAAAGCAGCTCCTGCCCCCAGGATCAGGGAAGGAAATGGGGCACATCCCTTTGGGGGATTTATTTATTACCTTTGACAGTGCAAGTCCCAGAAAAAACACCCTGAGTGTCCTCTACTGACATAGAAAAGTGGTTACCAGCTGAGCAGGAAAGCAGAATTGCTGGGTGTCATAATTAGCTACTGCCACCTTTTTTATTGGCTTTTTCTCAATAAGGGAGCAGGCAGGAACAGAGTTCTAACAGATAAAACTCATCTCTGTGCTGTTTGAGGAAAGATTTACAGCTCCTCAAGCACAAAATCAACATTCAAACTGCCAGAAAGGTGCAGGTCAGAGGTGGGAGACGTTTCAGAAAATCAAAAATCTTCACTGAAGGTAATTTCTGGTGCTTAAGGATGAAACAAAAGGCACAACATTTAAAGGTATTCCTGAAATGTGCTTTAGGAAAACTTGAGAGGAAGTATTTGGGTGTTCTCTGGAAGATTTGGGGGCTGACACGAAAAAAAGTAGCCATGAGGTATTTTTATTTCTTATGAGAATAAAGCAGAGAACAAACTGCCAGTCACTAGAACTGTTGCCTTGATAGGAGGGTGTGTTTTTTAAGAGATTGATCACAAACCAAATAAAACTTCAGGTTTCTCAACTGGGACACTCAAGGCCTCAATGAAAAAAATAAGAAAAAATAAAGAAAGAGGAGGAACAAGAAAATTCAAACAGCATTTCAAGTACAAATCACTGTCTGGGAAGGGTAAAATAGAAATCCTTGTCCTGTCTCACCTCTGACTGGATCAGCCCTCCCCAAATAGGGCAATCCAGGATTATTAAGGGGCCTACTGAGGGGAAAAGGAAACATGAACTGTCTAGAGAGGGTATTTCAGGAGGGTTACACACCCTGGGAAACACAAAGTGCACAGAAGAGAACAAAATTCACAGGATATTTAGAAAACACTGTCTGGGGCTGTATTTTACAATCCCTTCACTCATCCCTTCGTCACCCCAAAGCTCCACACAACTCTTTGCTGCACTAATTTGAATTTTCTGGGCACACTCCACAGTAAACCAAGGGTATTTTCTTCAAATTAACCCCCTAGCCAAGTGTGGGCTTTTAAAATTATTATCTTGGCATTGTTTTTCAGATGGAAAACTGTCAGTGCAGACAGTGAGTGGCATTTAAGGTGCTCAGCATCACTTTACACATCTGAGTGACAAAACACCTTCATTTCCTGGGGCTCCAGAACCAGGGAACAATTCAGTATTTTCCTCACGTTTAAAATAACCTTATTATATTAAATTAATTAATTAATTAATTTAAAAAATATATAAAAATATAACCAGCACCCAAAATGCTGATGGCACCTTTCACTCCCCCTCCCAAAATCTGGGATACAGCCTTAGTGCCTCTTTCCACCTCCTCTCCCTTTGCAAACCCCTGACATTTGGCCAACAAAACAAATGCAGAACAAAGTCCATGAATCTGTTTTCCTACACAGCATTCATGTATTTCCAGCTTTAAAGTTATTTACCACCTCTGGAAGTGTGTTAACTGCAGCTAAATTGTGTTAAAAATGCACTTAACTGACACTTCAGCTGGTTTTTCCATCTATTAAAAGTCTGTGTGCACCTACCCCACTTATAAATCACCAGCTCCTCATCACCATCACTTTATTCAACCATTTTGTATTATTTTTAAAACTTTGAGGCTTCCCTCTTGGACACACCTATTTATTCAAGATGATTCTTCCATCAATGTGCTCCTCTTTGAAGCAACCTGCATCCCTTCCTGCTGCAGCTCTCAGAAAGGAAACAAAAGAAGGCAAACCAATTTTTTTTGGGTAGTGTTAAGGATACATCAGGCTTTGTCCTCACCTGAACTAAACAACTGGAGACAGAGATTTGGTGCAAAATCTCCTAAGAGATTTCTCTCCTAAGAGAAAGGCAGGACAATGGTTTAAGTGTTCAGAGAGCCATCCCGGGGAGTGTCCAAGGCCAGGCTGGGCTTGGAGCACCCTTGGGACATTGGAAGGTGTCCCTGCCCGTGGATCTTTAAGGTCCCTTCCAACCCCAACCAGGCTGGAATTTTGTAACACACCAAAGGCTACGTGGCCATTAAACATTACATAAGCTTAGAAAATGCAATATAATGGAGCTGCGTGCCCTCTTTGCAGCCCATTTTTAATACCTGATGCCTGTCAGCAGGTCGAGCTCTGGGACTACAACAACTCCAAGCCCTATTTCAGGCGGAGACAGCCAATGATTTAAAGGGATTTAAAAGCACTACCATTATTGCCTAATTTTACGAGTCCATTCCATTAAATTGCCATCTGTTTAAAAGCCAAGCACTTCCTTCGGGACCAAAGACACCAGGAAAGAAGAGCTTGATAGGAAAACCAAGTTCAAGTACATATTTAAAAACAAAAACAAGCCTTGGAGCGCACCAAAGAGAACTTGGAACCACAGGGCTCAGGACAAGCTGGCCCAGGGCTAATTCCGTCCCATTCTGCTCCGTGCAGCATTTCTCCCTGAGCTAAGGGTTCAGGAATTAGGGAATTAAAGCAAAATAGTACTGATGTTGAATCACCGAGGTTGGAGAGGAGCTCCAGGATCGCCCAGA
>JAXCLP010000001.1:116361247-116373117 GCA_035584035.1 Lepidocolaptes lacrymiger | reverse complement strand
GTCCCTCCATCCCTTGGAAATTGTCTCTCTCCATCTTTCTTGGAGCTCCTTCAGGTCCTGCGAGGCCACAGTGAGGTCCCCCCAAAGCTTCTCCTCTCCAGGCTGAAAATGTCATGGAATTTTCAGGAATCCTTCAGACTTCATTTACCATCACAATCAAATAATGTCTCTCTCTGATTCCAAACTCTGTGAGTTTGGGTGTGACCTTTAAGGTCATCTTTGACTCTTTTGATCTGCTGTTTCTTTACTTTAAGGATGGTTTTATCAGGGTGGAATAATTTCCACTGCTTGTTTTAATACCAGAAACAAAGAAAAATCAGGTTGGTTGATTTTAATGCTGCTAAAAACCCCCTTCTTGCACTAAATAAGAGGGTGTGCCATGACTTTCTTTTGGGTGGTTATAAAGGGAATGTCCCCAAATCCATCTGGGAGGTCATTTGGTTCTCCCTGGTTCTCCCTCACCCATGAGAGCCATCACTCCATCCAGGCCAGAATCCCAGAGATTTAAGAACATTTCCATTGCAAAGGCCAAAAATTCTTTGGCATCCTCTCTTTACATGCCCCACAAGGCACTTGAAACCACGGGGGCTGATTTTATGCCCCAAACCACGTCAATATATTCACTATTTATACCACCAGCAATTCACCAACCATTTAATCCCAAAGTTTCCAGGGATGGAGGAATTCCAGAAAAGTTCCAGCTCTGCTGCCTTCAGCAGGCCAGGAAATTTATGATGATCAAGCAGGTTTTGCAGGAATAAAATGAAGATACTGAAAGAACAAAACTTCCAGACTCCAAACAAAGTTGGAGGCGAATCACTAAATCAATGCTGGGTTTAATTTGACTTTTCTTACCAAAGGAAAAGAAGAAGAAGAAGAAAAAAAAAAGGAGTCATGAATTCTTATCAAGCTTCCTTAAAGGACAGCTTGGCGTTGGCTGTGCCTTCTTAAAATTAAAATGATATTGATTTTCCATTTTATTAAATAAATGGGCCTCCCTGAGCTCACTTTAGGGAAAGAAAAATGTTTTCAGTGAGATTTTCTTTTCAGCAGTTTCATGGACTTTACCTGGGAATGCACAAAGGATTTTGGGATGGCCCCAAATTCCAAGGCCCTGGTGGCGCAGGGCAAGTTTCACCCCCTCAGGAATAAAAATAAAATGCAGCTTCTCTCAGCATCGATGGCTTGGGTAAAACTGGCTGAGAAGGTTTGCACTGGTTAGGAGAAAAATTGGTGGGATGAAATGTCCAGGGATGTTTGTAATATTTAGGAGTGAAATTGGTGGTTGTGTAAAATATCCAGGAATATTCACATTATTGAGGAAAGAAATTGGTGGCTGTGTGAAATATCCATGGATATTTACATTGTTTAAGAATGAAATTGGTTGTTGCGTGAATTGTCCTTGAACATTCACATTATTGCGGAAAGAATTGGGGGCTGTGTGAAAAATCCATGGATATTTGCATTATTTAGGAATGAAATTGGTTGTTGCATGAATTGTCCTTGAATATTTACATTATTTAGAAAAGAAATTGATGTTTGCATGAATTGTCCTTGAATATTCACATTATTGAGGACAGAAATTGGTGTTTGTATGAAATACCCATGGATATTTACATTTTTTAAGAATGAAATTGGTTGTTGCATGAATTGTCCTTGAATATTTGCATTGCTTAGGAAAGAAATTGGTGGTTGCATGAAATATCCAGGAATATTTGCATTATTTAGGATTGAAACTGGTGGTTGCATGAATTGTTCAGGAATATTTACATTATTTAGGAAATAAATTGGTGGCTGCATGAAATATCCAGGAATATTTATATTATTTAGGAATGAAATTGGTGTTTTAAAACTGTTCGAGAATATTTGCATTGTTTAGGAAAGAAACTGGTGTTTGTATGAATTGTCCTTGAATATTCACATTTTTGAGGAAAGAAACTGGTGGTTGCATGAATTGTCTTTGAATATTTACATTATTTAGGGAAGAAAGTGGTGGTTGTTTGAAATATCCAGCAATATTTATATTATTTAGGAATGAAACTGGTGTTTTAAAAGTGTTAGAAAATATTTCCATTGTTTAGGAAAGAAATTGTTGGCTGCATGAATTTTCCAGGGATATTTGCAATATTTAGGAAAAAAAATGGTGTTTGCATGAATTGTCCTTGAATATTCACATTATTGAGGAAAGAAATTGGTGGCTGCATGAAATATCCAGGAATATTCACATTATTTAGGAGTGGAATTGGTGGCTTTCTGAAAGCGGGATATCAATACTCTCGAATCTTTCTGCATCAAAACTGGCACCCCCTAAAAGGGCAAAGCTGTGAGTGAGTTCCATCCATTCCTTTGGATCTTTACAGCTTGGCAAGGGTGGAAAGACCAGATTTTAAGACACAATTTGAGCGCCAGAGAGATGCCCAAACTCCCTTGATTTGTTTGAAAAGCCAGTTAAGACTCCGTGGCATAATTTACCAAACACAAGCACTCGAGAGCAAGGGAATGAATAATTTAGAAGCTCATTAACCTCCCTCTACCCACATGATCAACACAATTAGCAATCTCATCAACCCTCCAGAGGTGAACATTTCAGCACAGCCCAAGGACCATCCCTCTGGCTCCGGGGCCAAAATACTCCAATAAGAGCCAAACCCAAAGAATAAACTGTCCTGAAATGCAACAACCACCTGGGAAACCATCAAAGGACACCCCAAAGCTTCTCCTCTCCAGGCTGGACAATCCCAGCTGTGCCAGCCTTCCCTCCCAGCAGAGCTGCTCCCTCCTCTGCCCATCCTGGTGCCTCCTCTGGCCTCTCTCCAGCAGCTCCATGTCCTTGCTGTGCTGGCCCCAGGGCTGGAGGCAGCTCTTCAGGTGGGGTCTCACCTGGGTTGGGGACAGAGGGTCAGATGTGCAATGGAAGTTCTTCCTCCCCATCCAAACCAACCAGTTCCAGTGGGATCAGAATTCCTGTTGACTCCCAGAAAAGGACCTTTCCTTGCAAACCCACTTGATGCTCTCCCCATAGCCAGGACGATCCAAGGACTCACCACGTTCCAACCTCAAGGCAATTCCTGGAGCTCAGGTGACTTCTCAATACCCGAGCTGAGAAATGACATTGAAATGCACACTGAAAAACGACTTTTTTACTGTCGGAGCTCGTTAGGTTTTATGCCCCAAACCAAGTCATTAGTCAGGAGATGTGGAACTCCTTGACTCGAGCGGGCATCTATCGAACATCCCCGGCGCAATCCGTCCTCCTAATATGGTAATTCGTTATCTGTATTTAATTAGCTGCGGGGTGAAAGGTTGCTGGGCACTGTTGTGCTGCCAGGGCCCCACGGAGAGCTTTAAGTACTTTCACTGGGGGCTGACTGTCTTTCCAGATCAATCTTCCTGCTAATGACAACCAATACTTTCAGATGTGATTACACACCAGCTCCATCTTTTCACGAGCCGAGACTCTTTGGAATCATATGTATTGATCTTTTTAATAGAAGTCAAGAAAAATGAAATTACCTCGGCTTCTTTTTTGCAAAACTATGATAAATGGGAGCTGGGAAAGTTACAGAAGACTTTTTTTTTCCCCCCTTCCTCTGGTGGGGATTATTTTAATCTCTAAAAATGATGGTCTTTTTAATAATGTTTGTCTTTCCATTATGCACATTTGCAGCAAAGCCAGAACTTATTTTTGTATTCCTTTATATAACCACATTTGAGCAAAGACATGTCAGGAGTGCCTGCTGGGGTATTTAGGGAACTCTCAGGCAGACTCTGGGCTAAAGGAGAGAGCAGCTTTTAGATGCCAAGAGATTGTATTTTCTTGGCATCTACGAGTTTAATCCAATTTTGGAGCAGTGTTTTGAGATGTCTACAATCAAGTATTCATTTGTTTCATGTACAGATCTTCCCCTTCTTGCTGTGACAAGAGACTTGACTGATCTGCATTTTCTTGCTTCCCAGAAGTCTCGTCCTGCTTTTCACTTATCCAATTTCCAATGGAGATCCATGGCTCGTGGCTCTGCCTTGTTTGTGAACCTCTAATATTCTAAGAGGAAAAGAACCTGTTGTCCCCTGCCCCTGAGGCCTGGAGAACACTCTTTTGGTTTTATGTTATGCTACAAACACATTTTCACCCCACTGAGAGCAACATTTCCTAGTCTGACTTCTCCTTCTTGTGCCTATAGAAGGGAAGCACAAAGGTGTTAGATCCAGTGATAATTATAACTATTCCTCTCGGATAAAATCCACTGCAAAAGGGGTGGGGGAGATAAATCTCAGTGACACAGTTGAGACAATTTCCTTTTTTTCTAATCACACATAATTTTTAACTCCTTTTTCACTGTTCATTGGGTGTCTGGACACTCCCCAGGGGTTCGGCTTTGCTGCTGTCCCTGAAACTCAGTATTTATGTGTCACATTTCTTTCTGGACACTTTGGGAACCTGTGTCTTTCTGCTTTTAGAGGTCCAGATTAAACAATTTTTGTGTGTAATTTTAATGCCTAAAACTGCACTGACAGAATAATCTGACTTTATTCAGGTAAACCGGAATAAATACAATGCAAAGCAATTCTACACTCTCCTTCCCAACCTGGTTAGTTTGCATCTTCATTAATTAACAAAGAGACACCTCTCCAGGTGAAATCCCAGACACAATGTGGAAAACAAACTCTAAAAACACCCATTAAATCTGCTTGTTTTGAGCAAGCATGGACGGTTTCAAGACAAGCCAAAACATCCTGAACTACTTTTAATGCAAACACTTAAAAAAATAAAGTCTGATTTGCTTTTTTTTCAAGTCGTGACACACAACATTAGTTGGGGTTGTTCCTAAACTGGTCCTCAGTGGGGGAGTGCACCCAGCTCTGTTTGGTTTCTCCTCATTTTTCAACCTCCTGCCGCTGGTCACAGGGCACAAGGGATGGGATGGGATGGTTTGGGATGGATGGATGGATGGATGGATGGATGGATGGATGGGTGGATGGATGGATGGATGGATGGGTGGATGGGTGGATGGATGGATGGATGGAGAGATGGATGGACGGATGGATGGGTGGATGGATGGAGGGATGGACGGATGGATGGATGGATGGATGAAGGTTCTCCACTGGCATCTCTATCCCATGGGTTCTTGCTCCAGCCTTTCTTGCTGTGCCCACCTAAAACCAGAGGATCATGGAATGGTTTGGGTCCTTAAAGCTCCTCTTGTTCCATGTCCACCAGACCAGGTTGCTCCAAGCCCGGTCCAACTTTGCCTTCAATACATTTTCCTTTGACTATCCCATTCCCAGGAATTATTATCCTCCCAAGACCCCCCGACCCTCCCTGATTACCTTTGATATTCTATCATTTTTAATGGACTGGATCTTTTAAAGGTAAGCTTTTATATTTCCTACAGCCAGGGCTGTCTGTGCTGCAGATGGGCTAAGGCAGGTGATAAAACCATTTTTGTGACATGCTGCTCTCATCTGCAGACAATCCAGGCCTTAAATGAGAAGTCTGAGTTGGGAAAAAAAAAGACAATTATATCCTAATTGGTTTAGGTATAACTTAGTGTTTTCATTTAAATCAGTTCAGGATGGGTCAGCATGGCTTGAACCCACCCAAGCTCAGCTGAAACCAGTCTTAGTGTGCCTTTCTTAGAGCTGGTTTTACAAAATTGTGTCTGGCTGATCTTCCTGGCAGTTTTTAATTAATTAATGAAGAGGCAAAACGAGCCACGTTGGGCTGGAGAGTGTCAAAAACTGCTCTGCAATGTATTTATTTTGGTTTATGTGGAAAAGCCAAGTTATTCTGCTGGTAGTTTGAGTCAGGAGCAATCACTTCTTTGCAAAACAACATCCAAGATGTTTTGACCACTGGAAGACAATAACATGAGATGTATAAAACATAAAATCAAAATTCTTCCATGCTGTTTCTATGAGTTTTCAACTCGTATGTTCAGATGGAACACTTTTATTTTTAGCCAGCAAGGGACTAAAATTTATGATTACCTGTCCAAAGCAGGGTGGAATCAATAATTCAGTTTAGTCCATCTAACACTTCTGCCCATGAGTTGATGTGAATCTATTCTTTAAGGAAAAAAGGTCCAACTATTCCCACGTTCTGGATCCTTTGAGGAATCTCCTTATTTACCTGAATAATTCCAATTCTCTGGGCACTTGGAGCACTTTTAGGTCACAGAAATTGGGATTACTGAAAGTTTTTGAATTCTTTTCGATTCATGAGATGAGCCTGAACCAACAATTTGCTGCCCAGAGAGAGTTTTAAGTGGAGAATATTTGCAGGAGAAGGCAGGATGTCATTTTCTTTATTTCTTTACTGTGGCTGAGCCTCTCAACTTGGCAAGAAGGAAAGGTTGGTGTATTAAGGGAGAAGGAGAGACCTAAAATTAAATAGAGTGAAATAAACTGTAAGTTTTCAGCATGTTTTTTTTTCTCAGCTCATCTCAATTATGACTTTTTAAGGCACTGTGTAATTTTTATTTCACTCTACATTTTTAAATAGAGAGGAGGCAACACAACATTTTTCTGAGACACTTGGCTTTGCAACTCCTCGAAATCCTCCCTACAAGGGAAAATGATTCAGTTTTTTTGTCTGTCTGGAGCTTTATCCTCTTTCTTCAGCATCTTTGGAATGGTGGTGTCACAGCCAGTCACGATGCCATTGCTAGAAAGACTTTGCACAAGATTAGGGGGTTTGACAAACCATTGCCAAAGTCCAGGAATTCACATTTTCCTGGCAATTGTACATGAACGGCATCAAAGATCCGTGGTTATTTCTCATTGGAATGACAGAGAATTAGGAAGGGGAAAGAGGGAAAGAAGAGAAAGAAAACCTTGGGCCAAAAAGAACCACAAAATCCCAGACTGGTTTGGGTTAGAAGGGACCCCAAAGCCCTCCCAGTGTCACCCCCTGCCATGGGCAGGGACACCTTCCACCAGCCCAGGGTGCTCCAAGCCCCGTCCAACCTGGCCTTGGACACTTCCAGGGATCCAGGGGCAGCCACAGCTTCTCTGGGAATTCCATCCCAGCCCCTCACCAAGCTCAGAGGGAAGAATTCCTTCCCAATATCCCATCCAGCCCTGCCCTCTGGCAGTTTGAAGCCATTCCCCTCATCCTGTCCCTCCATCCCTTGGAAATTGTCTCTCTCCATCTTTCTTGGAGCTCCTTCATGTCCTACAAGGCCACAATGAGGTCCCCCCAAAGCTTCTCTTCTCCTAATTAAGAGTTAATAAGGACTGAAAATCATCAACACCTTGGGCTTGGTTTGGGTGTTCAAGACTTGGAAAAACCTGTGATTTTCTGACATGGCAACAAAACAGTTAAATCCATGCTGGGTGTCCCCAAAGGAAAAAATCAACACCAGTTATTTAAAATGGGAAAATATTTGGGCTGGCAAAGAATTTTTTCCATTCAGCTATTTTTTTTTCTGTAAATTTTTTTCTTCTGATGAGCAATTTTTTTATTTTTTAATACAAAAGCCTTTAATCGGAATCAGCTGTCTGCTTTTCTTCCCCTCCCCTCTTTTTCCTGGAAAATCTTGGCTTGTAATTGAAAGAAGGAATTACAAAGAAGGGAAGAAAACAATATTTTGATGAAGATCTCTGTGTTTGTAACAGAAGTGGCTACTAATGGATGTCGAAAAAGTCAAATTGCCAACAAATATAATTGCCAGAAAACCACAGAAATAAAGGAAAATATAATTTTTGACTACTATAGGAAGAGGATTGGGATTTGGGATGGGAAACCCTGGAGGAAATGGGTTTTAGGAGCCTGATGGGCAGGAAAGGAGACTCATGGCTCACATGGAAAGGTGACAGCTGGCAACAGATCCCAACAGGAGTTGTTTTCCCTCTGGAATTTGATAACTGTTAATGCTTCATGTACTTGGCCTTGGCCAATGAACACGGTCCTTTCCCCTGATAAGAGATTCATGTTGTTAAACTCCACGTGAACTCCAAAAATATCGAGGTCTAAATGCTTCCCAGCAGATATGAACAGCAAATGTCAGGGCAAATTGAATAATTGAGCTTAATAACATCAGCTGGGCTTTGGAATCTTGCTTTGGATGTTCCTGAAAGGCCAATCACTCTTCGGAAACGAAGTCAGGAGTGAAATGTTGCCTCTGCTTAATTGGGAGAGGATCGATGGGTTTGACGAAGCCGGAGGAGTCTTTGCAAAGGAAGGGCAGCTCCAAGCGGTGCTGATTTGATGGTGGGCTCTGGTTTGCTGCCCTTCTGCCCCACGAGAGACCCAATATTTGATCCAAAACCCTGGCACAGCCTGGCCTTGGTGGGATGTTGGTCAAGCCACCTCTTCTGTGAGGCCCTGGGCGAGTCACGAGGGGGATTTGAAATGGATTTCATGGCTTGAAATGGATTGACATTGATAGAAATGGATGGAAATGGATTGAAATCAAATGGTGATTTGAAATGGCCACTGCCATGAGAGACTTCACAACTGATCCTCAATTTGTTATATAGGAATGGTCTGTAGAATTGATAATTTAAATTTTTGTGTCCCTTTCTCTATCAGCCTGTGATGATTCCAACTGAAAGATTGATCAGGCCTTGGGATAATTGTCCCAGGGAGGTGGTGGAGTCACTGGAAGTGTTAGTGGGGCATCAGGATGTGGCACCTGGGGATATGATTTAGGGGTGATCCTGGTGGTGCTGGTGGGACTGGATGGTCCTGGACGTCTCTGCCAGCCTTGGTGATTCCATGAAAACATTCTTGGATGTGCCAATGGAACATCTCCAGCCTCCTGGGGTGGGCTGCTTCCCCTGGTGAGTTCCAAGGCTTGGGAGGATTCTGTCTTTGTGTTGGTCACGTAGAAGGTCCACCCAGTGAGGATGAAACTCACATCACATCTCCTCAACCTCATGGCACATCTCACACCTCTCCCTGCCTCTCTCAGCCCACCCTTCTCATGCTCTGAGGAACCCCCCAGTCTCTCCTGGGCAAGGAGAGGTTCTGCTGTCCCTGCCACATTCCAAGAGTTCCTTTCCCAGTGGGAATGTTGTGCAATTCCAGTTTATTTAAAGGTGTCCTGTGCAGAATATCAGAAATGGAATATCATGGAATATCAGAAAACCCCCACTCTCTTCTCCCTCATCCTGGGGTGAAACAGCAAATTAGAACTCTTTTTACTCCTCCTCTTCACTCTCCAAGGGGGCAGCTTGGCAGGTTTTTATTTTCCAGCAATACAGGGATGAAACAGGTGGCAAATCTCAGGAAAGGGTCTGAAAAATGGGATCCAAATGAAATCCTCTTTCCTGTAACATCTCACGGTATCTGTCGACTGGAACACTTCATCAGATGATCAAGAAGAGATGGCAAACTTAACTCTTGACATGATCTCCCTTTGTATTTTCCTTCTAATTGTTTCCATCTGCCTCTTCTCTGATTAAAAAAAAGCGCTTTTCATCTGCTTTTTTTTGGGTGAATAATTCTATAGGATTTTCAACAAGGCTTTAGCCACAATCTTTGTGACAATGCAGGGCTGAAGGTGAGAGCGCTGGGGGGAAGTTAGAACCAGTTTTGGGGTAACTAGAACTAGTTTTTGTTTGTGTCTATGACTGTGACATCCAAAAAAATAAGACAGCTTGATTTCAGACACCTTTCATTTTGCATTTTCCTGAATTCCCAGAGGTTTCTACTCCTCTCTTTTTCTCCAGTTGGGATTTACTCCCAGAAATTCCAAATTGCAGCAAATTTTGTGTGTACTACACAAAAATAGGTTACCACTGGCAGCTCTTTAGTCTTTAGTCTTCTGCAGGGTCAGAACATCTGTTATGCATTTATATAATTCCTACCAATATATTAAAAAGGAGCGGATTTATGACGTGAGGGCTGAATCGTGGAGACTTTTCCACGTGCTGGAACTGGTCAGGAGGTTATCCTGAGAAAGCTAAATATGGCTATTCCTATATCTTTACATACAATGAAGTTCTCAGTGCTGCTATTTTGGTCACTCAGCCCCCACCAGCCCACTCAGCAAACAATGGAAAAACTCCCTTTGTTTGCAGGATTGGCCCTCAAGGCTTATTGTAATCCCAGGGAAACCAGGAAATCTGCTCTTGGGTCTGTTTCTAGAACCAGAAGTTGGGAGAAAAGGTTTCAAGGAAACATGACCAGGTCTTAAAATTGGACTTTTTCAATAAAGAACTGACGAACTTCAAGGAAACCTTTATAAAGAGGAAAGTTCCTGAGGTCCAGGTTAGATTCTGAGCAGAGCTAAGCTGGGGATGTCAGAGCTGCCTGATAATTCAGGATCCCAGCTAAAAGGAGCCTTATATACCTTCTTGGAAGCCTTGGAGATGGAATTTTTTATGGAATACCCTGTTATTCCCTGGGGCAGGAGCAGAATCTCCCTCTGCAGCAATGAGGGGAGGTTGGAATGAGGGGCTGGATGGTCTCTTTGAAGGGAAAGAGTGAGAGGAAATGGCCTCAAGTTGCACCAGGGCAGGTTCAGGTGATATCTTAGAAACAATTTTTTCCCTGCCAGAGTGGAATGAGTGTCCCAGGGAGGTGTCTCTGGCAGTGTCCCAGAGGTGGCCCTTGGGGACATGGATTAGGGGGGATCCTGGTGGTGCTGGTGGCACTGGATGATCCTGAAGGTCTCCTCCAACCTTGGTGATGCTGGGATTCTGTCTGAGGATGAACCAACCCCCACTGCCCCCATCCCAAGGCTGTGCCCTGAGTGACAGAATTCCAGCTATTTTGACGTAGCATCCTCTTCCCAAAAGCCTGAGCTCCCTTTGCCTCCCAAAAAATGCCTGTGGGCAGCAAAAACAACTTCCCATTTGTGCTCCACTCCCCACCCCGGGTGCAAAGAGCCAGGGCTGGTGACCCACTGTGCCTGTGCCCCCTCTCTGTGCTCTTTCCTGGCTCTGTGGGTGGCTGGTGACGACATTCCCTCCAGGAAAACACCACCTTTCCCTCCCCCAGCTCATCAAGAGCCCCGGTTGGAAGTCAGCAGGTTCTTCTCCTGTCTGGGCAGGATGATCCCAGGCTCCTGAGGGCCACCCTTTGTGTGACCACGAGCAGTCTTGGACAAAGGGAATGTTTTTCCACGAGCAGCCAAGGAAAGCCTTGGTCAAGACAAACAGCTCCCCCTGCTCCTGCCTGCTGCCAGAAGCTCTAAATAGAGGCTCTGTAGCAGCCTCATAGTTTTTTTTTTTTTTCCCTCTTTTATTACTTCAGTCCTGAGCTCCAAGCCAGAAAATTGAAGCTCTGTTGGAACTGCTGAAAGGCCACAGACCTTGCTAAAAGCTCAGGTATTTCGGAGTCCTGAGGACTTGTGTGATCGTTCACGTGGCAGATTTATTTGGGACAGAGCAGATCTGCTGGTCCCTTCTCTCAGCCTCCACTGGGACCATCTTAGCCCTGAAAAGTGCTTTGCACATGTGGTTCCCCCCAAATCTTCATGAACTCCACCCCTGTGCAGCCAGTCCTGCTGTCATTTTGAATCCCAGAATGGCTGGGGTTGGAATGGACCTTAAAGATGATCCAGTTCCAACCTCCTGCCATGGGCAGGGACACCTTCCAGCCTTGCACATTTGCAGGAGAAAAAGGGAAGAGCCAAGCAAAGCAGTGACTTTTATTCTTAAAAAGCCAAACCAAACGGATCCCTTTGTGACCTTTCCAGCCTGGCTCAGGAATTCTGGGTGCTGATAGAAGTGGAGAGACTGAAATCATGGACGGGTTTGGGTTGGAAAGGACATTAAAGATCACCCAATCCCATCCCCTGCCATGGGCAGGGACTCCTTCCACCAACCCAGGGTGCTCCAACTTGGCCTTGGACACTTCCAGGGATCCAGGGGCAGCCACAGCTTCTCTGCCCACCCTGTGCCAGGGCCTGCCCACCCTC
>JAXCLP010000001.1:116204297-116228180 GCA_035584035.1 Lepidocolaptes lacrymiger | reverse complement strand
AGCCACAGCTTCTCTGCCCACCCTGTGCCAGGGCCTGCCCACCCTCCCAGGGAAGGATTTATTCCCAATTTCCCATCTATCCCTGCCCTCCATCAGTTTAAAACCATTGCCCCTTGTCCTGGCACTCTCTGCCCATATAAAAATCCCCCTCCCTCCTTTTTTAAACCCCTTTTGGCACTGGAAGGGGGTCTCAGGTCTCCCCTGGAGCCTTGTTTTGTCCAGGTGAACATCTCCTGCTCTCCACAGCCCTCTGACCATCCTCATGGCCCTAAAACTGACCAGCTCAGGTGTTTGGGTGTTTGCAAAAGGTTATAAATCACCTTTGGGAAGGAAGATCATCTCAACTATACTGGAATGGGCATTTCCCAGGAGTATTTTTAAGGCAGTTTTCTCTTAAAAGTCACAATTTTTCAACATATTTTTTTCCTGGGAAAATCCAGAAATGTGTAGAATAGTGTAAAAATATCCTCCTGGTGGCAATCCCAGAGCTGTGCATTGTTTGTGCTCATGCTGAAGGTGCACGTTGTCCCACCGTGGCTCCGAGAAGACAAAAGGACCTGGGGAACAGCAGGGAAATGTGGGAATGAGAGTGAGATGAGGAGGCAAGATGGGCTTGCAAGAAAGGAGAAAAGACTTATTTGATGGTTAAGGGGTTGTGGGAGGAGGAAGAGGGGAAATGGGTACAAGGATGGGAATGATGTGATGGGAGAAGCCACGGATGAGGAAGTGGGATGAGAAGAGGAAGGAGTGGTGGGGCCAAAACATTAAGACATGGAAGGAGGGAAAACTGGATCAAACATCTCTGGAAAACACGGCTGGGAAAGCATCAGGAGCCCTGGGTTGGCTCTTCCCAAATCAGTTGCTATTAACAGACGTTGCAAAATATTGCACAATGTGTTTGGTTTCCTCCATCCCATTCCTGGCATAAAGTGTTTATTCCACTGGGTGAGGAAAAGCTGCTTTGCTGTCAGCACATGCCAGGGAGGAGCCCCAGGAATGGGAGAGCACTGGGGGTGTTGTCTTCTCACCTGCATCGGTCTGGGATGTCTGTGAACACCAGAACCAGGATTTTTTGGAATGGTTTTGTCAGGATTTTGATGTACAGGTTATTTTCCAACCCAGAGCAGATGTTGTGGATCATCCTGGTCTTGTTTGCAGAGGCATTTCAGTCCTAAGTGATGGTGGGAGATCTGTGGTGGGTTTGTTTGCCCTAAACTCAGCCCTCAGGCTGGGTCAGGTTGTGCTTTCCAGGTGGAAATCCACGACTGCTTGTGCAGAGGGTTGAGGGCAGCACCAAAAAACCAAAGGAAAACAAAAAAAGAGAGATCTACCTCTGTTTTCATGCTCCATGGTTTTTCCTTCTGCCCAACCACACTGTTAAAAATTAAAGGAATATGTGAGAGCTGGCAGACAGTTCTTGGAGGGAGAACTAAGTCCAAAATTAGTGGGAAGAAAGACTGGACAAAAGAAGAAAGTGTCAGACAGAAGTGCAAGAAAAATCTCACTTTTGGGAACTTCCAGTGAATTCCCAAAGGCTCCAGTGCAGCTTTACCTTGTCAGGGCAGGTAATTATCTCCCCAAACACTCATCAAGCTGCTCTATAATAGCACTGCCCCCCTGGGAACATCCAGGGGAACCTTTTTTTGGGAAGGGGCATAAAAAGCTTCCGACATCATGCTTAGTTTCAGGGACAGCAAGAAAAGCTGGGCTTGTGGAAACGTTTTCTTTTCATTCCACAATATCCTCTTATGTAAACACTGAAACACATTGAATCAATTTTTTCAAACAAACTTGTAAAATCAGAAAATACCCCGGGCTTTGATAGGCAGCGCCATTAATTGCCAGGAGCACAAAGAGCCATTTGAACGTTGAGGCATTTTGGCAAAAATACAAATGACTTCTTTTCCTACCATGCCCTTGGAAATAGCTTTACTAAACTCTGAGCTTCCTATGATGGAGGGTTCACCATTAATCACCTTTATGACATCTCCTGGGCAGGCTGTGGATAAATCCAGGGGCTCTAATCAACCACTTTCCTGAGGAAATTGGCCAAAGCCTGACTCTTTGAGGAGGGAGGCGGGGGATGAATCACAACAACTTTGCTATTCAGACAAATCTCTTCTCAAGGGCCTTTAGAGCTCTTTTTTTTCTCCTCTACAGTGAAGACAGCCACACAGGAAACAATAAGAGTTTAATCTCTGGCAGGGTTTCCTTCCTGCACTGCATGCAGGTACTCAGAGCATACCAAGGAGTCCATGCCAAGAGCTTTGCCCCTCCACAGAGTCACAGAGTGAGTCCCAGATCAGCTCCCATTGGAAGGGACCCATCAGGACCATCAAGGCCAACTCCTGACCCTGTGTAGGATGCCCCAAGATGCCCACCATGTGCCTGAGGGCATTGTCTGCTTCTTCCATGTGAGCAGAGAACCAGAACAGACCCATCTCCCCCACCAAACTCCCTCCCAGCTGCACTTTGGGGAACTGATGATGGAGAGGAGAAGACACAGAGGGTCCTGCAGACACTTTCTCTGGTACCCCCAGCAGGAACAGCCTCATTGATTCCTGTCCCCCACTTCTGCACCAGGAAGGATTCGCAGCATTTTGACAAGTTGTCTGCTTTGGGATTTTCCCTACTGAGTTTTCATTGCTCTGACTTGAAATTCTTTGCTCCACGTGGACTGAGGAGGAACTAAAAGAATTTATTTTAACACAGAGCTTGGGATGAGTCAGGGTGAGGTGTCACCACGTGGAGTTCAGTTTTGCTCTGGATTCTGTTTGGGTGGTGTTTTAATTTACATGTGTGAGGCTTTACTTTTGATTTGTGCTGCTGTGGCACGGTGGGGCTGGGATGAAAATCAGGGACAGCACCCAGGAAGGGCTGAGGCTGTGCCAGGGCAGGCTCAGGGGGCATCTCAGCCAAAGGCTCTTCCCCCAGAGGGTGGTGGGCACTGCCCAGGCTGCCCAGGGCAGTGGGCATGGCCCCAAGGCTGCCAGAGCTCCAGGAGCCTTTGGACACTGGGACAGGGACAGGGGGATTGTTGGGGTGTCCTGGGATGGAACTGGATGGTCCTTGGGTGTCCCTCCAGCTCAGGATATTCCATGAGTCTGTGAACTGCTGCAGACACAACCTGGTGCTTGCCCTTTTCCTGGCAGATTGGGGCCTGTTTAATGACCCAGCCTGTTAATTTGCTCTCACTGCCACCCTTGTCCCTCAGCAGAGCTGCTCAAGGAGGGAAAATGGTTACTGTGCCCTCCAGATCCACAGGGGCTGATCCAGCAGTGCAGGGATAAGGGTAGGAGGGCAAGGAGATATTTCTGCCTGCCCAGGTGAGACCCCTGAGAGCTGCAGAGCTGCCTCCAGCCCTGGGGCCAGCACAGCAAGGACAGGGAGCTGCTGGAGAGAGGCCAGAGGAGGCACCAGGATGGGCAGAGGATGGAGCAGCTCTGCTGGGAGGGAAGGCTGGGACAGCTGGGATTGTCCAGCCTGGAGAGGAGAAGCTTTGGGGGGACCTCATTGTGGCCTTGCAGGAGCTGAAGGAGCTCCAAGAAAGATGGAGAGAGACAATTTCCAAGGGATGGAGGGACAGGACAAGGATTGTCCAGCCTGGAGAGGAGAAGCTTTGGGGGGACCTCACAGCACCTTCCAGTATCTGCAAGGAAGATGGAGAGGGACTTTTTGTAAGGAACTGGACGGACAGGACAAGGAATAATGGGTTCAAACAGGAAGAGCACAAAATTAGGTTAGATATTAGGAATAAATCCTTCCCTGTGAGGGTGGGCAGGCCCTGGCACAGATTGGGCAGAGAAGCTGTGGCTGCCCCTGGATCCCTGGAAGTGTCCCAGGCCAGGTTGGAAGGGGCTTGGAGCACCCTGGGCTGGTGGAAGGTGTCCCTGCCCATGGCAGGGGAGTGCAATGAGATGACCTTTAATGTCCCTCTCAACCCAAACCATTCTGTGATTGTCTCTATAATTCTCACTTAATTTAGGCTGAAAAGCAAGCAAGCCAATGCAGAGAAGGACAAACCCAGACCAAGTCAGTCGGATCCACACAGTGAGAATGTCACAGCTCCATTTTCCCTGTCACCACCACAGCTCCAGTGAATTCTTTCTCCTAGACTAAGTACATTCAGTGCCCTGGATCTCTGTCTGGTCACTCACCACTCACTGCAGGACTTTTCCCCTTTTATTCTATTTTTTCCCCCATTAGCTGGTACATCTGCAGTGATCCTACCAGGGCAGAAGATCAAAAGCCCAAATGTTACAATTAGGGCTGGTTCTGATCCCAACCTGAGTACATAAAATGCCACAGAAGCGCTAGGTGTGGGTGATGTTATCTGCATTAATCAAGGCATGTAATGAGCAGAGTATAATGGCTCACCATGTGTATTTTTAAGCCTCCAAACCATCAAGTGCTTATAGCAGATGGCAGCTTTTCAACAATTTTCATTCCCTTCTCCACCCCATACTCCCAACTATTTCAAGTAATTGGCTTCTCCTCTAGGGATTAGCCACAGTAAAATCATATTAAATGATTAATTTTCCCTCCTTGGTCTTGCACACACACACTTTTAATTTTAAACTCTGAGGAGAAAGAGATCCAAACGCTCTGAGTGGTCTTGTTTGCCTCTGGAGTGGCCTTAAAATCCTCTGGGCTTCGAGGCTGTGTATCCCAGCATTTTTGGCTTTGCTTCTGCTCTTTCTTAAACTTTCCCCTCCAAGGTGCTTGTCACGCCCTGACTTGAAGAGTTCAAGTGATGTTGAATCCGCAGCTTCCCTGGGAGCAGATTCCCCTCCCTATTTGATCTCAGGATCAATGGTGGCCCTGCTCTTCAAACTGAACTCGTTTTACTTTAGTTGGCATCTGTTACTTCTTGTCTTATCATTTTTAGCTAATGAAAGCAGTCCCTCCCCTTCCTCTTCACACTTGTCTTTCATGTGCTTGCAAACCACAGTCACGCTGTCCCCTTGGCTTCCCTTTTGCCCCAAATTATATGGATGGATTTAATTCCTTTAATCTCTCCTTATAGGTAGTTCCTTCCAGACCTTTAATCACTGTAGTTGCCCTTCTCTGTAATCTCTCTCATTCCCTCATAGTCTGTAACACCCTGGCCAGGACTGAAAATGTAGCTCTCCCTGAGAATTGAGTGCTGGGGAAATAAAATGGGATGTTCCCTCAGCTCTGGATGTGACCCCTCTGCTTCTGCACCTCCAGAGAGCCTGTCCCACCTGGAATTCTGCATCCAGCCCTGGCCCTCCAGCTTAGGAAGGACATGGGAGTGAATCCAGAGGAGGCAGCAGGATGGTCAGAGGATGGAGCAGCTCTGCTGGGAGGAAAGGCTGGGAGTGCTGGGATTGTCCAGCCTGGAGAGGAGGAGGCTCCAAGGAGACCTCAGAGTCCCTTCCAGTGCCCAAAAGGGGGCTTACAAGAAGGCTGGAGAGGGACTTTGCACACAGGCATGTAGTGATAGGACAAGGGGGAATGGCTTTAAGCTGAAGGAGAAGAGGGTTAGATTATTATTATGGAGAAATCCTTCCCTGTGAGGATGGGCTGGCCCTGGCACAGGTTGGGCAGAGAAGCTGTGGCTGCCCCTGGATCCCTGGAAGTGTCCAAGGCCAGGTTGGACTGGGCTTGGAGCAACCTGCTCTTCCACTTTGAGGAAGGCAAAATGCATCACATCCCAGCTGCTGGGTGATGGTTTCCACATGTCTAGTCCACAGGTGAGGGGACAAAGGTCGCTCAGGGTAACCCCTACAAGGTGTTTTTCGCAGAGGAAATTTAGCCCAGTCTCTGCTCCTACCCAGAAGTTAATCAACAGCTGTGTAAGACCAAGGAGAAAACTCACTGGTGATGCTCTTGCAAGTATATTTAGAACCAGGCTGAGATGATTTTTGTAAAGCAGAGAAGGGGAGAGGCACCTCCTGCCCTGTGCTGGTCCTGTGGTCACACAGCACACACCTGCAGCAGGTGAGCACCAGAAGGAGCCCAGCCTTGGTTTTGGTCCTCAACAAACCTCCCAGCAAGGCTGAGCTGCCCTGACTAAGTGGGATTAGGGCTGTGGGATGAAATCCCACCCTGATGAAACAGGAAGGAAAGATGCCACAGAGAAATGTCCCCAGGGGTGGTGGCACTTGGTGAGGTGCTGTATTGGTCACACGGCTGAGCACTGAGATTGCACCCATGGCCTTAGGAAGAGTCCAACAAAGAGCAGTTCATCAACCATCCTTTTGGGCTCTGCCCAATCTGAGCTCTGCCTTTGGCTGTTGGTTGGACTTGTTCCCTCAGCCAGCAAAACCCTGGCAGGACCTGCAATGCTGACAGAGGTGCAGATTCACAGTTTAGCCTGTCCTGAAAATGGTCCTTCCCTGGCTGAACCTGCCCATTCTGCCACCAGGTGAGAGTTTTAGTCTAGACAAAGGCAGTTTCTGAGTGATGGGGGAGCTGAAATGGTAGGAGGAAGGTCCCTTCATGTGTAGGTCCACGTCTGTGCCACCCAGGTCTCTGCTATTCAGGCAAATCATTCCCCACATCCTCAAAGAGGAGCCATGGCTACCTTCTGATATATTTGGAGTGACAAGAGTGTGGATTGTCCTGTTTGGAAAGAAAAAACCTTTCAGCTTCCACCCAGGAGGAATGAGATGGGCTTTTACCACCGGTATCACCTGGGGATGGAGAGGGATGATGGGGATAAAGGGGATGGAGAGGGATGATGGGGATAAAGGGGATGGAGAGCCCTTGAGAACTTCTTTCAGGGTCACAAGTAATTAGATGCCCAGGTTATAAAATGAACACGTGTGTCATCTCATCTCATCTCTCCTCACCACCCCTCTGCTTTGCATAAAATGGGCTGCAGCCAATTCCCCTGCAGCCAAAGAGAACAACCTCGTATCAGTTCACAGAGATCAAAACCAAGAGCCCTGCAGGGCTTTAGGCACTTCCTTCTCCCTCAAAGGGAGGGAAGTCACACACTATTCACCTGTGCAGCCCCGGCCACGATTCCCTGCATCGTGCTGGCCACCTCACACCCCATCCTTGGTGGCATTTTGGATGAAAAATGCACATTTCATTGTGTGGGAGAGATCACTGCAGGAAATAAGGAGAAAGTTGTGCTTTTCTTGACCCGCCGCTGCTTTTCTCTGTGCAGTGTTTCATTATTACAGTAGCCCCAAAATAATTTAATATGGCACTATGATGGTTTTATTCAGGTCAGGCAGTGGGATCATGACAGTGATTGCTATGCAATAAATATTTATAGGGTTAATTCAGAAGCTTGATAAAAATATGTTTATACTGGTGTTTTCAGTGTGCCTTCCTTCTGCTAGCGATAAAGCAATGCCTGTGAATGAAATCTGTAGGATCAGGGATTTTTTTGAGGGTCTTAATACATCCATAAAATGAATTCAGGTGCAAGAGGCAGGTGAGATCCATTGAATAACCCCATTGACACTCCAAACATTCAAATTCCCAAGTAGCTGCATTCCCTGGCGGGATTTCCATGGCATTCCATGCTCAGACTGAAGTTGGACGTGTTTTTGGGTGTCCGTTCTCTGGCTTTTTGCTCCTGTAACACCCATCCCACCTCTGTTCAGCTCTGCATTTTTCCCCCCTTCAACAAAATGTTTGTTGCCTGCCCGATGCAAGTTCCCTCCTGCCCTGCACAAACCCAAACCCTGCCAAAAAAATGTCCAGGGCTCCTTGCTTGGCCGGGAAATATTTCCCTGTGCAGTGGGAACCTGCTGTACGTTCGGGCTCTTTGCAATTGAGGCTGTTTAAAATTCATCCCGAAATTGTTGCTCCCTCTCTCCGAGGCTTTTCCTCGGCCGTGTTATGTAAAAAAACTCGCTGCTTTGTGGTCGAGGGATCCCGTGCGACGGAGGTGAACGGAGATTCGCTTGCGTTTTGTTCAAGGTTGTGATAAATTGGTGTCAAAATACAAATGTAAGGAGCGCTGAATGAGAATTGGTAAAACTACAGCACCCGTCGCGATTCCCGCTTCAAAAGGGTTCAAAAAGACGGTCGGAACGCAAGTCGGAGCTTTAGGGATGCTAAAAAGTCTTATTATGTGAGAAGGAACATCAGTTTTGCGCCGTTTCCTTACTTTGTCTCGTTAATGATGCTCCTACAAGCTGCTTTAAGTCCTTAATTCCTATTTTTCCGGAGTACCTGCACAAGGGGACAATAAATACCTGCGAGCGCCCAAAAATAAAATTACGGGGAAGACGATGAGTTGAATTGGCTAAAGAAACTGAAAAAAACAAAGAAACAAACCCCAAAACAAAGCAATAAGCCAGGTGCAGTTTGTACTTATGGGGATGTAAAAGAAATCGCTCCGTCTGCATCCAAATATCCTCCCCACGGTGTCTTCTGTCTTACTCGGCTCCCCAACTTCCCTTGCAAAAGCTTCGGTGTAGTTAAAAATAAAATCACCCCATTTGTCCACATTAAAGCCCTTCATCTCAGCATTGATAGAGCTGGGAAGTGACAAAAACCTATATTTTCTGTATCTCTCTCGAATTGTGTGATTTGGTACCTTTTTGTGTCTCCCCACGTGCGTCAGGAGGGTTTATTTTGTGTTTACAACGAGAAGCTCAGATTAAGAGAGATGCAAAGTAGGGACTGAAATTCACCTCAACATATTCATTAATTTGCATATAAAATCCTCCCTGCCTCTTGACTAAAAGAAAAAATACCCAACCAACCCAACGCTGTGTTTTCGCATTTTAGGAGTTGTATGCAGATGTGTGCACGTCAGGAAAATAATTCTTCTTATCTCTACCCCGCCCGTAAAAAAGTGATTACTAATACACCCCAGATGGCTTTTAAGCTGTGGTTTATAACAGCCGTTTGCCTTTATATATATATATGCATATATATATATAAGACACATATGAGTGTGTGTGTGTATTTCTCTTCAGAAAAATAATTTAAATTCGGGATAATTTCATGCAAGGAAGAAGTAGCCGTGAAAAGCGTGGAATTAAAAAAAAAATTAAAGATTTAAAAAAAAATGAAAGAAAACCACACACAAACTGCAGAAACTCGGTGTGAAAAAGAGCTTTCGCACCAAATTCTTCTGCTTAAAACAGGGACCTGTTGCAAGTGCGGCGGGCGGAGGGGACGGCCCGAAAAGCGTTTCTTTGGCAAAAAAAAAGGAGGGGAAGGAGGGGAAAATGAAGTTGCAACCCCTGGTGCGGGGCTGGGGATGAGAGGGATGCGGGGAAACCTTCACCCGGCTCTCCTGCCGTGAATTTGGGGCACCCGGCGCATCCCTCTGCGGAGGAAGATTTTTCTCTCCCGGGGCACTCGAACCGCTTTCATTTTAGGGGTTTTTTTCACGATTTAATAGTATTTAACCAGGAGTCACCCGTGGCTTTAACCCGCTCTGTGCCCCGGACCCCGCCGCGTACCCGCAGCTGCTTGGCCAGCTCCGCAGCACTTCCAAAGCGAGTGTCCCCAAAGCCGAGTGTCCCCAAACCCGAGGATCCCCAAACCCGAGTGCTCCCAAACCCCAGGATCCCCAAACCCGAGTGTCCCCAAACCCGAGTGTCCCCAAAGCCGCGTGTCCCCAAACCCGAGTGTCCCCAAACCCGAGTGTCCCCAAACCCACGTGTCCCCAAACCCGACTGTCCTAAAACTCGAGTGTCCCCGCTGTCCCGAGGGTGTCCCGGGGGTCTCCAAGGGTGTCCTGGGAGTCCCGGGGGTCTCCAAGGGGTCTCATATGAGTGTCCCCGAGGTCTCCAGTGGGGTCTCCAGGGGTCTTATGGGGGTCTCATAGGGGTGTTCGGAGATCTCCAGGGATCACCAGGAGTGTCCCGGGGGTCTCATAGGGGTGTCCCGGAGTCCCCAGGGATGTCCCGGGGGTCTCCAGGGATGTCACAGGGGTGTCCTGGGGGTCTCCAGGGATGTCACAGGGGTGTCCAGGGGGTCTCCAGGGAGGACCCTGGGGTCTCCAGGGATCTCACAGGGGTCTCCAGGGATGTCACAAGGATGTCCCGGGGTCTCCAGGGATCTCACAGCAGTGTCCCAGGGGTCTCCAGGGAGGTCCCGGCGGTCTCCAGGGGTCTCACAGCGGTCTCCAGGCATGTCACAGGGGTGTCCCGGGGGTGTCCCCTCTGTCCCCTCCGGCGGGGCGCTGGCGTGCGGCGCGCCCCCTCTAGCGGCCGTGCCGGGCTCCGGCCCCGCTGTCCCCGACGGGGGCGGTCCCGGAGGGTCCCCCCGCCACTCCCACCCACCCACCCACGCACCCACGCACCCACAGCTGCCCTTCAAAGCCCGCGGGTGGCCGCGGGGAGGGTTGGCCGTGCCGTCGGGGAGAGGAGAATGCGGGGGGAGAAGGAGGGGATGTGAGGCTCGACGGAGGGACCCCCAAACGGCGGGGACGGGCGGAGGCTCCGCCGAGGCGGCTGGGTGGGATAGCCCCGTCCCCAGCCTTGGTTACGATCGCGACAGTCGCGACCAGCGCCTAAGAAAAAAAAAATAAAATAAGAAAGGCACTAAAACAAACAAACAAATCCCAAACAACCCCTGCCCAGCCCGAAAGCACCACCACGCCTCAACCCTCAACCCTCAATCTCGCTACCGGATACCCGTGTGGCTGTCCCCGCGGCCGGGGAGGGGGTGGGAGGGATGTCCCCCGGGTGGGAGCTCGGTCCCCGACACACCGTGCGTGTCCGAGGGGGCGGGAAGCGGCGGGGTCGCCCCCGTGGCGGTGGCAGAGCCGGGGGTCCCCCCCATCCCGCGGGGAGCAAACCCCCGTGGGCTGCTCGGTGAGGTGCGTGGACATGTGTCTGCGGCTCTGCGGGCACCCTGCGGGCACCTTGCGGGCACTCTGCGGGCATCAGCCGCTCCTCGGGGGGCGGGGAGGGATCGGTGAGGGATGGGCAAGAGGGGCTGGCAGGCAGAGCCGGGAGTCGCGCTTGAACTCGCCCCACACCCCGAGAGGGTCCGAAGTCCCCCACGAGTGGCCGCGGTGCCCCGGGATGGCAGTGGGGGTACCCCGGTGTGGCGGTGGCAGTGTCCCGGGGTGGCGATCACGGTGACCAGAGGTGGTGGTCGCCGTGCCCCAGGGTGTCCCGGGGTGGCAGTGGGGGTGCCCCGGGGTGGCTGTGGCGGCACCCCGAGGTGACGGTGCCCCCGAGGTGGCGGTCGCCGTGCCCCGGGGTGGCAGTGGGGGTGCCCCGGGGTGGCGGTGGCAGGGTCCCCGGAGTGGCGGTGGCAGGGCCCCCGGAGTGGTGGCACCCCGAGGTGACTGTAGCCGTGCCCCGAGGTCGCGGTGTCCTGGGGTCGCCATGCCCCACGGTGGCAGTGGGGGTGCCCCGGGGTGTCTGTCGCGATGTCCCGGGGTCGCCGTGCCCCAGGGTGGCAGTGGGGGTGCCCCGGGGCGGCGGCACCCTGAGGTGGCGGTGCCCCCGAGGTGGCCGTCGCCGTGCCCCGGGGTGTCTGTCCGGGTGCCCCGCGGTGCCCGTCGCGGTGTCCCGCTCTCGCCGCGCCGATTCCCGGTCCCGGTCCCGCAGCCGCGCCCCGACCGCTCCCGGTGCGGGCCGTGATTGGCCGGTGCCCTCCCCGTATGCAAAGCAGGCGGGGGAATGACATTCCCCGCACTCCTCCCGCCCGCACCGACTCGCTCCCGGCCACCTCCATCCACCCCGGCCGCGCCGGGCGCCGGGCGGGCGGCGTGGGACACGGGACACGGCACAGGGACAGGGGACAAGGGACAAGGGACACGGCACACGGGACACGGCCCGGCTCACCCCGCGTTCCCCCACGCGTGAAGACCCGCCAGCTCTCCGCTGTGGAAATGCGCGTTCTCTGAGCACTCCCGTCTAACCCCGGCCGGCAACTTTGGGGTTGATCTTCCCCCCCGGTCTCCTCTCCTCGCCGGGGTCAGCGGCTCCTCCACCCCCGCCCGCCGCCGCCTCGTTTTGCGGAAGGAAAGCTTTCACGCCGTCAAAAGTAGTGATTTTGCTGGGTGGCTGGTTTTTTGTCTTTTTTTTCTGTCTTTTTTTTTCTTTTTTTTTTTTAATTGTCGCTGGTGGCTTTTGGTTTGTTTTTTTGATTTGCAGTGTGTGTGTGTGTGTGTGTGTGTGTGTGGGTTCTCGGCGCAGGCTGGTGGTTTCCATCCCACTGGACGAGGGAAAAGCCATGCTTCCCAAGGCAGGCTTCCACCTGCTGCGGTTCAAACATTGTTAAGCAGCCGGTTCCTGTGGCCGAACTAGAGGAAGACCGTCTCAGATACTGAAAAAAAAAAAAAAAAGAATTGGCAATGAGCGCCGAAGTTGTTGCAGACTGTTGGGTTGGCTGCTGAGGAGGACGTGAGTGGGAGAGAGAGAGCGCTGTTGCACACACAAAACCACAGAGCGAACCCACAATTTAACCAACATCCCCAAACCCAAGTTTTCAGCTGTGGACCTTTTAGCCTCAGAGCTTGCGATCGGCTGCGACCTTTCTTTAAATTCATGAAAGGCGTTATACCAAAAACAAGCACAAAGACAGAGATTTGAGGCTTGAATGCCATGCACTGAGCTTTGCTTTTTCTTTCTTTTTTTCTTTTTTTTCTTTTTCCTTTTTGCGCAAGAATGATTGAGAGCTCATTACACGAGTACTCTTAGAGCAACGCGAACCAAACTACTGAAGCTCATTTTCAAGGCTGCTTTAAAAAAAAAACTCGCAGAGAACATTAATGGATTCCTGTTGTGTTTAAATTCTCTACAGATTATACTGTAAATATTTTATGAAGTCCGGTATATGTGTGTGTGCGTGCGTGTGTGAATATATATACACAGTTGTAGCCAGCTGACCTTTGATCAGAAAGTCTCGCTCTCGTACCGCCTTCTCTGAAGACAACCCCGAATTTCCCTCTCCAAAAGAGCCATTTCTGCCTACGGAACACACGGGTGTATTTTCTTTTCTCTTGGGACTGTCGAGAAATCACCTGGAAGAAACCGAGAGGCGACTGAGCGGCAAGCCCAAGCTTCGCGTGTGTTTCTCGCATTGGGTCGCCTCCCTTTTTTTTCTTTTCTTTTTTTTCATTTTCCACGGTGCTCGGGCTTTTGGAATGAGCTTTCTCCCCGCTAACTTTTTGTGGCCCCGCGGACCCGATGCTCGGTAAAGCCCCGCACGGACGCCCCTTTGGTTTATCGGATTAACGCGATCTGTTCCGCCGCTCCAGGAAGCCAAGAGTTAAGTGGCGGCGTGCTCTCTATCTCAGCCGCCTTCAGCAAAAAATTAACTTCGGGGACTGGCGTAGAAACAAGTTTCCCCCGGGGTCCTCAGCCTGTATCCGTTTATGTTGGTCCCCAGAGAGCGGCCCGCCGAAGAGTTACTCTCCTTTCGCTGTTTTGTAAAAACTCGGTGGAGGTCCCTCACTCAAAAGGCTTGTTGTGATGCGTATCCCCGTAGATACCAGCACCAGCCGCCGCTTCACGCCGCCCTCCACCACGCTGAGCCCGGGGAAGATGAGCGAGCCGCTGCCGCTGCCCGGAGCCGAGCACAGCGGGGCTTTGCCGGGGAAGCTGCGCAGCGCCGACCGCAGCATGGTGGAGGTCCTGGCCGATCACCCCGGGGAGCTGGTGCGCACCGACAGCCCCAACTTCCTCTGCTCCGTGCTGCCCACCCACTGGCGCTGCAACAAGACGCTGCCCATCGCCTTCAAGGTACGTCTGCCCGGTTCCCCCAAAAGCCGCGCGTGGCGGGGCAGGGAGAAAGGGAGGGATGCGGGAGGGATGGGGGAGCGGGATGTACGACCCGAGGATGGGGGGCACGGGGTGCTGAGCAGCGGGCTCGGACCCGCACCCGGACCGAGGTGGCTCGCTACTCTGGGGATGCCACGGCTCCTTCCATCCTTCTTTCTCTCCTTCCTCCCACCCTTCCATCCATCCTTCCACCCTTCCATCCATCCATCCTTCCACCCATCCATCCTTCCGCGGCCGCGGGGGAAGGCTCTCGCCCGGGCAGCTGAGGAATGCGATGGGCTGGGGAAGCTCCTTCCAGCCGCTGCCTCCCTCTTCTCTCCATTCATAACTCTGGTGGTGAGAGGCGGCTCTGCTCAAGGGAAAGGGAAAAAAATAATAATAATAAAAAAAAGCCAGACCCGAGGAGTTTGGCTGCCCTGGGGACCAGATGACACGACCCGGTGCAGACGGATGCGGGCGGCTCGGAGCTGAAGGAGCCCTCTGAGCTGAAGGAGCTCCCGGAGCTGAAGGAGCCCCCGGAGCTGAAGGAGCTCCCCCAGAAGTCGCCCAGGGCGGTGGCGTGTCCCTCTGCCACCCACGGGGGACACCCGCTCGGGAGGCTCCGCGTTTCCCCCTGCCCGGGGCTCTTCGGGGATGGGGGGGAATAAACAACAAAACAATCCACCAACAGCCCAAAACACGCATTTCCTTTTTTATTATTATTTTTTACAAAAAATTGGCTGTTTTAAATAATACCAAACGCCGGGGCCTAACCAGGGCAGACCCTGCGGCCGCTTGGAGTTCTCCAGTTTCCAGAGTTCTTTGCTAAATCCAAGGAAAACCGAGGGCAAAAGATGGGATGGAGGGAGGGGGAGAGGATATCCCGGGCCAGAAGGACCCTGCCGAGCGGGGCCCCCCGGGATGGTTGTTACCCTTTTCCTCCCATCCCGTTACCCGGGCTCAAGTAAAATTATCCTCCCCTCGGAGTAAAAATTATCCTTCCCTTGGTCCTGCTCTATTTTGACTGGGGTCTGTCGCTAACTTCTTGACCGCGCTGCTTTCTCGCTGCTGATGTAGATGCGCTTCAGAGCAAGGAAAGGAAAAGGTAATTATTCTCGTTATCCTTTTATCCGAGACGGGAGCCGCAGAGACATGCAGCTCCTGAGGAGCCCCGGGGTTAGATTTAGGATCGGGATTTGTCAAGTTGGTGCTTTCTTTTGCGGTCACTGCTAAACACCGACCGCCCCGGTGCCACTTTGTTTTGGAGGCGACCACATTCCTCTCTTTCCGATGGCTTTTTTTTTGGTGGGGGGGAGAAGAGAAAAAAGGGAGAAGGGAATCAGTTCAGCTCCCAGAACTTTGGGAAATCCCGCCGACGAGGCGGCTGCGGGGCGAAGTTTTATTATGTCTGGTCTCCCTGTTTTACGCAGATAGGAGTCTGGGGAAAAGGGAGGAACTAATCGGCAGGGTCACTTCCTAAATTCCCACATTTAGATTAATTATTACACTGTTCCCCACGCACTGAGGCAGCTCCTGCTAATTACCGGGGAAGTTGCGCTCCTGGAAGGCAGTGAAAAGCCGCTCCGCCCCGCCGGGATGGGAGATAAGCGGAGTCCCCGGGGTTTCTTTTATTCCTGGGGGATCCCTGGGGCCAAGAGGGACACGGTGACGGCTCCCCGAGGGGACACGCGTGGCTCGGTCCCCATCCTGCTCATCTCCGGCACGGAGAAAGGATAGGAGAGGTGGCTTTTCCCGAGTCCGGAATCCTCCCCGGGAATAATGGGATGTTTTGACGGCAGGGACTGCCCTGGTGATGTGGAATTTGTGGGAAGGAAAGCCAGGGGGGTTCGAGAGATGCCCAAAACGCCGGGGCAGCATCCCATGTTCACCTCCAAATTCTCCAGGAGTTTGTAACACCGGGATAATTCCGCCCAAAAGTAGCCGAGAGGAAAATAATACATCAGCTCCCCCACCCAAAAGTAGCCGAGAGGAAAATAATAAATCAGTCCCCGCACCCAAAATTAGGAGAAAGTTTCATTATGAGCCCTGGAACGGTGGGTTGGGAGGCACCTGCGTGCCAGGAGGCTCCTGGTCTTCAGCATCCAAATTCTTTTTCCAGGGATTGCTGAGGAATGAATCCCAGAATAATTTGCCACGTGTAAAACAAGCTCGTTGAGTTTATACTAAATACTGAATCTTCAGTTTTTAAAAGTCGTGGGTTTTCAGATGGTTGGGACCAGGAAGTAGAAAATTCAGTTCAGATCGTTCCTTTGCATCTGACATAAAAAAGGGCTAAGTTTTATCAAGTATTTGTTAACAACCATTGCACGAATAAAAAGAGAGATGGAGAGTTTTCTCTTCACGTTTCTTTAGAAAATCCATTTATGATGTTTGACGGGGGGTATTATTTCAAACCAAAAATATAATTTCCAGGCTTTTTTTTTCCCCTTAATGATTTTGAGAAACTTAGAAAATAATATAAAATAACTTCCAAGGTGCCCTAGCAATTCATTGTCCAAGTGCTGTTAAGAAAGAATCTAAATCTTAATTTAAAAGGCCAATTTGGTTTGATTGATGCGGGAGAAGTAGGTAATTTAGATAC
Source organism: Lepidocolaptes lacrymiger (assembly GCA_035584035.1). Classification (NCBI taxonomy): domain Eukaryota; kingdom Metazoa; phylum Chordata; class Aves; order Passeriformes; family Dendrocolaptidae; genus Lepidocolaptes; species Lepidocolaptes lacrymiger. The sequence goes on along the minus strand of JAXCLP010000001.1, from coordinate 116,211,911 downwards.
CCGACAGCACTGCAACCCTGATATTCTTCTTGCTTCTCGAGAAATACATATTTTTAAGAGGTAAAGAGTGCAACAAAGTCCTTGATAACTCCAGTCAGCAAGTCCCAACTTATCTGTTTAGTCTTTTTGCTAATGTAAATGTTTGTATTTCTGTTTCTATTGTCTGTGCCTTTTAACTCCGGTTTCTTTTCTGGGCTCTGTCAGTTTTACACTTGTTTCTAATTTTTTTCCTCACGTGTCTTATCGTCGAGGTTGCCTTCGGTGTGATTTGGAAACGGTGCTTTAAAATATTTGTTCTCTGAGAGCCGACTGACCCTGAATTCACGAAAAGCTTTCATGAATGCTTAAATTTCGGGTGTATAGTCCCTTAAATGAACACTCAAACATTTGCATCGAGGGGGAATGCCCTGATTTCTCCCTTTCCCTTCCTCCTGCCTGTGATACGAGTGCTTGAATTGAGGTTTTAAGGTGATTTTTAAGACCTGGGTGCGTTGGGTTGGCAGATCGTGTGACCCTGAGCCATGCAAGGAGAAGACTCTGAGCTTAAACATTCCAAGCAGGGACTGATATATGCCAAGATCAGGGAAATTTGAAAAGCCCAACACTGAGCACAGCACACAGGCCCCAGAAATATGTTATGGAACACGGAGGAGAACCCAAAACCAAAAGCTTGGGCTGCAGAGGAACGGGGAAGAGGAAGCTGAACTGGAGACGTAAAGAGGGAATTTTGAGGAGAGGATTTTAAGTTCGGATGTGGAAGTGAAAATAAGGGTTATTGATGACAAAAAGGAGAGCACAGGAGTGAGAGAAACAGTCCCCCGTGGAAGGAAAGGCTGGGAAATACCTGAGGCTGGAGGCTCCTCTCAAATTCTGGGAAGTAGCTGTGGCTGGGGGATTAGAATCAAGGACAGATCAAATAAAGGAGCTGCTGATCCCGTTTGGAAAGGGCAAGTGGGATTAGAAAGTAAGAGAAATAAAAAACCAGGCCGTGACGAGCTTTGGCCAACTGTAACTGCTGGATATAAGCTCGAAATGCTAAGAGGAAGGGGAAAGATCAAGCTGCAACTCAGAGGACACAGTGAAGGGCTGCTTCCTCTTAGAGATGTGCAAAAGAGGAATTAAAAACTAGCTAGATTCTTTTTTTTCTCCTTTTCTTTATTTTTTTTTAATAAGAGTCATGTAGACTTAATTGGGAGAACGACAATGGGATGTAAATAATTATATATAGGATGAAATTCCAGCTCTTATTTCTGCCAGAGTAAATGGAGAGACACCCCAAATATCCATTTGATTGCAGGAGGGTAAAACTGTCGGGAGAATTCCATCCTGCCCAAGAAGATGCAATAAAAAATAGGTTTTTTCAATGTTTAATCAGTGTGAACGGAGTAGATACAAGTCAGAACATTGGAGTTTGGAAATATTTATATCTGTAGAGTTGCTGCATCAAAAACATGGTGATTCCCATGTTCCTAAATGTTTGTTTGAGACGTGTTGGCACCAAACATTTGGGGCCAGGCTGAAACATTTGACTGAGGCCTGAATTTCTGTGGATTTATCCTGAATTTATGCTGGGACAGCTCGGTTAACAGCTACTGCTGTCAATGAGACCAGCAGCGGGCCCTGTTCATTGAATTTATTTATTGAAAATGACAGATACATATTTTGGAAAGCCAGTTTCATGTGTTTTTCATCTCAGAGTACACATCACGCTGGTTATTTCAGAGAGGGCACCAATGCAAAACTTCCCAGTTCAATTGTTAAGAAAAATAAGGTTTGAAATGGTTGAAATCCACAACGAGGAGTAAAAAACATGCACCTTAAATATTATATGTTATGGTAATATAATAGATGCAACGATATAAAATAAAAATCACTCTCTCAGGTCCTTCAGTTCCTCAGGAAATGTGAGGAAGAACATTGGAAAAGAACTGGATGAGCATTTTAGTGCAGTGATATATCAACTACCAGCATCATTGATACTCTTCAGCAGCAAGCCTACACATAACTTGTCTTCTCAGCTAAAATTCTCTACCCAAAATTACAAAGTCACCAGCCTTGCTTAAAGAATAACGACAGGGCCAAGGTTTTGTGCAAGAAGAGTGTTCCCATTCCTCCAGACTGGGAAGGGAAGCAATTCCCATTTCCCCAAAACACCTTCTTAGCCCACGCAGATTTGACGCCGTTCCTTGGTGACCCCCCAATCCTAAGGAAGCTGAGGGATCTGCCCCTTTGCTCTTGCAGGTGGTGGCCTTGGGGGACGTGCCTGATGGGACCCTGGTGACGGTGATGGCTGGGAATGATGAGAATTATTCCGCCGAGCTCCGGAACGCCACGGCTGCCATGAAGAACCAGGTGGCGCGGTTCAACGACCTCCGCTTCGTGGGCAGGAGTGGCAGAGGTACCTCTTCATCCTCACCTATGCCAAGCTCTGGCTACGGGCAGGGAATTCCAGGAGTTTCCTCCTGCAGGTTTCTTCCAAAGGCATGGAATTAGCCAGGTGGTTTTATTTGTGTCCTAGCCCGTTCTCTGCGCTGCTTCGATTTTTAAAGAGTGAAATCTCAGTGGAAAAAAAACCCAAACCAGCACAACAAGTGACACTTTGACACTGCCAGCTGCCCCTACTGGTTTAGAACAGCACAGTGTCACCCGTGGTTGAGTTTAAGTGGCGTATTTTTGGTTTAAAATGAGAATTTTCAGCTTGTGTAGGGATTCACGATGGGGCTCCCCAGCACTCTCTGCAAAAAACTGGTTTCTGCAACAGGGCGAGTCAACCTAAAAGTACAAATATTTCCTGCCTGGATCTAAAAGCTCTGCAGGTTCCTCCTGACCTGCTGAAGGTGCAGGGCACTTTTTGTGGCCTGTCTTTGCTTTGAGATGCACCAGTGCTGTTAGTTCATGTCTCCTGCAAAGCAGGTGGGAGAGACCAGGCAGAACAGAGGGCTTTGAGACCTGACTGGCTGTATCTTTGCCATAACCAGGTATTACTAACATGTAAATAGAAAGGCCTTTGGAGCATAATAACAAACAGAGTTTGAAGTTAACTTAGGCTGGGACTGCATAAAAATGCTGTTGGGAGGCTGCAAATAGAACCTGGCGCTCGTCGCCTGTGGGTGGGAGGGTGCACAAAGCTCGAGCCAAAACAAAAAAATCAACATAAAGACCCCTTGCAACTTCACTTCTTGGCTCCAGGCCGCGATCTTAAACCCCATAAATTCCAAGCAGCCGTGTTTACCACCCTATTTGTTTATTTTAAGGGTTTCCCTTGCGTTAGTGCCCATGAGGGGAGTTTGGGGAGGTTCAGTCAAAGCCACAGAGGAGAAGCCAGTGAGTTGTTGGTCAGGAAAACGTCAGAAGAAAGGTCAGCCTCTCTCTTTTAAGGTCAAGGATGGAAACCCGTCACATCTCCCGTGTGATTTCATGCGATATTTACTCTCGTGTTTTTTGGTTTTGTTAGTCTTTAAGTGAAACAGGCAGGTTTTTTTGCGGTGTCCCAAATGCTTCAGTGCCATTCTAGGGTGATTGGGTGCTGTAACGTTCACAAATCCGAGTGGCAGCAGCTACAGCTCTTCAGCAGGTTTCCTTTTGGGAAAAACTTGTGCCCTGGTGTCTCTCAGAACCAGCCTGAACATTGAGGGATTGCTGATCTTTCCTTACTGTGTTCCCTTCCCTCTGTCCCTGTGTGAGCATCGGGGCCAACGCGTGGCCCTTCAGGAGAGTTACAAAGCTGACCCACTTCTGCTCGCTCACTCCCCAAAGGTTTTATTCCAAATGGGAGATGGGTCAGGCTTCAGAGCAAGGAAGTGATGCTGATTATACACAGCATTTCCCTTTGAAGTGAAATGCATCTCTAGATACCCTTCCAATGTAAATACAGGCAAGACGGTGGCAGAGCGTGGCCCTGCCGAAATGTAAATGCATTATAAGGATAAAGCACCAGTCCGGTTCCTCTGTCTCCTGCAGCATTTTTAGCTGAGGATACAGGGGCAGATGTCTTTCAAATTGTGTTGTTTGGGCCGTCTTCAAATGCACTTGGTGGAAAACACCCGCAGCTGAGAACGTAGCTTCATAATGCTAGCAAAGAATAATAATAGGGTAATGCAGAGAAAATTATATCCATTTACTGAAAACATGGGAGATGCTGTAATGTCTAAAAGTATCAGTCATTAAACATGCTCATTTGTTATATTAAAGGTACCACCTTTTCAGTAAATGGAATTTGCATTATGATTCAGAGATGACTGTTTAGAAGATTCAAATGAATAGCTGGCAGAGTGGCGGAGAAGCTAATAAAAACAAACCTGTCCTTCAGTTCCTGGCCGTGGTAATGAAGCTGGAAATCATAACAGTGGACTGCGTGAGCCTTAAGGTCAAAATCGGGCAGCTGAGGGGAAAACAGGCCCTATTCATCCCAAAAAGCTTGGCAGGGAGAGCTGGGGAGCCCCTCACCCTGCTCTCAATAGCTGGTCCCTCTCCCCCAGGCAAGGTTAGCCTGGAGTGGGATATCCAGGTGCTCCAGGTCCTTTAAGCAGTGATTTGGGAATGCTGCGTGCTCTTAGTCAGCCTTGGAGGTTCAATCCCATCCCGTCCATCTTTGGAGCGGGTGACTAATGTATGCTTTTGTTTACTCCTCCGACATGGGGATTGTTTTCCAAAGGTGGGGATTGTTTGCCTTCGTCCGGCCTTTCTCAGGTGCTGTTCTGTTGAATTTGTATAAAGCCTAAAGCAGAAGGTGGCTGCTTCAAAGGGCATTGCTTCCTTTGAGACTTCACGGGAGGAAAATTAACCCAAACTTTGTTTGCCGTGTCATATTTGAGCTTGAAATAAGTTCAGCTGCCACCAGTGATGGCAGGAGCATTATGTGAGCAGGGATGGAGATTTCCCGTGGGTTCTGGGCACAGTGGAGGCTCCTTGTGTCCATCAGGTGATTTTAGATCCGTGATGGAGAATTAGGGATGGAGATTTCCCGTGGGTTGTGGGCACAGTGGGGGCTCCTTGTGTCCATCAGGTGATTTGAGATCCGTGATGGAGAATTAGGGATGGCTTTGAGTGGTGACAGTTCCCTCTTCTTCATGATTGCCAACTACTCCCACTAAAATCCCATCAGAACCAACAGCTCTCTCCCTTCCGAGTGGGAAATTCTCATTCTTGACACCCTTAATAAATAGTTTCCATCTCCTTCCAGTATTTAAGTGGAATCCTGCAAGACAGTCTGTGTCAAAGAGTAGGACATCATCCACCTTTTCCTCCTGGCTGTGGGAGGGTCACAGCAAGTCCCCTTGACTGGAGGGTTAATTTTTCCACATCAATATTTGGCACCAGCCAAAACTTAAAGACCCAAAGGGCATTTTGGCCTCATTTCATGTCCAACAGCGAGCAGTTGCCCCATGTTTTCCATCCTGTTGCTTAGAATTAAAAAAGCAAAGCCCTTGATTTTCCTGACACCCCAAATGGCAGCTGAGATTATCACAGGGTGCCTGAAACCTCGAGGTGTTGGATAAAAGCAATTTGGCTCCTTTTCCCTGAACAAAACAGATTTACACTGGACTTGGCTGGGCTCCAGTTTTACTATTCCTCACCCTTGTTTGAGAATGCTCCTGGGCAAACCTGCCTGTCTGCCTTGGAAGCAATTTCTGAAAGAAAAATGTGGGTTTAAAGCTTGAGCCAATCTCAGTCTCCCCCCTTTCCTGATTGCCTGGTTAAACCAAAATTAATCTTGATTTTTTGCCCTCCATTCATAAACATTTCCAACTTCAGCTCTTGATGTGATGCATCCTGTTTTCTTAGTGTACAATGAACCGGTTTAGGTTGCTGTGATGAAATATATCTGATGCAAACAGCCTGACACCATAGAAGTTCATTGGGAAAAATTAAAAATAAATAGTTTTTTTGGAGAGGGGAAAGCTCCGTGGTTTGGTGAGCATGACATATTTTCCTCATGGAATCATTAATCCCAGTTACTATCTTCATTGTAGGACGTAACATTCCAGAAATCCCAACAAATAAACATGTTTTCCAGATGAAAATGATTATTAATAGGTTATCATAATAGTAGCTAATGGGGAAGTGTCTTGGCTTGCTGCAGGAGATCTCAATCTCAAACTGAGTGCTGGAGCCTCGTCGTTCAGCAAGGCCTTTTTAAAACTACATCTTGGAAAGGACTGGAAGTTAAACCTACTCATGTATTTCCTACTGTCCCTCAGGATCAGAGCAGTGAGTAAGTTTTGTGGCACTTTCCAATTTCCACAGAGCCAGAGGAGAAGGTGTAGCTGGTAGGACAACACCAGGGAGAGACATCCCTGAGCATAATCAGAAGTGTCTGCCATCAGGACTCTTCCTTCTGGATGTAATTTTTTTGGGGGAAAAAATTCAATTTAAGCTGGAATCTCAAAAATATATAAACCCCAGAAACTACCAGCCCGGGTTCCAAGTCCAATTTTTTTTTTGGTCTGCTGAAGTCAGAATTTTGTTCCTTCTGTACAACTTCACGTCGTGGCTGCGTTATTTGAGCACTCGGTTAAAATTTGGGGGTTTTTTGGTGGTTTGTTTTTTTCTCTGCTTCAAGGCATTCAGAATTGTAAAAGTATGTGCAAAACAGAGGAGGATGCTATTCAACAGGGTCGTAAAATCAGTATTAAGCAGGCGTCCGGGTTCTGGTCCAAGCCTTTGGAATGTTTCAGGGGATGTGGGATCAGATACCGAAGCAACAACGGGCAATGCTCGCCAGGCGGGAGGGAAGGAGAAGAAATCCAAGGGCCATCTACTGAAAAAAAAAGGGCCAATTTATTGATAGAGTTTCCAAACAGCCACTTATTTATATGTTGGATTGATAAGGATGTGGTGTCAGCAGGATGATGAGTGGGAATGGGGTTTGGCCACAGGGAGATGGGCAGTTCCTTTGGATATTGGGGAGGAATTGGTGGCTGGGAGGGTGGGCAGGGCCTGGCACAGGTTGGGCAGAGAAGCTGTGGCTGCCCCTGGATCCCTGGAAGTGTCCAAGGCCAGGTTGGACGGGGCTTGGAGCACCCTGGGCTGGTGGAAGGTGTCCCTGCCCATGGCGGGGGGTGGAATGAGATGACTTTTAATGTCCCTTCCAACCCAAACCATTCTGGGATTTTATGATTAAAGGAGTCGTGCTCTTGGCCCTCACCCCAGGAATGTGTTAGAGGGTCAAAATTAACCCCAAGGACTCTTCTCCCTCCCGTCTGCTCTGAATGGTGATTTTTTTTTTTTCTCTAAAAGACAACCTAGAAGCAATAATTTTATTTTAAGTGACTTAAGGTTGCCTATTTGTGTCATTAATTTGAAATAAGATTTCTGTGTAATTTGAATGGTTGTGGATGAATTCAGGAAGCAGATCCTGGTACAAAGGAAGAATTCAGGGAGCAGATTCTGGTACAGGGGAAGAATTCAGGGAGCAGATTCTGGTACAGGGGAAGAATTCGGGGAGCAGATTCAGACATGGAGCATCCAATGCCTGTCAAAAGCTCAGTTCCCTGGGTCAGCTTGAGGTTGATCATCAAACCCATCCCTCTCAAGGTGATGAATCCCTCAAGCCCTGGGCTATAGTGGCAGGAGGAGAGGAGAGGAGAGGAGAGGAGAGGAGAGGAGAGGAGA
>JAXCLP010000001.1:116176176-116194059 GCA_035584035.1 Lepidocolaptes lacrymiger | reverse complement strand
CTGGGGGACAAGGTGGGCATCGGGCACAGGGTGGGCTCTGGGGCTGGCAGGGCTTTGCCACCCTCAGGGATCCTGGGGTTCTGTGCTGTAGTTGAGCAGAGCCCTCGACAGAGAGGTGAGAGAGACTGTTCCCTGTGGCAGAGCACAGCAAGGGCTCCCTGGGCAGGAGGAACAGACAGGGGAATTTCCATCCCTTGGCTGGGATTCTGCTCTCAGGATTCTGGTACTTGGAGGCAGTACTGAAATCAGGGGGATTTCATGCTGAAATAAGGGGGTAATGATTTAATTAAGCCCATTTCAGAGCTGAAACTCGTGGTGACACACCATTACAAGGCTCACCCTGTAGAGGCTTTGTGGTATTTATCCTAATGGCACCCCTGGAGCCTGAATTCCCTCCTCTCTCTCCCTGTGATCTTTAATGAACACTGACCATTACATGACCAATCAGGTGATGCTGCAACTCAGAACACGACAGGCTTTGTCTTTTTGTTCCTACTGGAGTCCATTCAATGCAATTGGACGTTGCTTTTAAACCAGCATGAGTCAACTGATATTATTTTTTAAGGAAGTCTTCCTGAAAAAAGAAATTAAATATTAATAATGCCAGCGTTTGAATATGTTACTCAGCAGAAAAATCTTGACAAGGCTTTAGTTCAGTCTGCAATTTCACTGGTTATTTTTTCAAAGCTTGGAGTTTCCCATAAATCTTCCCCTTGTAAACAGATGAAACAAACAAAATGTAAAACTCATCTCCATAAAGAACAACAAAATAACTTTTTCCAGATGGGCTCTCTGATGGAAGATCAAAGTCCTCATCTCAGACTTGGGAAGTTTCCCTTCCATGCTGATATCAGTTTTATCTGAACACAGTTCATCCAACATTTGCTTTTTTCAATAAAGGCAATTATCTAGATGGAGCTGCAGCTCTTAAAGCTGAAGAAAATAGAAAAGAATTCACTAAAAATAGGCTAAAAAAATATGAATAGGTTGGGGAGGGGGGAGGGATCTCTTTGATTCCTCTGGTTTATACAAAAATGAGGCATTTCTGTACACTAAAAAGCACCAGCTTCATCTGCAAAGAGGAAATAAGCACCAAGAGTTGGTTGTGCATCGGTGGAACTGGTTTGGGCAAACTCCCTGTTGTGCCTCTCTGAGTCCAACCACTCGTGTGGCTGTGAAATAACAGGCTGGTGGTTCCTCCTCTGGTGTCTGCATCCCATCAGGGGCTGCAGTGATGGAAGGAAGCCAGAGGGCAGGGATTGATGGGATATTGGGAAGGAATTGGTGGCTGGGAGGGTGGGCAGGCCCTGGCACAGGTTGGGCAGAGAAGCTGTGGCTGCCCCTGGATCCCTGGGAGTGTCCAAGGCCAGGTTGGACGGGGCTTGGAGCACCCTGGGCTGGTGGAAGGTGTCCCTGCCCGTGGCAGGGGGTTGGAACAAGATGATCTTTCAGGTCCCTCCCAACCCAAACCATTCTGGGATTCCATGATTCTCAGCTCAGCAGTGCCGGAGATTTGGTGTAAGGCTTTGTGGTTCTGAAACTTGTGTGTCTATGGCTGTACCCATCCCTCTGAATTTATTTCTGTGTTTTAGGGTAGGCAAAGCAGACACACAAAATACCTGTTCGTTTCACAAAACCTGGGTTTTTCAAAGGATTCAGGAATTGAAGTCTCCCAGTCCCACTCACCCACTTAATGTGCCTTCTGTAGGGCACTGCTCTCACTCTCCATCTGTCTCTCTCTCACACACAAACATATTTTCATCCAGTTTTTCTCCCTCTATTTACACCCTTGCAGGGAAACACAGCCCAGTATTTTTGTCTCGTCTGGTGCCCTGCATGACACCTTTCTGGCTAAAAGGGCTGTGAACCCACAGCCCCAAATCCTAAAGCATCTCAGCAAGGAATAGCTTTACCCTTTGGAAATATTAATCCGTTTTTCCCTGATTTATTGCCTTTATCACCATAAAGCAAAAAAGAGCTTCACAAGAAAACAAAAAATAAAATGAAGATTTTCCAAACTCACAGATGCACAAATAATATTTCAGAAAGCACTTCACTTACAGGTGTCCTGATCGAGGGGTGGGTTATGGAACTGGGATGTCACTTTTGGGGGATGTTCGAGCCCTCTTTCCACCCCGTGCTTTGGCTCAGGGTTCTGATTGCAAAGTGTTGCCATTCAAAACAGCCTATAGGTCTCTTTTTGGTTGCAGACACGAGGCAGGTGCAGCCGTCCCCGCCGTGGTCCTACGACCAGTCCTACCAGTACCTGGGCTCCATCGCCACCCCCTCGGTGCACCCGGCCACGCCGATCTCGCCCGGCAGGGCCGGCGGGATGTCCTCCCTCACCGCAGAGCTCTCCAGCCGCCTCTCCAGTGAGTACCCACAGCCTGGTGCCCCCCACACCAAAGGGATGGTCCCCACGCCCCCCTTGGAGGGTGTGAACAGGTGGCACTGTCCCCAAGTCTCTGGTCGCGGCGGGCGAGGGTTCAGTGCAGCAAATCTGCCCCAGGGTTTGGGGGTGGGTTGTGCAAAGGGTGAAGAAATGTGGAATTTGGGGGAATGGATCATGTTTTAGTAAATTGAGCATCTTTTAATAAGTGAATCCCAGAGTCACTGGGGTTGGAAAAGCCCTGCCAGCCCAGGGAGCCCACCCTGTGCCCGATGCCCACCTTGTCACTGAGTAACACGGCCAGTCCTGCCTTGGGCACCTCCAGGGCTGGGCACTCCAACCCTCCCTGGGCAGCCCCTGCCAAGGCCTGACCACCCTTTGCAGGCACAAATTCCTCCTGCTGTCCAACCCGAATCATAGACTGGTTTGGGTTGGAAGGGACCTTAAAGATCATCTCGTTCCAACACCCTGCCAGGAGCAGAGACACTTTTCACTAGGCCAGGTTGCTCCTGGGGCTTGTGCCCTGACATACCATTGTCAAAAAGGAATTAAAACAGGAGAAAGCAGCACTTTGAAGTTGTATGGATCTATAAGAAAAGTTTGGATTGCTGAAGAGCTCTCCTTTCTGCCAAGAAATGAGTGGCACAGACATTCCAGCTGTTTCCTTCCCTCGCTGTCAGCTCAGACCAGAAAACAGCAGGTTATGGGTGGACACTTTGCAGCTTTGACAAGTGAACTGTTGCACTGGATTGTGGTGTGACATCTCCATCTAACTGTACTACAGGGCTTTACAAGCCAGCAGAGAAACACAGCATGGAAGTTTCCCCCTGGCTCCACCACCTCAGCTGACCATGTGCTGCCTCAAAGCCACACATATTGACCCAATCTGTGTGTGTGCAACAGCAGGAGCCTCCTGACAACGAATGAGAACCATATAATTCGAATTTGCATAGGGCTTTTGCAAAAATACCTCCTCTGGCCTCACATCTTGCTCTTGTTTGGGTATTCAGGGCTCCTTCTGAGATCAGAGAGAAGCACTTGAACGTGCTCCAGCCTGTTCTGTTGTCATACACAGCCTGCTTTGAAAGACCCACAGGAATGATACACACCAAAAGTCGATGATTTGTTAGGTCTGGGTGTTTACTGCATAGTAGAAATAGCTGGAAATACAGAAAACCTTGCAGAGGGAAAGTAAAAGAGGATAATTTCTTCTTTTGAAAAAAAGACTGCAAAAATTCTCGTTCTTTATTAACACACTCTTCCTTTAAAAGGAAAAGGCCCCTTTTTAGTTCCTTTGCTGTGTTTCCCTCCCTTTGCACCCCTTTCACAGAATCCCAGGCTGGAAGGGAGCTCAGTGGGTCATCTGCTCCCACCTCATCTTCACAAATCTTGAGTGTTTCTCACAATGCTTCCAAAATATTGCTCCTGTACTAAATGTCATCCAGAATTCCTAGGAAAATGGGCCACCAGATTTTCTCCCCAGCCCCATTACTGTCACACACACTTGTTCTCTACCTAAGATATTACTCCTTGTCAGAACAAAGAGCAAATGGGAGGAGTTTTGAGGCCCTCCCATCTAAAGAAAAAGCAATGATAAGGGATATACTTGAAACACCTTGACACTGAGTGTCATTATTCTGCTTTTTGCCAAGGCAGAACAAACCCTCATCTGATAAGTGATGTATCCAGGTAGGAATCTTGATTTCTGTCTCAGGAATGAGGGGTGGAAGCACCATTTAAAGTCTGGCAGGTCTTCAGGTGTCACCCTTAACCTTGGCTATCCTGCAGCTCCTGCTTTTCCACACCACACTATGTCTTGCCATGTAAAATCTAAAGGTGCTGGGATCTAGGGGAAGGAAATGTGCTCCCATTAATCTTTCACTTAAAAAATAGAAGGCAAACTCAAAAAGGAAGCATTCAGCACGTGCCAGAGCTTTTCTAAGGAATCTACAGAAATTCATCAGTGGGTTGAGGTGTGGCTGATGAGCTTTCAGAGCTCGGAGTGGTGAGAGCCAAGGGCTTTGTTTTCTCTCTGCTTCTTCTCAGGAGTATTTCCTTCAGCACACGGCTCCTCTTCTGCAGACTCCACGCCTTGTCTGACAGAAGAATTTGTCTTATGGAAAGATTTTTTTCATAATTATTATTGTTGTTATTTTAATGGTGCCGAGCTGCCAGCTCTGGGGACTGACACCTTCCATTAACCTGAGTCATGATGGAGATCCTTCCTAAAGATGCCATTTATCTGCTCTGCTTGTTTAACCCATGCACACCAGGGAAAGAGGTGGTGGGACTGGACATAGTTCCATGGATGTCAGACAAAGCCAAGCAGAATTTGACTCTCCTATGAAACATTTCAGAATGAGAGGACACAGCCTCAAGCTGGGCCAGGGCAGGGCCAGGGGGGACAGCAGGAGGAATTTGTGCCTGCAAAGGGTGGTCAGGCCTTGGCAGGGGCTGCCCGGGGAGGGTTGGAGTGCCCAGCCCTGGAGGTGCCCAAGGCAGGACTGGCCGTGGCACTCAGTGCTCTGGGCTGGGGGACAAGGTGGGCATCGGGCACAGGGTGGGCTCTGGGGGCTGGCAGGGCTTTGCCACCCTCAGGGATCCTGGGATCACACATGAAATATAGGAATATCAGGCAAGTGGGTGAAGAAAAGAGCCAAAGAGCCCCAACCCTGTCCCAGGAAGGCTGACCCATGCTGGGGCTCAGAGCTTCCCACGGGCTCTGGGGAAGGTCCAGCAGCAATGCCAGGGCTCAGGTGGCACAGGAGCTGCACTGCCCCTCTCAGCACCTGCATTTCTGCCTTGTGCTGGGACTCGTTGTTATTCTTCCTTCTGAGGAGCAACATTATTCCTGCATGTAATTTGCTGCCTTTTGAATTTATTCTGCTCTTTGTTCCTCCTGCAGAGCCCCAGCTCAGCCCCTGCCGAGCTCTCCTGCCCCGTGCAGTGGTGCCAATCTGAACTGCCTGTGCAGGGGGAGAGGAGGAACTCAGGTTGGTTCTGAAGCCAAGGCTGACAAGAGACCTGCCTTTGGAAAGAAACACCTGAGTGGTTTCCAGAGGTTCTGCTGGGGAAAGAGCCCAGAGGAGCTGGTTGGAACCAAACCATCGAGCCCTGCAGGAACAAAGGCGGGCAGGAGTGAAACCTTCTGAACCACAGGAGGAGGTTCCTCCTGCCACCACCTGTGCCAGAGGAGTTCCCACTAAAGCTGCCCCCAGGAACCTGCCAAGCTGAGTGGTTTTTAAGGTGTCACTGTAGGTTTAGAGGTCCTCAGGGCTGGCAAGGTTGATTTTTTCTTTTATTGTTTTTTTGTTCTGAGCAGGGACTTCTTTGCTTTTGCATATAAAAATACAGTTCTGATGCAAGTTAGGTACTTTTCAGTTCTAAGGTTCCTGTGTTCTGGTTCCTCAGGTCTGTAGCTGCTGCTTCTGGGGTGTTTTGTGTTATTTCAATGCTGAAAATGCTTTGTCTTGCTCCTGTGTTTTGCAAAATCTTAAAAGGCTCTTGGTTTAGACCCTTGTGCTCTGTTGCATAAATTTGTTTATTTGGGTCTTGTTGGTTGTTCAGGTTTTTGGTTTTGTGTGGGTTTTTCAGTAAATTACTATAAAATTTCTCCCTCTTTGGCAGGCAGAGGAGGCCAAGGTGTGATGGTGTGAAATGTCTTTTATTGCTTGTCAGGCCAGGCTGGGCAGGGTTTGGAGCCCCCTGGGCTGGTGAAAGGTGGCCCTGCCCATGGCAGGGGATGGAATGAGATGATCTTTAAGGTCCCTGTTCATTTACCTGCCCCCTCTGACCCCTCTCCAGGGATCCCTGAGCTGCCCCTGGCTTGGTGCAGAAGATGTGGAGGCTGCAAGCTCCCTCTGGAGCACTGATGTGGCAGAGGAGCCAGGCTGAGTGGATGTCACCCAGCATCCCTGCTCCCCTCCATGGGTGCTGCACATCCGAGCACTCCCAGGGTGTTTGTCCCGATGTTGTCCTTATGATAAGGTGTCACTGACCTTGCAGCCCTGCTCGAGGGGGCTGTGCTTGTGTCCTTGGGGCCATGAGCTGCTGGCACAACCTTGGCAGTGCCCGGCCCCCACAGCACCTCCCTCGCTGCTGCCTGAGCCCTGTCCCTTCTCCCTGCTGCCCTGTCCCTGACCCTGCTCCCTGAGCCCTGTCCCTGTCCCTGCTGCCTGTCCCTGTCCCTGCTGCCTGAGCCCTGTCCCTGTCCCTGCTGCCTGAGCCCTGTCCCTGCTCTCTGAGCCCTGTCCCTGCTGCCTGAGCCCTGTCCCTGCTGCCTGAGCCCTGTCCCTGCTGCCTGAGCCCCAGCTGGCTGTGGGATGGGAGCAGGGCGGGTGCTGCTGGTGCTGCTGGTGCTGCTGGTGGCACCCAGCGTGGTGCTGCCGGCGAGGGACCAGCTGCTGAACATCTGCATGGATGCCAAGCACCACAAAGCCAAGCCTGGCCCCGAGGGGAAGCTGCATGAGCAGGTATGAGCTGCTGGGGGGCTGCTTGGGGCTGTCTGGGTCCCCATCCGTACCTGCCTCCCTGGTGGGGTCCCCTGTACCCCCCTGCCCAGATATTGTGGACTGGTTTGGGCTTGGCTACCCCTTGCCTGAGGGAGAAAGCTGAGGCTGGGTGTGAGGGCTGTTTGTTTGGTGCCCTCAGGTAGCAGATGGCATGGGCAGGTGCAGTGGGGTGACGATCTGTCAGCTCATGTCACCCCCCTTTAACCAGGAGATCTCCCCTTCCCAAAGGTCAGGTGCCCCCAAGCAGAGCAAGGGGAAGGACGTGATGGGAAGACTCTCATCTCTCAGCCTTGGAGACTCTCTCTGTCCTGCCCCAGGTCCTTGGTGGACATGGGGCTGAGAGCAAGCTGGGGTGCAGGAGAAGGAGCCTGTTTCTGTTCCTCAGAGTGGGACTAATTCCTGGTGAGGCTCCGACCTCCTCTTCCTGCTCTTACTCCAGGGTTGCAGCCCAGAACTCCTCAGTCCAAAGTGCCCGAGGGTTTGCTGGAGGACAGAAAATCCTCTGGCTGCTGAAGGCTCCTTCTGGGGGCCCTGCAGGGAACCAGAACCTGCAGCATCCTCTGAGCCTCTGGAGCTCCTGCCCTCCCAACCAGCCTGTCCCTTGCCCTGCTGCAGTGTTCTCCCTGGAAGGACAATGCCTGCTGCACAGCCAACACCACTTCAGAAGCCCACAGGGACCAATCCAACCTGTACAACTTCAACTGGAACCACTGTGGAGTGATGGCCCCCAAGTGCAAACGCCACTTCATCCAGGACACGTGTCTGTACGAGTGCTCACCCAACCTGGGGCCCTGGATCGATCAGGTGGGGTCAGGTCATGGACTCATGGGACTGTTTGGGTTGGAAGGCACCTTCAGGGCCATCTCACCCCACCCTTGGCCATGGGCAGGGACACCTCCCACCAGCCCAGGTCGCTCCAAGCCCCGTCCAACCTGGCCTGGGACACTCCCAGGGATCCAGGGGCAGCCACAGCTTCTCTGCCCACCCTGTGCCAGGGCCTGCCCACCCTCCCAGGGAGGAATCCCTTCCAAAATCTAGGATGCCCAACCTTTTGTACTGGGTGGAAAAATTCCATAGATTTCTCTGGCCACTGCTTAGGGCTGTCTGACTGATGGAAGAACTCCTTATGTCCAGGCATGTCTCTGCAGGGGCTGAAACCCTTCTGGGATCAGCTCTGGAGCCTGGTGGGGGTGGCTGGGGGGGATCTGGGGGGGGACAGATCCTGCCTTTGACTTCCAGGCCCCCCCCTAGGATTCCTGCCCCTGTTCCCTTGCAGAGTGACAGCAGCTGGCGTCGGGAGAGGATCCTGCACGTGCCCCTCTGCAAGGAGGACTGCGAGGAGTGGTGGGAGGACTGCAGGGACTCTGTCACCTGCAAGGAGAACTGGCATAAGGGCTGGAACTGGGCAACAGGTTGGTGCCCTGTGGGGAGACCCTCCTCACCCCCCCAGGTGGGTCACTGGCACTGTCACTGCTGCCAGGACCCCAAATCTCCCTCACCTTCTGGCACTGTCCACTAGAAGGTGACCAAGCCACCCCCCACCAGCCCAGGTGTGGTGCTGGGCTGTGGGCAGGTGACCTGCCCCTCCCAGGTGGGAGGACAGGAGGGAAGGGCTGTCCCAGTACTCATGGTGATGTCTCCTCCTCTGGTGCTCTGTCCCCAGGAACCAACCGCTGTCCCTGGGGCTCCATGTGCAGACCCTTCAGTGAGATCTTCCCCCAGCCCAAGGACCTGTGTGAGAAGATCTGGTCCTACTCCTACAGATACAGCACCGAGCGCCGGGGCAGCGGCCGCTGCATCCAGATGTGGTTCGACCCTGCCCAGGGCAACCCCAACGTGGTTGTGGCCAAGTATTATGCCTGGAAAAAGAGATCTTCCCCTGATGTGGCTCCTGAGAGGGACCAGGCTGGGTGTGCTCTGCCATGGTCTGTCCTGGTCCTGCTGCCTCTGGCCCTTGTGGTGGTGGCTGAGGTAACTGGGGGCTGTGGGTCCCATGGGTGGGGGTCCCTATGACTGTCTCCTAAAGGGACATGGCCTGGCTGCTCCAGCTGCCCTACAAGAGGAGCTGGCACAGGTAACCTGGGTCTGTCTGTCTGTCCCAGCTGGTCACACAGCCCAGTGAGGGCTCAGTGTGAGTTGTGCTGTGGGACCTTGGTACTCACTTCTGCTTCCAGCTGCTGAGCAGGGCAGGGATTTCCTTGCCATCCTGGGAAGGGCAGTGCAATCTCTCCTCTGATGTGGAAGTTCCTGCACATCTGTTCCCATGGGGGTGGTGGGTTGGCTGAGCTCTGGTGTCTGGTCCTTTGGGTGGTTGGGACTCCCTGAGGGGTGGGGTTGACAATAAAGTTGTGCTCTGAACCAGCCTCACTGTGGTGATGTGAAATTCTGCTGAGCAGGGGGAATCACCCTGAGGGTGGAGGGAGGGATGGGGTCTGGGGGGTGGTGGGTGTGGGACCTGTAAATGTGGGAGTTTGTCCTGGGGGTTATGAAAAGTCATAAAATAATAAATGATTTGGGTTGGAAAAGATGCCAAAGCTCATCCAGTTCCACCCCAGCACCACCCTTAATCCTGTGAGACCAAGTCCTACAAAGGTTCCATCACACCTGTACAGTCCTTCAGACATAAACCACAGAAAAGTCTTGGGCTGGAGTTGGATCCAACTGCACCCAAACTCCTCTCTGGGAAAGAATTTAAGAAGTCAGGGAGATTTCAGAGGGTCTGTGGTTAAATGTTCCTCCTGATGCAGCCTCTGTCACAGCTGGTCACTAATTCCTTGCCTTTATATGAAGCAGAGAAGCACTTTTTCCTCTCCTTGGCTAAGTTTAATATGTTAAATTTAATCTAATCTCTCTAAATTTAATATGTTGTCTGCAAAAGCTGGAGGTATCTCAGCACTGAGCAGGACTCAGAAATATCTTCTGATCCATGCAGGGAGTGAAAGGTTTGCCCTGCCTGCCCCAGCTGGGGACAGGGAGTGGGGACAGCTGGAGCTGATTCCTGTGACAGAAATCTCCATAAAGGACAAAGATCAAACAACTTGGAAGGCAAAACTGCTGGGGTGGAAGGGAAATCCCACTGAGGCAACTCCTGCTGTCAACATGCCCAGCTGAGGTGCCCCAAAGAGATGGGTGAGAGAGGAGCTGGTGGCTGCTCTGCAGAAGGTGCTGGGACCTGGGTGTGGGGTCACTGGTGGGCTGGGGGTGGTGCTGGAGCTCAGGGTGACACCAGCAGCATGGAGAGGGTGGTGGCATTTGGGCAGGACCATGGGAACAGAGCCATGCCATGGGGCTGGGGTGGGATGGAGGGGAGGGGATGGAGAGCTGCAGGTGGGAGCTGCAAGCAGAGACACAGAACTTGGTAGGAAGAAGAGAAACTGTTTGGTCTCAGCCCTGTCCCAAAACACCTTTCCTCCTCCCTGAGATATCTGACTGTCCAGGGCTCATGGCTTTGCCCAAACAACTCTGGGCACATGCAGGAATGTCACATTCCCCGTGGTGTCCATGGTGATTATTTCTAGGAGAGAAGCACTTTCACAGAGCAGGATCTCCACGGCTAAAGACATTTATTCTCCTGTGGTTTTATTTGCTCTTCTTTAATTTTTATAGCTGAAAACATTGGACTCCAGCAAGGCTGGCTTGGGAAAACTGAGGTGGAGATACCTCCTTGCCCCATCCCTGAAGTGCCCTGGGCTCGTGGAAGGTGTCCCTGCCCATGGCAGGGGGTGAGATGGGATGTTCCACCCCAAATCAGTCCATGATTCTCTGATCACACAAGGAGAATGCCTGGGAGGAGACATTTCAGGGAGTTTGGCAGTTTGTTACAGATGGAATCTAAACTGCAATTTCCCCCCAAACCCCTGCCAAGTCCCACCAATAGAATGATGAAGCAAGAAGGGCACTAGAAAATGTCAGACACAAATCCCCACCTTTGCAGTGATTCCTGGCACGAGGAGAAACCAGGAGTGATGATTTACAGAAAGAAGCAGCACCAGCACAGAAAGCCAAAGAGAAAGGGATGGGAAGGCAAGAGGGGATTTGCACTCAGTGGGGCACAGGTTGGTGTTGAGCTGCTTTGGTGTTCAAAAGCTGGGGAAGCACAGGAGGGATGGGTGGTGGCACCAGGAAGGGCAGTTAGTTATTTATTTAGCTATAAATTATCTTTCCTGGAGTAGTCTAACATCAGTAAAGTAAGAAATCAGAGGAAATAGGGAAAAAACACAAAAGTAATGAAATGGATGGTTCTAAATGAGCAGGGCAGGGTAAGGGCAGAGTGGAAATTCCCCTGGGAACACTCACAGAGGGGCAGGAGCTGCCCAGGGCTGCTGGAGGAGATCTGGGAGGAGGAACAGAAGGTAAATGGAAATGGAAACCAGCGAGGAGGGAGGTGACCTCAGGGCCTGCCAACACAGAGGGGGAAAAGGGCAAAGGACCAGGGGGATTGACATTCATTTCCTGAAAACCAGGGAAAGAGAAAAGCCCAGGTTTCCTGGAGCACACGTGGCAGCAGAGACCATGGATTTGTGTGCCAGGGAGATGTAAGTTCTCCTGCAGCTGGGGCAGCACTTCCAGCTGGGAATTCAGTGGGCACAGCTGGCCCTGCACTGGGACACGTCCCATGTCACCTCTTGGGAAAGGAGAGCAGACAAGGATCTCAACAAAGCCACCAGAAAGGGAAGGCAAAACTCACTGGGAAAAGGCCTTTGCAAAATGAAATTATCAATTATTCCCTTCCCAAGACGAAGGAAGTGCTCTGGTTTGTGCCATTATTGGCTGCTTTCATTAAGGAGCTCTCAGGAAACAGTGGTTTTGTGGGGTGTGAAGTTGCTGATGTCACGTCATTTTGGGGACACAGAGCTGACCTTCCCTGAACAGTCTGGTCCTTAATCCCTGAGTTCCATGTGACAGCCCCAGACTGGTGTGGTCTCTGTTATTCTTCCCCCATTATTCACAATTTTTGCTGTAACTCCATCCTCCTCCTCCTTCTCAGATGGCCCCAAACCTGAGCTGGGGCACCTTCTGTGAGGGAGCACAAAGACCCACTAGCAATAACATCATTCAAATTCCCAGGAAATGAAGCACAAGAGCTCCTTTCAGGCACAGGGAGCTGTTGGAGAGGTCTGGAAGTGCCAGCCAGGAAGGCCAGACTGGATTTACTGGGCACCTTCTGGGCTGATGGGTTCAAGGGGAGAAGGGGCACTGCATGATCCCTCAGCATTCCTGCTCCTCCTGCTTTGGATGTTTCCTTTGAAAGTTTCCTGTCAGATGTTTATTTCCACTCATTTGTTGTGTTTGTGTTTGGAGATTCCTCATCTGCATCTGGGGCAGCTTCTCCTCCTGGGGTGTGCTGATCTTCACTCACAGGGACACAGGGACCTGATCACAGAATCAGAAAGTGGTTTGGGTTGGAAAGGGCCTTTTAAAGATCATTTTGATCCTCTGTCTCTGCCCTGGGCAGGGCCACCTTCCACCAGGAGGTTCCACCAACCCCTGGGTGTTATTTCAGTGGTAATAAATACCTGGGTCCTGGGGGAGACCCCCCAACCCTCACGCCCTTCCTGTGTTTTCATCAGCAAATCGTGTGGGCTGGGTGGATTTCTCAGCTTTAAAAAACTAAACACATAATAAAGATGAGGGGGTTGGTTTGTTTTCCTTGAGCATTCTGGATTTAAGGCAGAATTTGAAGCCTGTCTCATCCAGAGCCTCCTCCAGACCCAGCCTGGGGACCTGATTTGAGCAGAGAGGTTGTGGCAGGGTTTTGGCACCCTCAGGGATCCTGGGAATCCTGGCTGAACGGGGATTTGTCCCTCAGAGCCCCCCAAGCAGCCCATGTTTCCCCTCCTGCCTCCCTGTGGGGCCACCAGGATGCCCTAAAAGCACAAGGGATCAATCAGAGAGCGGCACCAAACGCTGTTATTTACACATTTTATAGAAAGAATGTTCTTCTGCAAGATTTATGTCCCAGCTCCATCCTTTGGGCTAATGAAAGAATTATCTCTCTTCTGAAAAATAAAAATACAAAAGGCAGAGTCAGGCATCTGATAAAACCCCAATTTTCAGAAAAATGCGTCATTAATGGTGGTTCTTTGCTGGAGGAAAAGTTGGCCCAGCATTAAAATGATTTTCTTTTCCAGAAATTATCCAGAACCATTTTCTAACACTGACTCCCCCCAGCAAAACCACGTCCTTCTGATGAGTGAGGATTAAATAATTCCTGCTGGGGCAGCATCTCCTCCCAGGGCTGAGTCACATTGATCCAACAGCTCCTGGTGCCAGGGCCACTGGGGAGGTCGGTGATAAATGTTATGGGGACCCCACAAGGGTTTCATTCCCAGAACTTGGAGTAATTCTGAGATACGTTGGATGACAAACACCCCCCATCACCCTGGCCATTGGGCACAGGTCATTCTTCACCTGATGAACTCCTTGTACCTGGAGGGAGAGGCAAAAAGCAACAATCAGCAGTGAAAGTGGCCAAGCCCAGGATTTCTGTATCCAATAAATGGTTCTGAAAACTCACACAGGTCTGAGCCATGACCTGACCATCCAATTGCTCTCCTGTTTTCTCCTTGGATCTGTTTGCTCCAGCTCTGCCTGTTCCCTGCCAGACACAGCCCAGAGCAGGCAAAGCTCTCCCCTGGTTTCTCCTTGGATCTGTTTGCTCCAGCTCTGCCTGATTCCTGCCAGACACAGCCCAGAGCAGGCAAAGCTCTCCCCTGGTTTCTCCTTGGATGTGTTTGCTCCAGCTCTGCCTGTTTCCTCACAGACACAGCCCAGAGCAGGCAAAGCTCTCCCCTGGTTTCTCCTTGGATGTGTTTGCTCCAGCTCTCCTGTTTCCTCACAGACACAGCCCAGAACAAAGCTCTCCCCTGGTTTCTCCTTGGATCTATTTGCTCCAGCTCTCCTGTTTCCTCACAGACACAGCCCAGAACAAAGCTCTCCCCTGGTTCTGCTGCCAATCCCAGCAGTGCCAGCCCAGCTCACACCCAGCACTCCTGTGGTTGAGTCTGGCCCAAATCCCAATGTTCCTGTGCAAAAACATCAGCACTTGTCTCTCCAGGAGAAGGAACACTCCAAAACCTCCCAGTCCTGCTTGGGTCCCAGAACAATCCAGGGGGATCAATTCCTACCCAGGACAAGTGAAGGTCCTGATTTCCAAAATGGCAATGTGGTTAAAGAGAAAAGCCTGGGGACAAGGTGAATGTGTCTTGTTTTGGGATTTGTTTTTTTCCCTTGTGCAGGGGCAATCAGGAGGAGTGGAAGGTGTCCCTGCCCATGGCAAGGGGCTGGAAGTGGGTCACAGAATCACAGAATGTCCTGAGTGGGAAGGGAGGCTCAGCACACAGGGTTCATTGTTCCTCTGCCCAAGGGGTGAGATGTTTGTTCCCACCAAATTCAAACCCTTCCTCTGACCCCCAAAGCCCAGCAGCTGCTTTAATCCCTCTCCATATTTTGATCCAGACTGTGGGGACGGGCCTGGCTCCCCCCAATTCCTCTGCAGAGCTCCAAACCAGCCCACGGGGAGGGTTTTCCCGAGGGAGTTTTGCTTCCCACCCACTCCCATGTGATGGAAGAGTCCCAGGATGGGGGGCAAACAGCAGGTTCCTCCAAAGGCCACGTCAGCAGGTGCATGTTCTGCATGTTGATGTTTAACCACAGGAAGGAGTCAGAGGAAATATTAGGAACATGCTGAGTTCTCCACGTTCAGGCTTTTTAGAATTGAGATGACTAATGTTTGGGGAGATGCTTTAGAGGAAAAGGAACTCGTGGTTCAATTCAGCAGATGTCACTGGGCAGAGAGAGCACATGGGACAACAACCTGTCTAGAGAAGTTCCTGCCATATCCCAAAAGTGGTTCCTGCCTGTTTTTCCCCTGCATGACTGGAGAACAGCATCAGAAGTGTCTTTGGATGGGGACCCTGGGATTCTCTGAAGAGGGAATGCTAAAGGAAATGTTTCAAGAATAACATGTTTAAGAGTAGCATTTGAAGCATTCTCAGTGATTTCTCCCACTTCTGACTGGTTTTCACCCCAGAAATGGGGGGTTTGTGCAGGTTGTCCAGGCAAACCTGCCCAGGCTGAGGAACATTGTGCCCAAAGTGGTGGGTTGGAGAGGAGCTCTGGTGGCTGCTCTGCAGGAGATGCTGTGACCTGGTCTCTGGATCAGAGGTGGGTTGGGGGTCCTACACGACCCTCAGGTATCCCAAATCCTCACCTCCATCAGGTCCCTCTCTGTATCAGCCATAAAGGCCAGGCTGACCTTCTCCAAAGCTGAGCTGGGGTTTCCTAATGGCCCATCAATGAACTGCTGGGGAGTTTTAGGCTTTGATATTGTCCCCACCAGCTACAAGGTTTGTTTTGTGTGTTTAGTTTCTCACTTCCTTTCTATTCCCCTTAACCACAGAGACCTTGATCCAACAACCTCGATGGAGCAGATGCTCCCACCTTCCACTTACCTTCTCAGGGACTGGGTCATACTGGGAAGAGGCAACTCAGCCAACCAACGAGCATGAAATAATTTCCATTGAAGGAAGATCTGGGTGAACCTGGACTCTCCAGCCTGGAAGAGGGGTGACCAGAGGGTGGAGAAGGGCTCTGTGGAGTCCTGAGTGGCTGTAAGAGGACACTCAGGTGCAATAGCTTGCTGTCCCTTAATGCAAGAGCTAAGCTGCATTAAATAAAATAGCAGGTGGCAAATTTAAAACCAATTACAGGAGCCATTTTTCGCTCAACAGGATTAAGCTTTGGAACATTTTGTCAGAGGGAACTGCAAACAGCAAAAGTCTGCAGGGGCTTCACCAAGGGGTGAGAGAAAACCACAGGAAAAACAAATCCATTAAAGAATATTCTCCACAAAACAGGTCTCCTGGTCCAGGGGGTGCTGGAGCCTCAGATGGATGGAGGTTGGCAGAGAAATGAGCCCCCTCTGCTTGCCCCACATGCTTATCCCTTTTCTGAACAGTGCCTGGGGCACAGCACCAGCCACTGGGACCCTCGAGTTGTCCCCAAGAAGCAGAGGGGTCCCTGAGGGGCTGATCATGTCCCCAGGTGTGACATCAGCTCTCATGGCAGACCCAGGAGCAGGAGAGGAGCTGCCTGGAGGGGGTCCAGCCCCATGGATGGAGCATCACTAAGTGTGTGAGGAGAGAGGGCATCGGGCAGGGAAAGCCCAAGGAGCTGGAAAGGTGGGAGTCCTTTGTCATCATCTTCACCCACCCATGGTGAAACAATTTCTGAGCTGCTGCATCATTCCTCCTGCCAGAGGGAAGTTCTGCCCCAGGAGCAGCTGATCCATGGTGACCCCAGAGCCAGAAGGTCCCCAGACCCTGTAAAGTCTCATTTAAAATGCTCTTTATTAGATCCAACACCATAAAGAGAGGCCAGTATAGATAATCTGAGGTCCTTCCAGGTGTTGGGGACTCCAAACTGTGCCAGGATGCAGCTGCCTTGAGGAATCAGAGAAATGTGGGATCACTGGGGTTAGGAAAGTTCCTCCAGTCCAACCAGCACCACCACTTGGTCACCACTAAACCACTCAGTTTGGTTGCTGTTTTTGGTCTCAGTGACTCTGGCTCAGCTCCCTCAGCACAGCCCAAACCAAACCCCAGCCAGGCAGAAATGGGGATGTTTCCAACACACCAGAGCAGGAACGTTGCCACGAGGGTTCATCCCTCAGGGGGCTCCTGCAGCCCTGAGCTCCCTGCTGAGGGATTTCTTTGATGGGACTCAAGGGAAAAGCATGGAAAGAGTGTTTAATCCCTTGGCTGTGTCCTGATTCATGTGTTAATTCACATGGGGTTTGTTCCCAGTTACAGGAGAGTTGGAAAATATGAGGTCTGAGAAGGATCAGTGGGATCTGCTCTGACATCCCACATCACATTTCCAAGAGGATTTCATGACCCATTTACCCACCAAGTCCAAGTTCAGATTTTCTTTTGCCCCTCAGACCATCTGAACTCAGGAGCTCAGGTCTCTCCCTGGACCTTCTCAGTCTCTGCTGGTGAGGTCAAATTGGAATTTAAATTTTTTTTTAAATGTTAATTCTATTTTTCATTTTCTTCTGTTTTTTTTCTTCAGGTTTTGTTCAATCTTTACCTATTGGATGAGCAGTTACAAGATCTTTGGGTCAGACCTTTCACACTTAATTTAAAAACATTAAATAAACATCATCAGTCCCATAATCCACCTTCCCAGGACCAAACCTGGATCAAGCAGGTTGGAGGAGTCCAGCTCACTCCAGGATGGACACATGGGATTTAATCATGATTTAACCATGATTTATGACTGGAAATTGGAGTATTTAAAAAAGAATCAAACAAAAAACCAAAAGCCGACCAAAACAAAAACAAAACCCCAAAACAAAACCAAACCAAACCAACACTGCTGGGGGAAACTTCTGCATATTGAAGCAGCTGATAAATTTCAAAACTCACTGATATGTTGATCTGAATTTGTCTCTTGTTCATAAATATTTTATCCCAAAGGTGCCAATGAAAAAGGTAAAATGACCAGCAGTATTTGTTAACCCCTGCTGAGAGCCTGGGCAATTCATGGACTAAAAGACTGTAATAATACTAAAATAGATCAGGATGTGAATTTGTGCTCTGGTTTGGGGCAGCACACTGATTTTCTGAGGGCTCAGGAGGTTGAACTGAGCAGTTCAGGGATAGAAATTTAAAATTAAACCCAAGTTTTTATGGTTGAAACCTGCAATGTAGTTGCAAGTCAAGAGCTTCTAGGCTGAAGAATGAGGTCCAGCAGCTCCCCTGGCAGGAGCACACAGGCTCAGTGTCCCCAGGATGGGAGATGCTGGCACTGGCCGTGGCTCCAGCAGCTCCCCTGGCAGGAGCACACAGGCTCAGTGTGCCCAGGATGGGAGATGCTGGCACTGGCCCTGGCTCCAGCAGCCCCCCTGGCAGGAGCACACAGGCTCAGTGTGCCCAGGATGGGAGATGCTGGCACTGGCCCTGGCTCCAGCAGCCCCCC
>JAXCLP010000001.1:116158493-116169525 GCA_035584035.1 Lepidocolaptes lacrymiger | reverse complement strand
CAGGACTGGCCGTGGCACTCAGTGCTCTGGGCTGGGGGACAAGGTGGGCATCGGGCACAGGGTGGGCTCCCTGGGCTTTTCCACCCTCAGGGATCCTGGGGTTTCACTCAGCAGGATGAGAAAGGCACACAGGAAAGAGAAAAGGTCAACCCCCAAACATATCATTCTATTGTCCTTTTTTACATGGTCACCAGGGCCAGAATGTTTGGGAGTTAGTGATGACCATGTAGACATTGTATGAGGACACAGATATGAAGACCTTAAATAAACCTGATTTATCTTGATTTTTGGTAGTACTGAGAGTTGTGGGGAGCTGTGGTTCTAAGCTGGGCCCACCCCTGGGTGTAAACCCCATCTGTGCATGTCCCAAGGAAGTTCCCTGCTCCATTGATCTTCCCATTTGAGACAGCCAATAAAACTGGCGGCGAGGAGAGGCCATGCAGAAGCTGGACAATTTATATTTAGGTCCCATCAGTGTCTCTGGTGACTCAAATGTTGGGCGAGGAGCTTGAGATCTGTGTCACTCTTCCCCACCCACCCAAGGACAAGGACACTCGAGGTGTAAATAATTGCACGTGCTGTGAGGTCTGTGAGAGTGAACACGTGCATGAGACAGGGAGAGAGCCTGGCACTCCTCTTTAATTGCTGCTTCACTGAAGTTCAGCCCAAACATCCAGCTCTACAAGCGGCACAATGACTGCACAGGGAGAAGAAAAGGGGTGGCTCTGCTCTGGATTCCTTGGTTAGCCACAGACCCGAGTTGGGATGTTGGTTGGAACCCCAGATGTGTGAACCCCCTTTGCCAACTCAAAATTCTTCTCAGGAAGGCTGATTATGGTTAGATATTGGAATGGGCTGCCCAGGGAGGTGGTGGAGTCACTGTCCTTGGAGGTGCCCAAGGCAGGACTGGCACTCAGTGCTCTGGGCTGGGTGACAAGGTGGGGATGGGGCACCATGGGGTGGGCTCTGTGGGCTGGCAGGGCTTTTCCAACCTCAGTGACCCTGGAATACTGTAATGGTTCTGTCTGCCTTCCCTCCCACCCAGGCGCTTCAGACCTGACCGCGTTCAGCGACCCCCGGGTGGGAATCGACCGCTCCTTCCCTGCCCTCCCGTCCATCTCCGACCCTCGGATGCACTACCCGGGCGCCTTCACCTACACGCCAACACCCGTCAGCTCGGGCATCGGCATCGGCATGTCTGCCATGTCCACGGCCACCAGATACCACACGTACCTCCCTCCACCCTACCCCGGCTCATCTCAGGCGCAGGGCAGCCCCTTCCAGACCAGCTCGCCCTCCTACCACCTCTACTACGGCACCTCCGCCGGCTCCTACCAGTTCTCCATGATCTCAGGAGGTGACCGGTCCCCGCCGCGCATCCACCCGCCCTGCACCAACGCCTCCACGGGCTCCACGCTCCTCAACCCCAACCTGCCCAACCAAAGCGAGGTGGTGGAGGCCGAGGGGAGCCACAGCAACTCCCCCACCAACATGGCCAGCACGGCAAGGCTTGAGGAGGCTGTTTGGAGGCCGTACTGATGCTGAGGGGAGCCCTGGGTCAGGACTGACGCGCCTCCCGCACCCCGGTGCCCGCAGGTACCCCACCAACACCCTGATGTGCCCGTGCATCAGTTTCAGGAGAGAGCCCTCCAGGAGCCAGCACTGCCAGGGGCGGTGGCACGTGCCAGCCAGGGCTTGGAGAAGCACCAAAATATTCCTCGTGGGTTTGGGAGGGCTGAGCTTCTGGGAAGGAGGATGGCCAAGCTGGTGGTCCGGAGGTAGAGAGGGTGGGTAGGAAGGTACCCGGTTTGTTTCCAAGCCTGTGGCTTCCTGGGCTTGAAGGTCTCCACGGCCCTAAAGAGAGTTTTCGGTTCACTTCTATTTTTAAGACTTAAAAACCTGAAAAAAATTAATTAAAAAAAAAAAACAACAAAAAGAAAAAAGAATAAAAAAAATCATAGCGAGTTTACTGCATCTTATGGACATTTTAAGTGTAAGGAAGTATAGGAAGATTCCCAGAGGGAAACTGTGAACGCTCCTGTTTTAGCAATGCTGTGAATGAGAGGTTTTATATGTTGTTGGACTTCATTCTTTCTTCCCTTTGTTTCGTTGGGGGTTTTTAAACCGTGTTGTATATTCCAAAGAATATGGAATTTTTTTTATTGCTGGGTGGTTTCTTTTTGTTGTTGTTGAATTGGGGTGGGGTTTTTTTTTGATTTTTGTTTTTTTAGGATGCAACTCATCCTGCTTTGCATCTAATTCTTCTTGGCACCTTATAAATTGCAAAACCAAAAAGATTTTGCTCTTTTTTTTTTCGGTTGTTTTAATCATGCTTGCTTCTTTCTTGCTTTGTCAACTGAAAGAATCAACCCCTTTTTTCCATGAGTTAATTTAACTTTTTATCTCTTGAACTATTTTTTTTTTAACACAACGGCTACAGCCTTGGGTCATTTTCAACTACTGTACTTTGATGAGTTCATTGATATTTATGCTTGATATTTAGACTTTTCTTATTTGTCGATACTATTATTATTTAAATATGCCTATATTAAAAAAAAACCCTATCAGCAATTGCCTTTTTTTGGTAGCAGCCAAAGTCAAATTTATCACATTGCAAAAGGCTGGATAACGATGGGTAAAGTGACCTCCTAATTACCTAGAACTATTGTTTACAATTCTCTCACTCTCATTTTACTCAGCTCACTGGGCTCAGGTTCCCAAAGGCATTGAGGTGCCCAATTCCCACTGGAAGGCACCCAAACCCCTGGGAATTTCTGTGCCTGCCCTCGCAGTGGAGTCATCTCTCCCTCCTCCCCTCATGCTTTTCCTTTGTCGCCAGTGGTGACCCTCAAGATCAGGAATCAGGATGTACATATTCCATAAGGTAGATTCCATACTCCCTAATTAAACACATGCCCATATGGCCCCATTCTGCTCCTGAGCTTGCCTGGGCTCCCCAACAGTGCCAGTGGTGGCCTCTGGTCCTTCAGAAGTGAAAGCCAACATGCACATTTGAGGGTGGGGAGACCCTGGCACAGGTTGGGCAAAGAAGCTGTGGCTGCCCCTGGATCCCTGGGAGTGTCCAAGGCCAGGTTGGATGGAGCTCTGAGCACCCTGGGCTAGCAAAAGGTGTTCCTGACCATGGTAGGGGGTTGGAATTGGATGATCTCCAAGCTCCTTTCCAACCCAAGCCCCTCCAGGGTTCTGTGACTCATTTGGCGTGGCAAGGGTGAAGTCCTGGCTCTGGTGGGATCTGTGTGAGATCTGCTCCTAGCTCAGCAGAGGCAAGACTTCTGTGCAGTACCAAAGCCACATTCCAGTCTGCTGGAAAATAGATCACCATGAAATAACCAGGACAGGGTCAGGAAGCTCATCTGGGAAGGGCTACAAAGACAGTTCTTCCATCACCATCTTCTGAGGGAAGGGGGAGGCTTGTAAGGCTGGTGTGGACATTGCTCTGCCCTGGAGCAAACCTACCAGGCTCATCCTCATGGCACGTTCAGCACAGAGTGGTCATCACTGCCCATCGTTACGGCACAAACATATCAGATGTCACTGTAAAGTTTATGGCACTATTTTATTGGAGGGTTTGGTCTGAACGCAGTTGTTGTACTACTCCTTAATTCCAAACTGCTGATGTTGACACGTGTGCGTCCCAAATTAGCTGATTGTTATTTAATGTACCTCTTTAAATGAGAGAAACAATTGCAGGTCAACTCAGAGAGTATTTGAAAGCAGGACTTCAGATCAGTGTTTGATGTTTAAAAAAAAAGAAAATGTTAAAAGGATTCGAATTAAAAAGATCCTTGGCTGCAGGCAGCAAAACAGCTGGATTTATTTAAAACCATTTGTTTTTCAAGTTTTCTTTTATATATATATATATATATGATTTTGCTTCTTTGTTTAAGTCAGATGCAGTAGCACTTTGGTATTGAAAAATTATGACTCGAAGAATTTACATTGTCAATAAGGTCATTTTTGTGCAGAAAATAGAGAGTGTTTCAAGAGGTCTCAGCAAATGTCCAAACTGTTTCTGATAAAATACACGCATGGCCTCGTGCTTTTCATTTACTGGAATATTCTTTATCATTTCCCAGAGTGTGCTCTGAACAAAAAAAGGCACAAAACATAAAAATTAGATCACAATACTTTAATATATACTTTGGAAGTCTGGAAAACTTGCTGAACACAAATACAGAGACCCCAGCTCTTGTGGAATTTACATGGTCTGACTGTCACCTCCTC
This sequence comes from Lepidocolaptes lacrymiger, assembly GCA_035584035.1. Lineage (NCBI taxonomy): Eukaryota > Metazoa > Chordata > Aves > Passeriformes > Dendrocolaptidae > Lepidocolaptes > Lepidocolaptes lacrymiger. Next base: position 116,165,280 of record JAXCLP010000001.1, on the reverse strand, counting down.
AGGAGCCTGAAAAAAGAGTCCTTTCTGATTAAACAGTAAGGACTGTGCAGGATCCACCTCACACGTTCTCTGTGGCCGTGCAGTTCAAAGCAGAATTCATTCCAGCCCCCACATGTGCCTTGTGACTGGACCACCCAAGCGCAGAGTGCTGGGAGAGGGAACCCAGCAGGGAGGGAGAGGAGCCTGGAGGAGATGGAGGGCTCATCGTGGAGGGAAGGGCTGCATGGCCAGGAGACTCAGAGAGGAACTTTGGGCAAGGGCATGGAGTGATGGGACAAAGGATGATGGCCTTAAGCTGGAGGAGGGCAGGGTGAGATGGGATATCTGGAAGGAATGGCACAGGTTGGGCAGAGAAACTGTGGCTGCCCCTGTATCCCTGGAGTGTCCAAGGCCAGGTTGGACGGGGCTTGGAGCACCCTGGGCTAGTGGAAGGTGTCCCTGTCCATGGCAGGGAGTGGGAATGGATGATCTTTAAGGTCCCTTCCAACCCAAACCATTCCATGATTGTTTGAGTTCAGCCCAGTGGCAGAAGTGAGGTTTTTGTGGTCACCCAACTGAGGTTGTTGTGGTCACCCAGCTGAGGTTGTTGTGGTCACCCAACTGAGGTTGTTGTGGTCACCCAAGGGAGGTTGTTGTGATCACCCAGTTGAGGCTGTTGTGGTCACCCAGCTGAGGTTGTTGTGGTCACCCAACTGAGGTTGTTGTGGTCACCCAAGGGAGGTTGTTGTGGTCACCCAGCTGAGGTTGTTGTGGTCACCCAGCTGAGGTTGTTTTGGTCACCCAACTGAGGTTGTTGTGGTCACCCAGCTGAGGTTGTTGTGGTCACCCAGCTGAGGTTGTTGAGGTCACCCAAGGGAGGTTGTTGCGGTCACCCAGCTAAGGTTGTTGCGGTCACCCAGCTGAGGTTGTTGTGGTCACCACACTCCCTTGTTGGACACCACAATGTCCTTTCTGCTAAAGCCCTTTGCCCCTTTTAGCCACCAGGATTGAAACCCACCCACTTTTGAAATTAAAAGAATGAGGATTCCCAGGAACAGGGAGCTGACACCTCTCAGCCTGGAGATCAGACCCTACACTGAACACTTTTTATGTCTGTGCATCTACTTTCTCTACATTTGTCCTTAAGTGAAGTTTAATTTTGCCCTCCCTGGTGTGAAGGGGGTGAGGAAGTACAAAACTGGTCACCACCCTTATCCCATGTGTTACTGACACCTTACTGGGACTTCCCACTGTCTCCCACGTGCTAATTTCCAGCAACTAAACCCTTGGGTCCAACCCCTCTGTGCATGTCAAGCACAGCACAAAGCATCACCCCCTCGAGAGAGGAAACACCCAGTTCATCACCCCTGGCAATTAATCTGCTTAATCACTGTGGGGTTTGGTGTGTTCACTTATGGGAAACCACAGTTCACTCAAATCTATGTTTTTGTAGCCACCTCCTGTTCCCCCTGAGGACAGCAAAGACCTTCAAGGCTCTGAAAATGCTCTCACGTTGTTCCTCTTGTACCCTAAGGGCACTTAGAAGGGACATTGGGATAGAACATTTGCCCCACTCGCATCTCCAAATTAGAGTATATAAGTATATATTTTTATAGGTATATAATATATATATATTTATATTGTTTTCTCATCCTGGTAGCTGAATGGGATTTAAAAAATAGAACTATTGTGCTTCTGCTGTTGCAGTAAGGAGAGGTGCCTTCCCCTCCCAAAACCCAGCTCAGGGCAGTCCTTACCATCAGCTTGGGTGTTCCTGTGACAAGACACGACCCCCTGTCCAGATGCAGCCAAATGTACCAAACAGCTTCCAAGGAAACACAGTGCCTGCCTCTTGCTGGCTCCGAGGCCAAATATTTCACTCTCCAACAACACTTTTGAGAGCTCCTGCTCACTTCCAGGAGCAGGGTGGATGCAAAGTGCATCCTCACCACAAAGGATTGGATTTGCAGAGTTATGCCAAATTCTCTGCTGGGAAGGAAAGCGACCCTTCCCTCCAAACTCCCCACAAAGCCTTTGCCAAAGTGTTCCTAATTCCCTGCGCTCTTGAAACGTTCATTTCTGCTTTCTGGGTGACCTTTTCCATCGGTGTGTTTGAAGATTCAGGGAGAAGTGGGTCGCTTTTCTATCAGAGCAAAACACTCGCTTGTTTTCCTGCCTTGTAACATTTTGGTATTTTATTTTTGTTAACCTTTGCTTGGTCAGTATCAACCACTCGGCATTTTTCTCCTTGTCCTAAAAGGGTTGCATCAACAGAGTTACTTGTATTTATGTCTGTAAATAGATTTCAAGAGCTTCATAGCAAAATATTTAGTGCTTGTAATTACTCTGCCTTTTGTTCATTTCTCTCTGTGTTTTTAATGAACTTACCTTTGTGTTTGCTGAAATACTGTAGTGAGACTTATTTCTTTCCGAATTAGCTATTTTTAGGCTTCAAGACGAACTACATTTTATTCACTTTTGTAAACAGTTATAGCATGGTCTCTTATCCAACATCCCTCACTTCTTTGTGGTCGGGGAGAAACGAAGGTGGGACGGATCTGTGGGTTATTTGTGGGATTTTGGGCCAGGCAGTCACATCTCCCTGGAAAACAAAGGCTGAGCTTTCAGGGGGAGGTGGTGAGGACCCAGCAGGGGACAAGCCCTGGCAGAGTGGCACCAAAGGGTATTTGTTCAGCATTTTCTGGCTATGTTTACAAATCAGATGCTGCACCATCCTGTACCAGCCCCGTTTTCCCTTGACACTGAAAGTTTCCAGCAGGGGAACCCACCAGGCTGTGGAATTCGGCTTGTTTTGGGGGCTGATTGCAGGGGATTTTCCTTCTTGGGGAGGGAGGGAAGGGACGTGTGGCTGCTGTTTTTTGGAACCAGATAGGAAAAGAGAGCAGATTTGGTTTTTATCCCCCCCTACAGGAAGTGTCTAAATACCACCCCAGACTCTTGCTGTACATAGGGATGGCTGTGTCCAGCACCACAGGAGAATTCATTACAACTACACCCAGAGCAGCTGGACTGCTGCGTTAGTTCTAATGAAGACTTTCTTTCTTTTTCTTTCTTTCTTTCTTTCTTTGTACCACAGTTTCCTCTGTAAATTCAGTATCATAATTAGTGTGAATGACAAATAAAATGTTTGGCAAGTATGCCCGTGGGCCTGGTGCATTCTTTCATGGGGGGAAAACAGCCCTCTCAGAGAACAAGGAGCCACGAGGAAAAGGCTGTGGACAGGACGTCACTCCCAACATCAAAAGGGTTTCCCCACTTTTTTTTTCTTTATTGATTTCTTTGGTTTTTAACAAAATGTCATTTTCCTGCTGGGGAGTAAGCTGGTGATGGGCCTGCAATATAGCATGACCCCAAAAATAGGGATGGAATTCTGGATGGGGCTTGGAGCAACCTGGGCTGGTGGAAGGTGTCCTTGTCCATGTCAGAGGTGGGACTGGGTGGGCTTTGAGGTCCCTCCCAACCCAAACCAGTCTGGGATTCTGTGAATTCTATGAAATGAGGCTTTGCAGGCACAGAAGTTCAGTAATTGCATTATATCCCTGACTTCTTTATTAAATTTCCGTATTTCAAGGTCATTGACAGCTCTTATTTTTGTTCACGTTTTGCCCCTTGGGTTTGATGCTTTTTGGTACTGATGGTTTGTACTTTTGGAGTCATATTGATAGATACATCATTTGTTTTTTTCTTTAAATCAATAATGAAGCAGCAGTGTAATGAAACATTACTATGGGGTGTACCATGCTCTCAAAAGCAGAAAAAAAAATTGGAATACATATTGAAAGTTCATTTTTAATACATACATATTTATATAAAAAATCTTCCAAAATTGGCCTTTACACAACATATGCCATTATATTCAAGGAGCTTTTAGCAGTATCCTTCTACATAATAATCACAGAATCACAAAATCATTTGCATTGGAAATGACCTTAAAGATCACCTTGATCCAACCCCCCTGCACCTTCCACTAGACCAGGTTTTTATATACTAAATATAAAGTGTCTATATGTAGAAGGATTAACTTTCACCTGCTCCTCTCAGTGAAGTGAAAAACCAGCTACAAAGCAAACTACTAAAGGTGTATTTTTCTTCTGACAACTCACAGGGAAACTCTCCATCTCTCAAATGAAAATTCAGAGTATCTTTTTAAAATCAGGGCCGAGGCACCAAGAGAAAAAGTTCCTGAATTCCAGGTGCCTCTTTAGAGGTAGAAACATCAACACACCCCTCCCTCTGATGTGGTTACTGCTTACCCTGCTCAGTGTGGCCCCCTGACAATTCTTTCCAGCACAATCCCATGTTATCCCAAATTATTGCACTTATATTTTTGAGGGAACCACCCTGCAGATTCTTCTCCTTGCCCTCTGACACCCACGAGCTCTTTCAAGGTGGATGATGAAGGAGAGCACATATTTATTTTATTTTGTTGCCTACTTTAACCCAACAGGAAAAGAGCACACAAATAGCAACAGTCAAAACAAACCCAAAAATATGACACCCAAGGGCATCTCAACAGAAATATCTGCTGCTGGATTTTGAAGGCTCTGTGGAGGACAGAGCAGCAGAGTTCTCCTTGAGCAGAGCAAGGGAAGGCGTCACTGCCACGGCCACTCCAACCAGATCCATCCATCCCACTGTACATCCTTGTGGGAAAGGCTGTGTCTCCTTCCTTGCCACCAGTTGGGCTGAGGAGAGTCCCTCATACCCCCAAAACCACCAGTTGGCACAGAGATTGTGCCATTCCAAGCCAGTGGCACCAGTTTTCTGTGGGATGAAGGGAGGGACTATGGGCAGCTCCTTCTCCTGCCTCCCTGCCCAGGGCAGCTGGAAAAGGGGGGAACAGAGACCCTGTGGGCAGACAGGGCAGTGCCCAGGATGACCCCACCGTGCCAGTTTTGGCAGCTGAGAATGCCCAGGCCAATCCTCCCCCTCTGGCTGCTGAGAGGGAGGAAGAGCAAAAGGCAGGGAAGGTGATGAAGAGCAAGGCTGGAGGCTGCTGTTTGTGAGAGGAGGGGCTGCCAAGGCTGAATGCAAAGAGGTTGTTGACTTCTCGTGGCACCTCGCACCCAGCTTTTAATGACCTTTAATTACAAAGGCCATTGTCCTGGGTGTCCTCCCACACGGCTTGGTTTGGCTTGTGCAATGAGGAAGCGCCAGGAGCTGGGCTGGGAGCGAGAGCAGCTCCTTAAACACCATCCCCTGCAACTCAGAGGGCCTGGAAAAACAACCCACCTGTGTTACCTTTGGGGCACGGGGGGTTTTGCCCTCTTTTCAGTGGCCAGACAAGCTGGGATCAGTGGTGCAGTGTCCCTTTGTCCTGGGAGCCGTGGACACGCTGGCCACTGGCTCAGCACGTGTGGTCACTGCATGGACAATAAACTCCTTTATCTGCTCTGAGACAGACCTCACTCAGATCTGAGAACTCTGTCCCCATTGCAGCTGTCAGACTGCAAGGCCCTCTGATGGCTCTGGGGTTTCCAGACATGACTAAAACATGACTCAGCCCAGCACTGTAAATGGGCCAAAAGGACGATTTTTCCATCTTTTTACAAAGCTGGGCTTCTTACAGAGCTCTGCAGTGACTTGGGGATGTCTCAGCTGTGATTTCAGGCAGCCCTTCTGCTCCCTGGAACACCTTTACTCCCTGTTCACCTTTGTTGAGGGCTCACAGTAACTTTGCCAAGGGGATGCCCCGTGGAGCAGAACTTCTAAGTGTAGGCAGGGAAGGAATGTCCGAATTACAGCTCATCTCAACTCCAGCCTGCTGGGGGAGGGAGGCACAGCGGAGATAAAAGCGTGTTTAACCCTGAGGAGAGGGAAAATAAAAGCTCAGAACCTACAGGTCTCCATTGGAATGTCTAGCTACTGAATTAGGAAGCTTGTTTTCTGGTTTTAAGTTACAGGGACACCTAGAAGTCTCCCAGACTGGATTAGTCAGCACGAGTCACTGTCTGGGAATTGTTTGGGTTTTCGAGAGGAGGATAAAACAATTTAGAAAGAAAATCTAATACACAGATTTAAAACATAGGCTGCTTTCAGAGCAGGGAGGGGGGGCAGCTCTGCTCTGTGGCCTTTAGAAAAGGCTGGTTCCTTAGGGAAGGAAGGCTGTCAAAAGAGAGAGAACCTGCTCCCTGCTGATAGAGAATTTCCTGGAGCATGTAAAAAGTGCCTCTGGCTGTTTTACTTTCAAATGCCTCAAACACAGGAACATCTGTAGTTTTGCTGGGGAAGCTCAGATTGCAATCTTACGATTACCTTACACTTGACACATCCTGTGAGCAGAGAAGAGGGCCTGTGTCCAGGGCAGCTCCTCAGGAGCTCCCTGCCATCTGAGTGAGCCTCCCAACACTGCCAGGTTTATTCCTGCTGGCTGCTCAGTCCCATCTCCCTGGTTTTCTCAAAGCAGAATCCCTCAGGAACGAGACTTCCCAGTGCACAGAACCATGGAATGGTGTGGGTTGGAAAGGGATCTTAAAGCCCATCCATTCCCACCCCCTGCCAAGGGCAGGGACACCTTCCACCAGCCCAGGTTGCTCCAATCTGTCCTTGGACACTTCCAGAGATGGGACAGCCACAACTTGTCTGGACAACTTGTGCCAGGGCCTCACAGGGAAGGATTTCTTCCCGATATCTAATATAAAACTACCCTCTGGCAGTTTGAAGCCATTCACCCTTGTCCTGTCCCTCCATCCCTTGGAAATTGTCTCTCCCCATCTTTCTTGGAGCTCCTTCAGCTCCTGCAAGGCCACAATGAGGTCCCCCCAAAGCTTCTCCTCTCCAGGCTGGA
>JAXCLP010000001.1:116082159-116103602 GCA_035584035.1 Lepidocolaptes lacrymiger | reverse complement strand
GCGGGCGATGCTGCGGCCCCGCTCCCCGCCGGGTCTCACCGCGCCGCGCCCTCCCCCGGCTCCCTCCCCTCCCTCCCCTCCCTCTCTCCCCTCCCTCCCCTGTCCTTCCCTCTCCCTCCCTCCCTTCCCGCCCTGCCGGAAGCGCGCGGGGCCCTCAAGATGGCGGCGAAAACACAGGGCGGGATCCGCCTGAGCGCGGTGAGTGCGGGGCCAGAGCCGGGGGAAAACCGGGGGGGAACCGGCCCCGGGGACCCCCACAGACCCTGAGGGACACCCACAGACCCCCGGGGGCCCCCACAAACCCCCAGGGACCCCCACTGCCTCCCCCGGGCTCCGCGGGGTCACTCCCTCCGCCGCGCTCTGAGGGGGACGAGCGGCCTGGCCTGGCCTGGCCTCACGGCCCCCAAAACCCGCATCGCTGCGACCTCTTAATTCCCAATCTGTAGCTTCAAATCTCGGCTGGTGCTGTTGCGAGAGGCCTAATTGCCCTTTAACCACCCTGATTGCCCGGGAGGGCGGTGAGTGTTGGCGCAGGGAAGTGCTGCCTGTCGGTCACGGTGTCGCTGCGGTGGCAGCAGCGGGTCATTTCCTACTTTGTGCCGATACAAGTGAACTTAAAGCATTTTTTTGTGGTGTTTGGTGAAACGGGATGTTTTTTCAAGCCTTTTTGGCTCCAGCCGTCCATGCCTGTAGGTGTCACCTATAGTTAGAGAGACCTGGCTCGTCACCTTGCTTAGGGAATAGTGGAACGAAGCAGGAGCAGTGCAGGAAGTAATTTATTAAATATTGGAGTGAAAAAGGTGTATCAGTGTTTTCTCAACACTGCTTAAATTACAGTCACTTAGGGTGGAAAAGGCCTCCCAAGGTCCAGTCCAGCCTGTGACTGAAGTTATATTACTTTAATATCGATTTATATTACCTAAATATCAATGTATATTCCCTGAATGAAGATTACCATGACTGTAGAGGTGAGCTCTGAACATCACCCACCTGAAGTTCAAAAATTGCACTTTCATTTCAGGTCTTTAATTCTCGTGTCTGATACTTTATTAAAACAACGTTCTCCTCCTCCTTACATGTTACTTGTGTCTTTGATTGGAAATTATCATAGTTAATAACTAGCCTTTGCAAAACAACAGTTTAAAATCATTCTCACGTTGAAATCACTGAATTCTTAGAGGTACAGACGAAACGTTTAGGCTGAAACTGATGCACTTGGTAACTTTCTGGATTATTTTTAGACTGCTCTTTGGTTTTGTGTGCCCCAGGCGTAACTGAGAATTTGCATGCCATGGGTTTCCAGTGAAAGCTGTGACTTCTGGAGGTTTTGCTCAAGTGCAGCAGCTGGGACTGTTTTGAACAGGTTTGCAGAAGGCTTTGTAATCCAGAGAGTGATGGGGAGAGCTGATGGGCACAGGCTCTTCTGCTCTTTGGAATGAAATGAACTTTCCCAAAGTTTCAGAAGCACTTACCAACAGCACAGGCCATGTGAGGGCCTGGGAAGTCATTCCCACACTGGAATTTGTGTCCTGCTGTTGCTCTGGTAAAAGTTGGGGTTGGTTGCCTGATGAGATGGGTCAGGGAAGTGATCCAGGTTAATAAAAGAGTGGAACCCTGATGTGGATCATTGCACAGGCGTGGAACTGGGATAGTGCAGCCAGGAGGGAGAGGAGGAAAAATTTCAGGAAGTTTTCAGGGGGAATTTGTGCCTGGAAAGGGTGGTCAGGCCTTGGCAGGGGCTGCCCAGGGAGGGTTGGAGTGCCCAGCCCTGGAGGTGCCCAAGGCAGGACTGGCCGTGGCACTCAGTGCTCTGGGCTGGGGGACAAGGTGGGCATCGGGCACAGGGTGGGCTCTGGGGGCTGGCAGGGCTTTGCCACCCTCAGAGATTCTGTGATCCTGTGGAAATGGCAGTGGGAAGTTGTGGACTAAGTGGAGAATATACCAACATGTGTTTTTTTCCACCCAAGTGTTTCTCAAGTTCCTGCAGTGATCTGGTATTACACAACAAAAATGTGTTGTGTACAAATGATGGGTTCCTGAGATAAAGCAGACTCTGCAGTGGGACTTGGATTCCTTCTGCAAGGGATTGAGGAGCTCTGGTTTTCCTGGAAAACTAATGTTCCCAAAGCTGTCTTGTCATTTTTGAGAGATAACCTGTTTATTCTTAAATATTTGCTGGTTACAGTTGCAGGAGATACTTTTCTCAGAGCAGTTTAGTCATGAAAATATACACAGTTTGAAGGAAGAGGAGGAAGGAATTTGGCTGCACTTGGTCAAGGGAGGAGAAAAATGAAATTACTGAACAAAACACAATTAGTAACAAAATATATTGGGTTCAGTGGGCAAAGCAACAGGATTGTCAAAGTCATTTTCACCGGGGGACAAACTCTTATTGAACCTCAATTATTCATGAGCCAATTAAAGTGGCATATTGATGAATGAAGTGAAAGGGGACAAATGGACTTAAATATTTCCTGGTGAGTTCATCAGGAATTAGGGAGTGGCTGCTGACAGCTGGGTGTGCTCTGAAAACTACAAAAATAGCAACCTTAAACCACTGTTCAACGTTTTTTAAATCTGGTTTTGCCATGTGCCCTTGTTTCAAGGCCTGATGTGACTGAGATCAGCTTGGAGGGGGTTTGGAGCAGCCTGGTCTAGTGGAAGTTGTCCTTGCCCATGGCAGGGGATGGAATGAGATGGATGTGATGGGGTTTTCTGTCTGTGCAGTCATATGATTTGCTTTCCAGGAGAAAAAGGACACTTTTATTGGTGGTGATGTCAGTGCTGGTGACACTGAGGTTCTTTCCGTCCTTCCTCAGCATTGTCTGGTGGTCAGGGCTGGTTCTTCTTTCTTTTCACAAGAATTTCTGTATGAAAAAGGTGATTAAACATTGGAAGGGACTGCCCAGGGAGGATTGGAGTGCCCAGCCCTGGAGGTGCCCGAGGCAGGACTGGCAGTGGCACTCAGTGCTCTGGGCTGGGGGACAAGGGTTGGACTCGATGATGCTGGAGGGATTTTCCAGCCTCGGTGATTCTGTGACATTCACAAGTGTGAGTTTGTGCCTCTGGCAGAACTACAGCTGGGACTTTCCCAAGTCCATATATTGCTGAGATCCCCCCAGTACTGCTGTACTTCCAGCATTCCCAGTCTGCCTTGTGTGTGGTTGGAGTTTTCCAGTGTTTCAGCAGAGAGCTGAGCAGATGCCAAATGCCTGAATGTGTGTCCCTGTGGTGGCTTGGGGTTTTTAAGTGTCCCTAGTTTTGTTTTGACAAGGAGGAATTTCAGCCAGAAAAACCCCACCGAGTTTCCTGAGTATTTTGATCATGAAGCTCAGAGAACAGAGGAGCAAATGCTGCCAGATCTGTGGGAATGGAGGGAATGACACAGGGATCTTGGGATCCACTGACTTCCTGTGTGGCAGAGGAAGAACTCGAAAGATGCTTTTAGATATGAGGCTTCTGTGATGAGCCCACATGAGTTTTCTTGTGGACTCTGAATTATTTGCAAGTGTGTGTTGGGGCAGAATGGCTCAGCCTGGCTCAAGGGCCCGGGTTTTGTAAAGCTGGAGCTGGAAAGCACAGATGGCTGTGAAGAATTCACACTGGTGCTCTGGCTCCGTGCAGAAAGGCAGGGATTAAGTTGCACTTGGAAGTGTGTCATGTGCTCCTTGACCTGAGAATCGAGGGGATGTTGATCTGAGCTAGGGCTGCTGGCACCTCCTCCTGCTCTAGTACCTGCTTTGTGGCTCTAGCATTTCTTTTAGCATTATTCCTTTCCACTGGTAAATGAACTGGGAGAGTGGTCTTGCTGCTATTTAGACATTATTTATTTTTACTTGCTTTTATTTACACTTTACTGGCTATAGCAAAGTGCTTCTCAGCAAGTAGTTCTGTAAAAATTGTGGATTTGGATATGTATTTTTGAATTATGGATATGTATGCAGTATTTTAAAATAATCTTTCTGATTTTATGTATGTAATAATGTGGATTGTATTATGGTTTTTTGTAACTCAGTGGTACAAGGACTGTTTTCAGTGTTGTGTGTTCTTAAGTGCTGTTTTTCTGCCATCAACACAACACAGCCATTGGTTTCAGGAGTTAAAAATTCCTCTAAACATTGCATGGACAAGTTCTTAACTTACATGGGCTAAAGGAAATGTGTGGTTTAGTGTCTGGGTTAGTTCTGGGTTTTCTAGACTTTAGATCTAGGTGACTATATGTGAACCCAGAGTTTAATGAGTCACTTGGAGTGCTTTTGTCACTGACATCTCTTAAGATACACCCCACAATCAGGTTCTTTGTTGGCATATTCTCATCTAATTCTAGTAGTGCCTTTTGGCTGCATCTCATCACAAATGAGGATAAAATGGATGAGATCACAGTGCTAAAAGAACAAACTTTGGAGGTCTGAGAGTGGTTTTGGTCACTGGGGGCAAAGGAGCCGTGACAGGGACAGCAAATCACGGAGGGTGTTGGGTGCTGGTTGTTGTTCAGATTAAGTTTGAGTAGTCCTGGTTTAAGATAGGAGTTTTTAACATCTGAGAGCTTGTGCTTCTAGATTTGAAGTAAGGCTTTGATGGTTTCTGTAACCTCTGGCATCATTATACAGCCATAGTTCCTTATTTTTATAAAGATTAAGAGACTTTGACAATATAACCTGTAATTCTCAGAATATGGTATGAGACTGTGCTGAATTTCATCTCCAAGAGCTGTATTAACATTCCCTTTAAACGGTGTTAATAAGCCAGTATCTAAAATTGAAATTATCTCAATTAAATTACTGCCTTTTGTAGTGTTTAGTGTTGTACCAAACAGCTTCATGTAATGTTCCTTTGTTTAACCTCCTGTTTGCTGGCTCAGTGTCACTGGAGAGCACAGACTGATGCCCTTGTTTGTGGTTTGTTTCAGCTTTGCCCCAAGTTTTTGCACACCAACTCCACCAGTCACACCTGGCCCTTCAGTGCAATTGCAGAACTCATAGGTATGTGGACCAATAGTTTGTCATATTTGATTGTCTTGTCATAAACCCTTTTTCCTTCACGCAGGAGAAGGAGCTGATCCTGTTGTTACCATTCAGAATCTTGCAACTTCTTTTTTTGGTGCAGTCAGGTTAACTTTTTTCTTTTGGTTATGTTGGTGATCTCTTGCCTTTGGTTTTACTTAGCAGTTAACTGGGTACCTCCAGTGTTCCTCTTTTCCACAGTCAGGGCATGATTAGCAGACTTCTTTAACTGCTTCCTCAAAATAAAGGTGTGGCTTGGGAAGACTTGCTGAGTCTGTTGAGCAGTTCCCTGCTGCCAAGGGGAGCAGCTCCTCTGGTCACACATTCCTTTCCTTCCCTTCCCCAGAAAATTAACCTGACAAAAGAAAACAGGAGTTTTTAGTCCAGATAAGGCCAGAGCTGCCACAGAGGAGGAGACCAGAACCACTGGCTGTTTGGGGGGTAACAGTATGTTAAGTCATTTCAGCTGTTCTAACACCCCAAATACTTCCAAACTGTCAGCTGTACCTGCAATATCCTCTTTTGTTAATGCTGAAATACATTTTATGGAATTTTTCACTGTGGATGCAATTTGTACTTAATGTTTGTGGGAAGGAACCTCCCAAACTGTGATTCCTTTTATAAGGCTTGAGCTGTTTATTTATTTCTTTATTACCCCTCAGCTGAACCTGCAAAACAGGCAGTGAGGCACCACATCCCACCCCTCCTCCTCCCTGTGCTCCTTTCCCTCACACATTCCAGGAGGAGGGGAAGGGAAAGGCAAAGAAATTATGTCAGGGCAGGTGAGATTTGAACTGGCTTTGCTGCCAGGGGAGGTTTCTGTTTCACTCGTGGCAACTCTTTCACATCCTGTAAACAGAAAGTTTAGTCTCGAGCATTTTGTAGTTCCCTCTGTGAGAGCCACACCGTGGCTGGGAGAAAGTAAATCTTGCACCAGCTGCTTTGGGGGCAGGAAACAAAACCAGACACTTGGTTTGCTTTCATTTTCTCTTCTCCTGGCTGAGCCACTTGCCTCCACCTACAATTTTTTGCCTCTGTGTTCCTGTCTATAATAATAATAATTTACAACCACATATAATAAATATTATATAATAATAAACATATATACAGTCATTTATAATTTATAACAAATCTGTAATCTCTGTGGAATTGTGTTGGTTTGGGATGAGGTTCACTAGGTTCTGATGCAGCTGTTCCAGCATAACATTTTGATTTCAGTCAATTTGGAACAGTTGCTCTCTGGCAGCTTTAACACTTCACAATATGGTCATACTTAAACTGTGTAAGTTTTACTTTTAGTATCCCACCCTTCCTTCCCTTCTTTTCCTGCAGATAATGCCTATGACCCAGATGTGAGTGCAAAGCAGATCTGGATTGACAAAACAGTCATCAACGACAACATCTGCCTGACATTCACTGACAATGGGAATGGGATGAACTCGGAGAAGCTGCACAAAATGCTAAGGTGGAGAACCCCTTTCTGTGAAAATCCCAGCTTCCAGTTCTGTCACTGCTCAGCTTATTCCTTTTTTTCATACATAATTCACTCATTTTGTTCATAAACTCAACATTTCTGAAGGTCAGGGATTATCCAAGTGAGACTCCAGAGGATACAAATGCTACTAAAACTTCCACACGACTTTCTCACTGAACTTTCAATCTCATCATTCCCTTTTATCCTTTCTCTCAGCCTTCCCTCTTAACTTTCCATGCACTGGTTATGCTGTGTAATCTCTCTGTAGAGTGCCCATTAGTGGAGATAAGGAGAATTTAAGTTACTTTAAGTTAGCAAACAAGAAAAAAGGGAGATTCAGCTCAAGCCCTTTGGAATATGAATAATAGAAGGTATTGTGAAAAATTGAATTAATGATAATGTGACCTGTCTGTTTATCTTTAAATACCCTGTAAGGTTTGGACTGCTCTTTCTCTTATTTCTGCAGTTGGCAAAGAGGTTTCTGTCCAATTTCTTCCTTAGTATAAAAGATTGTTCTGCCTGCACATTTAAATGTGAGCAAACTTGGATTCAAACAGTTATTTTTCTGTTTGATGCCATCATTAACAGCTGAATTCTGTGTTCCTTATGCAGTTACCTGTTTTATTTCAAGTGTAATGTGTAGTTACTAACGAGAAACTTGTAGAGCAAACATTTTCTAGCAAACAGAGTGGGGGGAAAAAAGGAGGTTTAGGGATTTTTCTTAGTTCTTAGTGTGAAGCCACAGGATAACTCTCCAAATCCAATAAGAATGCTTACACCTGACTCCAGGCAGATGATACTTAGGAGATGGAAATAGATTTCCATGACTTTTTGCTATGGTTTTAAGTGTGACTTCCAGGATTCTCTTCACTGTACATGGTTTAGAGTCCGTGATCCCCAAAACAAGAGAGAAACTCGCTGTGTTAAGCTTAACTTGGCAAGTCCTGCGTGTGCATCTCCTGTTTGATGGGGATTAAATTGTTTAAATTTAATCCCCAAAACAAGAGAGAAACTCACTGTGTTAAGCTTAACTTGGCAAGTCCTGCGTGTGCATCTCCTGTTTGATGGAGGTTTTTTCACTCTTTCCAGCTTTGGCTTCAGCGAGAAGTCGGTGATGAACGGGCGCGTCCCGGTGGGACTCTACGGGAACGGCTTCAAGTCGGGCTCCATGCGCCTGGGCAAGGATGCCATTGTCTTCACCAAGAACGGGGACACCATGAGCGTGGGGCTCCTGTCCCAGACCTTCCTGGAGGTCACCAAGGCAGAGCATGTCATGGTGCCCATCGTGACCTTCACCAACCAACATATCCTTCCAGCGGTCGCTGTGGGCACAGGCAGGGCTTGGGGGGTGATATCACCAGTGGGGTCTCCTTGGTTGGGTCTGTGGGTTGGGGGTGCAAGGATGGCTTTGATTCATTAAAGCCTTTAAATAGGAGCTCTGAGATGTGCAGTGAGAAGCTGGGAAGTGAGGGCAGAAGTTTCCTCATGGTCTGAAAGGTTGACTTCATTGCCAGTCAGTCTCCTTGACAAAATGCTCACGACAGATCAGTGACCCAGCAGAATCCAGGAACAGCCTCAAGGCCATCCTGACACATTCCCTGTTTTCTACTGAGGAGAAACTGCTGGCAGAGCTCGATGCCATCATAGGGAAAAAAGGAACCAGGATTATCATTTGGAACCTTAGGAAGTAAGATGAAGCCCAGTCTCTTATAGCTCATTTAGTCTGCATTTTCTTTCAATGTGTGCAAACATACAGAGGTTTGGGGTTTTTTTTGTGTGGAATAACTGGAAAAGGCTGTGGGGAATTTAACTGGGAAACTGGACTCCAGCTGGCATGACATTGTTGCTTTTGCCAGAAGGAAAACTTAAATAGTTAAATTATAAATCTCTCCTTTCAGAGTTCTGACATTATGAATGCAGAAATTCAAACACAAAATACTTGAATGTACAGGCAAGTAATGCTGGATTTTAAAGTTTAGGGCCAGCAGTGTCCTTCTGGAGGGATCTAGACCTTTCTAAACTTCTAGATTGTATATCATTAAACAAATAGTAATCAAAGGGAATAAAATAGTTGTGTGTATTTATTTTATTTATCTACTTGCCTCTGTGGGATTGTTTCCAGCATTTTCTATCCCTGACTTGCATGTTGCTGCTTTTGTTTATTTTTAAAACAGTTGTAGCAGTGGCAGTTCACTCTTTAGAGTTGAGTTAAAATTTGTCACTTCACTTGTGTTCCTTGGCTACCAGAAAAGAACTGGTGAACTTTGTGACTGTTAGGAAATCTGGGAGGAAAACCACCATGGATCCAAGGAATTCCCCCTTTTTTCCATCTTTGGGATACCCACCAAAACATCTCCCCTTGTATTAGCTTTCCCCCCCATAATTCATGTATTTGTCAACTCTTATTTCTTAGAGATAAAAATGAAAAACCAGAGTTTGATTTTGACAAGGACAGATATGACATCAGAATTCCAGAAGACTTGGATGAAACAGGCAAAAGAGGATATAAAAAACAAGAGAGACTGGACCAGATTGTTCCAGAAAGCGACTATTCACTCCGAGTATGTATTAGAGTTTTTTACAATTGGCTTTATTTTTGGCAACTGGAGGGTTTATGTTTTTTGTTTTAATATAATGTATGTTTTGTAGGCTTATTGCAGCATTTTGTACCTGAAGCCAACTATGCAGATCATCCTGAGAGGACAGAAAGTGAAGACACAGCTGGTTTCCAAAAGCTTGGCCTTCATTGAGCGTGACATATATAGGCCCAAATTTCTGAATGTATCCTTTGCTGACATTCACATTGTGCTATTTTTGTTTGGGGTTTTTGGTGTTTGTTTGGGTTTTTTGATGTATTTTTTATTATTATTGTAAAGACACACTAAGAGAATTAACATGAGAAAATTCCAGGACCCAATTTAGAACGAGCACTCAGAATAACTATTTTTTATGTTTCATGAGATTAACCAAATTTTTCCTTAATGCCTGGTAAAAGGCTAGAACTGTAAGAATTACTTTTGGATTTAACTGCAGAAACAAAGATCATTATGGCATAATGATGTACCATAAAAACAGACTCATCAAAGCTTATGAAAGAGTTGGCTGCCAGTTAAAGGTAAGAGATTAAGGCTCCAAAATATTTTAACATCTTAAGAAATAATTGCCACTTGAACACTGATTTTAAAAAAGGATCCAGATGGAAAGGAGGGTGTTGATGTATCCTTGACAAAATAACTTTATTTGCTGTGTGCAGCAGTTAAAAGTTGTATTAAATTGTATGCACTTGATTTATTTGGGGGTTCATATCAAAATCCTCTTTAGAGAGGAGTCATAAGCCAGAAAATTCTTTTTCCCTGGTGTGGCTGTAGTTAATAATTAACTGTGAGAAACTCTTGCAATGTTGGCCTGGGGTGTGTGTTGGTTTTCCTGACAGGCCTTGATTTCTTGCAGGCAAACAACATGGGGGTCGGTGTGGTTGGGATTATTGAATGCAACTTCCTAAAACCAACTCACAACAAGCAGGATTTTGACTACACAAATGAATACAGGTATTTTTATCTAGATTTCCTATCCAATAGTGTTGTTCACTCTGAAATACTTGACAAAGTCTTTTTCTTCTCTAAATAGGAAGAGTGAAAGCTTTTGATTACTGCCTAACCCTGGTTTAGGTGCAACCAGCTCCTTCTGTACCTTTTCCTTGTGTAGCCCCTCCTTGTCCCTCCCTGCTCCTCCTTGTCCCTGCAAATGTTGGCAGAGTTCCACTGACCCTCTCCTGACATCTCAGCCTCTCACATTTTGCATCCTTTGCAGTTGCAAGATCCTGTTTTTCCAGCAGTTCCTTGATAATTAGTTAATTAATGTGACTGACCAGGTTTGGTTCTGGTTCCTGGCTTTGTTATTGCTATTTGGTCGGGTTTGATGACCCTCTGTGTTTGTCTCTTTCCTTTTTCTTATCTTCCCCATGAAAAAATGAGCATTTTTCCCCACTCCTCATATCCATCCCAGTTAATGTGACTGACCAGGCTGGTTCCTATTGCTCCATCACTCAGGTTTGTTCTTTGTGGCTGATTTGCCCATGTGCCCATAAAGGAGGAGACACTTTCTTCCCATGGGCCCCAACACTTGCTTTTCCTGTGGATTTAGAAATTTAGGATATTGACTTGCAACCTGAAGCTGGAGAGAATCATTCAGCACACACAGAATTGGGTTCTTTTACCCAGTGGGTGTCCCTTTGGGAGAGGGTACATTCAGTCTGTCAGCAGATCCCAGAAATTACTGTGGAGTCTTCCCAAACTCTTCCCCATCCTTAACTCACTTTTACACTCTCTTTACATTGAAGTGGGGCTTGAGTGACTCAGTCACCCATCCTTTTGTTACTAATTGGTGTAAAAGTCTCTCACTTTGCTCTTCAATGTATAGTCCATAAAATCTAGAGTATGTGCTGTGTTATGTGGGGAATCACCAGGAACACATTCCCTACATACCAACCACATTCCATCCAGGAAGTAATAACTGCACATGTACCTTCAGTACTGTTTTAATTTCTGTTTCAGTGTGATTGTAACTTCCCAGTTTGCTCCCATTTCACCCCCAGCCACTTTCCCCCACACTTGTCATGTGGGCATGGTGATACCACACTTGAAAGGGCTTTTAGAAAGGTTTCCCTGCCAGGAGTGCTCCAGGCTCTCCAAAGGTAATTTTCCAGCCCAAAACAGAAACATGGACCCAATGCTGTGATTTCCTGATCCCTGTAAGGTGACTGCACCTCTTCCCTCTCCAGAAGAGGGATGTGATCCCATCTGTGCATCGCTGCTCCTTTTTGCCCTTCTGGTCCTTCCTTTTCTGGCACAGAAATCCATGCCTTGGGTTCAGGGTTGATCTGGATCAAACCTCTCTGGGTCAGACTAGTTCATGCACAAACACCTATGTTTGTCCAAGGCCTGGGGTGGTGTAGGTGTTGAAATAAGCCAGGCAGGGAGGGACTGACTTGTTTCCTCGGTGCTTTGTTCCCCTGGGGTGAATTCCACAGCTGACAAGGGGCAGCCTTGACCTCCCCCTCACCCCTGGGCCTTGTTGCTCCTCCCCTCCTGTCCCTGCTGTGTGTGCCAGCTCTGGTGGTCACTGAGCTGCACCAAGAGCCCTGAGCAGGAAAACAAACCCAGCTAAAAATTAATCTGCTTCAGACTGGCCTGTCCCTTTGAGCAGCGTGCAGAGACTTTGCATTGAAGTGATCCCATGTTTGCAGAAACAGCCAAACCCAGGGGGAGATGCTGGGGGAGTTTGTGCTTTGGTTGCCTCTCTGATGGAGGTTGAACCTGATGAGGCACCTTCAAGGTTTGTGCTGTGCATGGGCAGCATTTCAGAACCAAACGCTCTTGATTTCAGTCTTTATTTCCAGTAATTTCATTACTGACAAACTCTCCTCATTTCTACAGCTTTCTAAATGCAAAAGACTTTTAGAAAGCTTTCTTAAAAAAAAAAAAAGAGGAAGGAAAAAAGAGAAAGCTTTTAGAAAACTTTATTTTGCACTGTCATGCAAGTAGAAATATTGGAGTGTTCATACACTTACTCTGTCACTGGAGCTTATAAAGGTTCTTTCTGTGCTAGAACTGGATTATTGAAGGTGGCCTTTTCAAATCTTTTCCTTTCAGACTCACCATAGCAGCACTGGGGGAGAAGCTCAACGATTACTGGAACGAAATGAAAAGGAAGAAGAACGAGGAATATCCCTTGGCCCTGCCAGTTGAGGAGATCCAGTGAGTACCAACCCCTGCCACAGCCAAGGCCTTCCTCCACGTGCTGTGGCTGCTGTTTCACACTCTCAGTGCTGAGGGTGAGCCTGCCATGTGCCAGGTGTGCCCTCCTTTCCCTGCCAGGAAGCAGCCAGACCAGACGTGGGTGCAGTGCGACGCCTGCCTCAAGTGGCGGAAGCTCCCGGACGGAATCGAGCACTTACCAGAGAAGTGGTACTGCTCCCTGAACCCTGACCCCCAGTTCAGGTAATGCCACCTCCCAGGGAACACCCACCCCCTGTCCTTGGGGCCTGCTGTTCCACTGAGGATGTTAAGCAATTTGTGGTGGGGGGTTTTCTCTCTCCCCTTCCTGCACTCAGGAATTGCAACGTGCCAGAGGAACCGGAGGATGATGATTTGATACATCCGACCTACGAGAAAACTTACAAGAAAAAGTGAGTTTTGGGGATTTTGTTACACCAGAAACTCCCCAGGGGGGCTTCCAGTTCAGCTCTGAGGGATGTTTTTCCATAGGAATTAGCAGTGTGGGAATAGTTTGGGATGTTACAGGAGCAAACAGTGAGGGCTGGTAGGAGACCTTGGCTGTGTAACTGTCACTTTCAAGGTCCACGCTGAGGCAGCTGAATATCTCAATTTATTTATTCAAGAATAAGAAGATTCTTGGCAAGGTGTGTGGCAAAAAAACCTGATTTGGGTAGTTTTGATGCTGGTTTATATTCTAGAATCGGGAGTTTGGTTTGTTGGGGTTTTTTTAAATTTTTTAAAAATAAACCTTTACCTGAGAGGAAACTCGTTTGAAGTTAAACCAACTTTAAGCTATAAGAGCAGAAGAATTTAATTCAGTAAACAGTACTTTAATTAGAGCTGTGTTGTATCTAGCTGAGCTCACGAGTATTGTGTTTGCTTTTAAATTCAGGGGTTGTTTTGGATTTATGATGAGTGAACAGTTTGAATCCAAGCTCTTAATTTCTATTTTTTCCCTTGTTGCTGTGCAGAGACAGGGAAAAGCTGAAGAAGAGACTGGAGTACACCCCACAGGTAACTCCTGAAGCTGATTGGAAACTGCCCTGGGCAGAAGTGTCTGCTTTAACATCCTGTTTTGCTCACAAGTAAATCCCAAATCCCCCATCTCTGCTGTGCCATGATAGAAAATCCACCACTGCTTCCTGTGCATCACTTGGGAAGGGGCTTGAGAGGGAAAAGGACTCTCAGCAAATAGGGTAGAAAAGATGTCAGGCACTCATAGCTGGTTTTGTGAAGTGGCACCTAATTATTGAAGGGGATTTCATGTGGAGAGATGTGATGGGGCTATGAAAGTAAAGATGCCCTTAAAAGTGGGGCAGGGGCTGGACAGAGGTGTCCACTTGTGCCAGAAGAACTCAAATTCAAATTAAATGCAGATGCAAATCAACTTAGTTGAGTGATGAGAAGGTGTGGATTGTAACCCAGAATCAAATTTACTGAGTGTGATTCAGTTTAAGTTCCATTCAGAGTTAAGTGCTGGCCTAAGATCTCTTCATTTCTGGAGATGTTACACATGTTGTTTTAACCTCATTTTATTAGTTTTTCTGCCATTAAACCTGCCCAAGTACAAAGGTAATTTCTAAAAGTCAAGTACTGTTCATTTTGGGCAAACTTGAGTTAATTGTGAGGAGCTTTAGCAGGGATGTCTGTCCCATACTTTGTGGGTAGAGATACAACTTGGGAAAAGCTCTTGCCTGGGATTCTGCACAGGATTTTAAAATGGGAAAACTGGGATTTGCAGTGTGGAGTCTGGTTAGGCTGAGCCTGGTTTCAGGGAGATCCTTGTATATATAAATGTCAGTCAGAACTGCAGGTGTGAGTGTACAGTTAGGAGAACTTAAATCTCTTCTGAAGAATCTACTAATATCTGTTTATTTTCATTCTTAACTTATGTTATCTTATAGATCAGTAATGAAATATTTTTAAAAACATCTGTTTCTTCAAGTAAAGACTTCAAAACATTCTCAGCTCTGACTGGAAAGGAAGCTGTCCCAAGGTTACTTTTCCCAAAATCATCAGATGCTTCTGTCAGAAGATCTCTGCCTGTTTTAATAAAAACAATATCTTCACCTCAACCAGACCCTGATAACAGGTTGGTGCACCTGTGCAGAGCAGATTCCTATTTCTTTCTAAGATTAGTAACACTCCACAGTCTGTTTTCCTTAAGCTCTGCTGGTTGAGGAATGGGAGTGTGGGATGTTCCTGGAGATCCAGTTTCAAAGCAATGTGTGCAGGTGGTAACTCTGGGTGTGCATGTCAGCCACTTGTTCCTCCAGGACAGGGATTTACTACAGCCACACACCTTCAAATCCCCTGCAGGGGGACACCCCTCCCTAGCTGTGGAGTGGGAGTTGTTGGGAGTGCTTAGAGAAACACTAAACATGCTTTGAAACCAGTCTTTGTGCAGTCCAATGCTCAGTTTCACATTGCCCTTCTCAGCCTCAAAAGGAAGACGCCGAGTGGTGCGACGCCCGTGGCTGTGAAGACACCTCGACTGAATGACAGAGCACTCAGCCACCACAATGATGAGGATGAGGATGATGATGAAGATGTCATTATCTTAGAGGAGAGCAGTACTCCAAAGCCTTCCGTGGATCCTGATGTTCCCGTCATCAAAACCGAATGTATCAGTCTGGATCAGGAGGAGAAGCAGAAGGAAAACTCTGAGCCCACAGAGGTTTGCAGTGCAGCTACCTCAGAATCCAAAACTGAACAGCTGAACTCGGCAACACAGACAGAGCATCCAGGCCTGGTGGTTAAAAAGGAGGAGGTGGAAGATGAAATCCCAGTTCAGGTTCCTGGGGCTGGGGTGGAAGCCCCAGGGCACAGTGTTAATGGTGTTCCCGAGGCAGCTGCAGAGACTGAAAGTGAACTGAAAAACCAGCTGCAGTTGTTGCACAAAGAGAAGGAGATGTACCAAAACAAATGCGAGGCATTAACCAAACAGGTGGAAACACTGGAAGAGAGGATTTTGGAGCTGAGTAATAAGTATGTAAAAAAGGAAATGTGCCATCAGTCAACGGAGACGGTTTCCTCGTGCGAGGAGCAAAGTGGTCCCGAGAGAAGCTTGGCAGAAGTGACTGCTCTCTATGAGCAGGCCTTGGGAGAAATAGCAAAGCTCAAGGAGCAGTGCAATACCCTGCAGAACTTAAAAACTGAGTGCAGCAAATGTGCTGATGGGGAGAGCAGGAGCGAGGTGGAGGAGATGGCCGTGCAGCTGGACAATGTGTTCAGGCAGCTGGACAAGTGCACCATCGAGAGGGACAGATACAAAAGTGAGGTACGTTGGTCCAGCACCTACCCCCTTCCAGCCACTGCTCAATTAGCTCTGGGGTTTGCTGCCTGTTGTGTAGCAGTTCTGATGCACGAGGTGTTGCATGGCTTCTGTAACTTGGGGTTTTTGTCTTTATCACCAGATTGAGCTGCTGGAAGTGGAGAAAAACCAAATGGCCTGTCAGTGTGAAGAACTCAAGGCAGAGCTCGCCCAGTTAAAAGCTTCAATCCCACAAGCAGTAGCACGTGCAAATGATTCTACCACCAGTAATGTAGAAGAGACTGTAAATTTTTCTGATGGAGAAAGGTATCAGTTTTGTTCTTTCTAGATGATATTTCCGGCAAGGTTTTTGGCTGTTTGATTGTATCTGAAACACTTTCATGAAGGTTATGTTTGATAATTGTATAATAAAATGTGATGCTTGGAATTCTTTTTTGCTGCCTCGTGTGACTCCAAACTCGGTAATGTTTTTTTTTTTATCAAGTGGTTTGTGTAATTTCTGATTTGTGTATCTGTGTGAGCAGGGCTGGCTATTGCACTATAAAAATGTCATATTGATACTCCTTAAAGTATCAAAAACATTCTATAATTTCTGGACACGACTTGCAGGCCAAGGAGGGAAAAAGGAGGCAGGGAAGAGAGTGATCATTAGCTCATGCTGTGTAATGGACTTCACTTGGAGAGTTGATTTTTCATTCTTGAATCAGCAGTACTGGACTGAAAAGAGTCTTTGGGTTTGAACCTAACTTTCCTGTAAGAACTCCTCCCTGCAGGCCCGACCCTGTAAAACTGGGTGGTGTCCAGAGTGTATCTTAGAACTAAATGAGTGTTTAAACTTAAAAACAGAGAGCTGGCACCCCTTGGTAAATAGAAATAGCAGCCACACAAAAGGAGACACAGAAATAGCACACACAGCAGAGGGAGCTGGCGTTGCAGTCTGTCCAGAAGGTTGTGGCAGGTGACATTCCTGATGCCTGGAAAACAGCAGTTGTTATGCCCCTGTGTAGGACAAGCACAACTCCAGCCTGGTCACTGCAGTGGCACAAACCTGCCTGGGAGCACCTGCAGCCCCTGGGGAGTCAGAGGGGTTAAGAACAACCAGCATGGAGTGACAGGGCAAAGTGTGGATCAAGAGGAGGCCAGGAGTGGTTAATGCCTTTGCACCTCGAGTCCTGTGTCCAGTTCTGGGCCACCCACTCAAAAATGACATTGAGAGGCTGGAGTGTGTCCAGGGAAGGGAACAGAGCTGGGGAAGGGGCTGGAGAACACGTCCTGTGAGGAGCAGCTGAGGGGGCTGGGGGTGTTGGTGTGGAGAAGAGGAGGCTCAGGGGGCACCTCATTGCTCTGCACAACTCCCTGACAGGAGGGGGCAGTGAGGGGGGTCGGGCTCTTCTGCCATGGCCAAGGGACAGGGGGACAGGAGGTGGCCTCAAACTGCACCAGGGCAGGGGCAGAGCAGAGATTAGAGACAATTTTTCCCTGCAGGAGTGGCCAGGCCTTGGAATGAGTGTCCCAGGGAGTGTCCAGGTGCAGTCACTGTCTGTGGAAATGTCCCAGAGGTGTCTGGATGTGGCCCTTGGGGACATGGATTAGGGGGATTGTGGTGCTGGTGACAGTGGCACAGGAGAAGCTCAAAGCTCTCTTCCAGCCTTGATGATTCTGTGATCAATGGTTTAGGTGACAGAGCAAGATGAACTCAATAAATTCATCAAATTGGGAGAGGAGGGCAGAGCTGCTGCTGAGGGACCCTGAGGAACAGGAAAAATGGGCTGAAAAAACCCCACCTGAAAAGTCCCTGCAGGTGAACAAGCTGGAGACTCCTCCTAGGAAAGCCCCCGTGGTGGTAGAATAGAAGTGCAATGTGAGTCAGCAGTGCACTCTTGTGGTGGGAGAAACCAGTGCCTACTGGGCTGTACTGGCCAGAGCCCAGCCAGCAGCTGGGGAAGTGATTCCTCGCTGCTCTGGGACACTGTGAGCCCAAACCTGGGGTGCTGTGCCCACCTCTGGGTGCCCTGCAGTGACAGTGGCACTGCTGAGGGCCCAAAGCAGCAGGCAGAGGAGGGGAAGCAGAGGGAAAGAGCCTTACAAAGAGTGGGGTGCCCTGGATGCTGCTCTCCTGTGCAGCCTGATGAGAGTGCAGGGACAAAGCCAATCTCTTGTCAGGAGGGCAGGGATGGGGTGAGAGGCAACAGCCACAAACTGCAGACAGGGAATTCCTGTTTAAAACCCCTTTTTCTCTAACATTTACAGTGAGGGTGGTCAACCCCTGAGCAAAGGACATGGGGGAGTAGTGGAATCTCCATCTCTGGATGTTCTCAAGAAGGTCCTGCTCTGAGTTAGCCCTGCTTGGAATGTTTGGCAGGAGGAGTGGGGAATGAGCTGGATAATTCCCAGAGCCCCCTTTCAGTCTTGAGGAAGGCATTTACCCACATGAGAAATGATCTGCCAGCATTTCATGTTATTTTCCCTTCTACCTCCTGACTTGTCATTCCTAAAAGAATGAGTAAATCCCTGCAGGACTGGAAGTAACTTCCACCACCACTTGGTTGGGATATGACAGCACAGTCAAAACTTGTTCCTGGAGATGGTAAAAGGTGGGAGGGTTGCAGAGAAGGGATGGCTCCTTTGAAAGGCATTTGATCAGGAAGAGGACAGGGCAGGGACATCAGGAAAGAAAGCAAAAGAGGAGGCAAAACCCTTTCCCTGGATGAGACCTTGTTAATTCCTCTGCCGTTTTCACTGCACCAGTTTCGTGTTGGTTTCTGGGAGTGACATCCAGAGCCTTTCCAGTGCAGCTTTGTCAGATGAAGAGCTCTGTGTTTGAACACAAACCTCCCTCTAACCATCCTGAATTCTTTCTTCCCAGCCTGAAGCTGCGCTCTCTGCGAGTGAACGTGGGACAACTCCTGGCCACCATCCTGCCCGACCTGGACCTGCAGCAAGTCAATTACGACATTGACGTCGTCGATGAAATTTTAGGGCAAGTTGTAGAACAAATGCATGAAATCAGTAGTACTTAATACCTCCCTGTTTGGCTGCTCTTCCATGATCCCCTTTCTGGAGGTTCCTAATTGTATATAATGCTTCCTCACATGATCTCTCTGACAGTTTGATCTAAATGTATAGACTGGACACGTTTAGATGTTTCCTTCGCTCCCTCTTCAAGGAACGCTGTCCATATTGGCCAACCCTGAGGTACTGAGTTAAGGGTTTTGCTTTTGAAATGTATTTGTAATTAAATTTGCACATATTTTTACCATTAGGAATCTTAATACTTTTCTACAGAAGCTTTTTGGTTGACTTGGGCTCTTCTGTGAGCATTAATTACTTGTGATTATTTCCTCTACTAAAGTGTCAGTAGTGGAATATCTTAGAAATACAAAAAAGAACTTCCTTGATGTCCCTGCCAGGCCAAAGCCCAGCAGAGTTGTGGGGTCCTGTGGGATTGTCCATGGGCTCTGTGCTGGGATTTGTCCCCCAAGCAGCCATCAAGAAAAAGGGTTCTTGCTTCTAAATACAGAAACTAAATCAAAAGAAAAGACAAAAAAGCAAGTGTTGGAGCTGTGGATTCCTGAGGAGGTGTCTTTTTTGGGATAAAACCAACACTTGGCTGTTGCACTGCTCCTGTCCTGAGTTCCTCAGTTCGTGTTCCTCGTGCCTGCAGTTCCTTTCCATGGACAGTGTTTCAGTTTCAAGATCTCTGTTCAAACATGCCACGAAGGGCAGTCAGGACTGTTGGACTTCAGAAAGGAGAAACTGTGGGGTTGCTTTTGGAATGGGGGGCTGTGACACAACTAGGGATGGCTTTTTAAAAGTCTCTGTTTTCCCTTTCTGCCGTGTAGTTTTCCATTCCTTCCTCATTATTTATTCTATTTCCTCAGACTCTGGTTGAATTTCTTGTAGGCAAGATGCAGCACGTGGCTGTCTTTTACAATTTGGAGGAGGGAGGGCTGATGGAAATGGCTTTTATTGACTTGTTCAAATGTATTTTTTGTAAAAAACTAAAACTCAGGCTCTGGGTTTGCCGGATCAAAGCTGGTACGTGCTGAAACGCAACGGTCTTGTTTGTAAATAAATAATCTGCAGAAGGGCTGATGTTTCAGTGGTATTGGGTGTTCACTGAAGGGGGAGATGGACATGGAGAAGGGGGAGCCCAAATCCCAGCCCAGCCAGGGACAAGTGCTGAGCCAAGGACACCAAGGGGGAGGGACAGGCCAGGAGGGAGGTGACAGTGGTGGCTGGTGCTGTGCCAAGCCCCTGTGCTTCGTCCCACACCACCCCTTTCTGCTCCCAGAGTGGCAGAACAGAAGCTGAAGGTGCCACAGGAGGGCACAGGAGCTCCCACAGCTGGAGGGGCATTTGGGGCAGCCCCAGGGAGAGCCCCGGGGCAGCCGGAGACAGGCCTGGTCCCTGCGTGGGGACAGGCGGCCACTGCTGCCACTGCTGTCATAGGAGCCACCCCTGCCACGGGTGGCAGCAGTGCCCCAGCAGCCACCACTGCCAGGGGTGTCCACAGTGCCCCAGCTGCCACCACTGCCACCCCTGCCACGGGTGTCCACAGTGCCCCAGCTGCCACCACTGCCAGGGATGCCACCATTGCCATGAGTGCCACTGCTGCCGTGGGTGCCACCATTGCCATGAATGCCACCACTGCCCTGAGTGCCACTGCTGCCGTGGGTGCCACCACTGTCCCAGGTGACACCACTGTCATGGGTGCCACCACTGCCCTAGCTGCCATCACTGCCCCAGATGCCACCATTGCCACAGGTGACACCAGTGCCAACTCTGCCACCACTGCCCTGAATGCCACTGCTGCCATGGGTGACACTGCTGCAACATGTGACACTATACCACAACTGCCACCATTGCCATGGCTGCCACCCCTGCCCTGGGTGCCACCACTGCCCTGGGTGTCACCACTGCCCTGTGTGCCACCACTGCCACAGGTGACACCACTGACCCAGCTGCTGAAGCAGAGGAAGAATTTAAAAGTCAGCTTAGAGGACGATTCAGCAGTGGGCCCTGAGAAACATGAGCTTTATGTCAAAGGATAATGGAGGAAGAAACCAGGTTCCTAAAGATTAACTACCAGAGGGAATCCTCCTTTCTTGTACCAGGAGAGATGGCAGAGACAGAAATCAGGAGGGATAGGGAGGTCATGGCTCAGGAGGTCTCTTTGCAGCCAGCGAAACAAAGACAGGTAAAGAGTCCAACCGAGGAAGAGGAGAGGAAACGACCCCTCTAAGGATGAAGAAACAGGAATGACCCCCCACCACTGCCACAGGTGCCACTGCTGCCCTGAGTGCCACCACTGACTCAGGTGACACCACTGCCCTGACACAGGTGGGGCCCGGGCACTGCTGACCCCACAGAGGCATTGCTGGCCCCACAGAGGCCACACAGGGGCATTGCTGACCCCACAGGGGCACTGCTGACCCCATAGAGGCACTGCTGACCCTATAGAGACACTGCTGGCCCCACAGGGGCACTGCTGACCCCACCGGGGCATTGCTGACCCCATAGAGGCACTGCTGGCCCCACAGAGGCACTGCTGACCCCATAGAGGCATTGCTGGCCCCACAGCAAACAAACCCATGCAATGCCAGCTGAGATGTCTAATTCAGTAAGATGTTCACCAAATCAGACTGAGCCAAATGCCAGGAGGTCTCTGGGCTCCATCCCTGGCTGTGCTTTGCTGCCTTCTGCTGTGGGAACACAATTTATCCACCTGCACAGGCCTGGCTTCCTCAGGGGGGTCACACTGGTGACAAACAGAACCCCAATCAAGTGAATTTTATTTATCTTTTTTATAAAAGGTTTATTATATGGTAAGAGCAATACAGGCCTGGACACAGGGGGGAGTCTTCACCAACTCATGTCTCAGGTACAATGTGTGTCTGGCTTTTAATTCACTT
>JAXCLP010000001.1:116059771-116070475 GCA_035584035.1 Lepidocolaptes lacrymiger | reverse complement strand
ACTTGCAGAGCCAGAAGGTCCCCCCTGAGCCTCCTTTTCTCCAGGCTGAGCCCCCCCAGCTCCCTCAGCCTCTCCTGGAGCTCCAGCCCCTTCCCCAAATTCCCCAGGAAACACTCCCTGTGTCCAGGGCAGGGGATGAATCCACATCCCCATTCAACACCATCTACAGCAGGTCCATTTTCCCAGTCCAAAGGAAAAGCCCATTTCAATAGAGATGAGCTGAATTATCTGCTACATCTGATTTAAACTTCCTTATACTCCCTCAGCCTCTCTAATATTAATGTTCTAGTTTGAATGATGCCTCAATATTGCTTTCAGACTCCTGAGGGATGTTGATTTTTCCCTAATAATGCCAGTCCTCATTTTCCCTGCTGAAGAAAACAAGAATTTCCCATTAACACTCCATAACATCAACTTCCTTCTGTGATAAAAATGATACTTGGCACTTTTTTCAACTGAAATATATCCAATTGCAACACCAGAACTCTGTTAAAATAGGAACAAAGGCTAATGAGTGGTTTCTTTTGACTGGTCCCTGGTGGTTTGTGTCCTTCCTTAAGAACCTTCTGCAGGGAGGGGATCAGTGTGCCTTCATAAGCACTTTAGAGGTGTCTGGCAACACCCAAAAGAAGCTTTTGAGGGGGGGAATTACAGAAGGGAAACAAAACCAGCACTAAATAAATATTTGGGATGCCTTTTCAAGTCGTATTGGGGTGGCACAGCACTTAGCCAAGTGACAAGGCTGATTCCTGAGAAATAAAATGTTTATGGACATAAAGAGTGTGCTCAGGACTTTGCTGAGAGGCTGAGGAATGGTGTAAAAAACCTTTAAAAAACCTTTATTTTTGCAGCTGGCTGCGTTGAATCCGGAGAGAACGTTACCAACACCACGTATGTCTTCTCCAGAAACAACCTGAAAAGGTAGGGTTTCATAAGTTAAAGCATGTTTTTAGTAAAAATAATAAAAAGAAGAATAATAAAAGAATGGAACTGTGTTTCCTTAAATCCTGGTTTGTTTTCTTGAAAGGCCTGTGGGTCACCTGCCATGCCCTGGGAAGGGAACTCTGGCTGTTCGTTGCTGCCCAGTCTACTTTGAGTTGAGAGGAGCATTTAATAAAGGTACTGTGAGCCCTTCAGGGAGTGTGAATTTACAGCAAATATGTGAAAAGGCCCCTGTGGCTTTTTGCTGTGCCCCAGCCTTTCAACATTCCATTAAGACAGTATTGGGCCACATCTTAAAAGCTGTTTCCTGCTCCTGAGACCCTCAATTCCCCCTAAGTGAGTAGCTTTTGATACAGTGGATAAATGTGGTTACTTGGCCTCTCAAGCTACAGGAACACTATTTAATAATTTTTTCTTGAGCTGTGTTCAAAATAAATGAGTTGGTTTTAGCACCAAAGGAGCAATCCAGTGAGATGTTTTCTCTCAGTCTCAACTCCCCACATCAGAGAAGCACCAGAGATTTGGGGTGGTTTGCAACAACCCACTGGTGTTTGTTCAAGGAAGCCAAACCTGAAGCAGTGCTGGGTGTTCCTGGCCACGACAGGAATTCTGAGGTGGGGAAAAGGATGGGGGAAGTTGCCCAATTGGGATTGAAATTCAGCTTTATTGTGAGCCCAGTGGGGCCAGGGGTGTTGATGTTTTAACCAGACCAGTGTTAGTCTGGTGAAAAGGCAGAGCTTTGCTCTTTCCTTCAGAGGGTCAATTTTAGGATTCCTTAGGGGGTTTAGAGATGACCTGTTGTGTTTTCATCATGATCTTTAGATCCCTTGTAATGTCTCTGCAGTTGGCCCCTGTAGCTCCTCTAAAGGGAGACTTTAATTCTGGAGTTTATATAAATACACTCAAAAATTTCAACTGGAAAGTATATTGCAAAATATTAGCAATCCAGAGGGGGAAAAGCTCTGGATTGCTAACCCTAACCCTAACCCTGCCAGTTTCTCTTCAATAAAGGACAAACTTCAGGCACCAGAAATGTTAGGACTTGATATTAAATTATAGATGTTTTACAGGTGTGTCTTCTCAATGTTTAGCTGATTAATAACATCATCTTTATTAAATCTGCAGTCACCACCTTGCAGTACATGCAAGAGGGACTTGTCAGTGTGTTCCTGTCTTTGCTTTGCAGATGAAATCAGTGAGAAATCCCCCCCTGCCCTGTTTAACCTGCCCTATCGACTGGTGTTTGCTGTGGCTTCAGAGGACTCTGTGCTCTTCTATGACACTGAGCAGTCCTTCCCCTTTGGTTATGTTTCTAACATCCATTACCACACCCTCAGTGACATTTCCTGGTAAGTCATTGTTACATTCTTTATGTTTTTTGGGGTGGGGAAATGTCCTTTTCAATGTAGCCAAGTTCTGTGTCTTGCTTTGGGTTTCTATTTAATTAATTTAATGACATGTGTGTGGTCACTGTCATCAGTGTCTGAACAGTGTCACCCCTTTTTTTGCCCTGTAAATGGAGATTTCTGGTTCCTGAACAATTGGGAAACAAGGTGCAGGTTCCCTGGGATCAAACAGATGGCAACTTGAATGAAAACAACCCTGTTAGATGCTCAGGAAAAGTCCTCATTGTTCAGGCAGCATGACTGGGAATAATGAAATTATTTGGAGGTTTTGGAAGTCACCTGAGTTCAGCTTTCTGTGTTCTGGTCAAAATCTGCTTCACCTGCACAATCCTGCCCAGTGGTTCTTCCTGTGTGTGGGGGGGCAAAGTAATTTTAATTTGTCTGATTGCCCATGTAATGTGGGAAACCAGAACTGGAGGTGAAAATTGCACCCAGTCAGGATATCCCTGTCTGCTGCAAAAGGTTTGAATGTCCACGTGGTCTTGGGGAAAAGGGGGAATAAAAAACAGGGATAACATGTATTAGAAGAGTGGGGGGGTAAAGGCTGAGGGAAAACTCCTTAATTTTAATGGATAAAAACCCAAAATCCCAAACAGGTCCAGCGATGGATCCTTCCTTGCCATCTCCTCCACGGATGGGTATTGTTCCTTTGTCACCTTTGAGAAGGATGAGCTGGGGACTCCCCTGAAGGAGAAGCCCCAGATCAGTGTCAGGACCCCTGGAGCAGCAGAGAAGAAGGTGAAGAAGGGCCAGTTCCACAAAGGGATGTCCCCAAGCTCCAGGCTGCCCGAGGGGACACCCCCCAGCAGGGCCAGTGACCCCAGCACTCCCCCCCTGCAGCCCCAAACACCCAGCACTGCTGGCAAGGACTTGCCCTCCACTCCTCTTGGCATAAAAAGTGTGCCAGGCTCGTCCTCAGAGGAGAGGAGGAGCAGCCAGGCAGCAAACCAGGCCCCCAAGGCAAGCCAGCCCAGGAGGATCCCCCTCAACACTTTACAGAGCTGCTTCAAGACCCCAAGGTGAGATTGATGTGGCCCTTTCCAATCCTAAAGGTGAAATCCAAGACAAGCTGTGCTTGTGCTGCACTTTAATGTTAGGATTTGGGCAGCAATTCCCAGCCCTGGGTCTTGGTGGGAGCTGTTTTTGTTCTAATTGTGGGTCAGAATGTCTCCTGAGCCCTGAGAGGGCAGCTTTTAGATTGAGATTTTTAGATTTTTTAGCTGTTAGATGGGAGGCAGGAGCTCTTGCCCCGTGGCCATGTGGCAGCAATGGGTGTCTGGCTTGGGCCAGGAGCTGGATTTTGATCCTTGTGGCTCCTTTTCCACTTGGAACAGTCTGTGATTCTGTCCCCAGGTCCCAATTTCTGTGCTGAAATGGTACCTGAAAGCTTCAGCTGCCCAGAACTGCTTCAAGACCCTTCAGCCAAAAAATACTTCCAAGAAATGAAGAGTGCAAGTGTTAACAGGCCCTCAGTTGTGGTTGTGGGATTTAATGCAGTGATTAAAGTTATTCCTAAGGTGAAGATCTAGTTTTTATTGCAGGTATTGATTGGCTCAGGGCTCTGAGTAACCTGGATTAGTGAAAGTTGTCCCTGCCCATGGCAGGGAGGTTGGAACTGGGTGATGGTCCATCAACATCTAACAAGAGTTAAAAATGTGCAGTAAAAGATACCTAAACTACCTTCAGAATGAACTGATTCTGTAGGAATGAAATCTTTAAATAAAATATTGGTGGAAATGATGTCTACCAAGCAACTGAACCTTTTTTTTTTGGCTCTTTTAAAGGAGAATAAATTTAATTTCATTGAAGCCAGATACCCCCACCCCTGCATCTACAGACACAGCTCCTGTACCTCCTCCTTCAGAACAGGAACATGGTAAGCTTTTGTGGCCCTTAATATCCTGCCAGTCAGTTCCTTCTGTTATAAATTAATAAAACCCAAACCTGGCTGCAAATTCTGAAGCTTTTTCACTGTCTTGATGTGTTTGCAAGGTGCTTTTGGCAGCATGAAATGTGTTCTCACTGAGATGGCTCTTCTGCAGCTGCCTCTGTGACTGCAGGTTTTATAGGATAAAATAATATAATAAAAGCAGAATAAATTCACTTGGTTGTGATGGTCTCCAGTCCTACATGTGGGTTTTAAAGAATCTTACATTTCCAGTCATGCTGGACTCTCAAACCAGGGTTGGTGCTTTTTTTGGTGAGTGTTGAATTGTTTGTGAGTTCAGCCAACCAATTTTACTTCATTAATCTGAATTTTCTTCCCTTAAATCATTCTCCTGTGTGTTTCAGAGAGGCCATGTGATGAGAGTCTCCAAAATGCCCCAGCCCCCAAACGTGCCAGAACTGAGGAAATATCTCTCTCTACACCAGAAGATCAAACCAGTTGTGACTCCAATAAAGGCTGAGCTCTCCACAGTCTCAAGTCAAAGCAGCCACCTCTGAGTGTGAAATCCTCAATCCCCAGTTCATGTTTCCTGGGCATATTTGATGCAGAAGGAACTGCCAGGAGAAGACACAGGTTGCACAAAAGGTAGTTTTGCAGAAAAAGGACTAATTGAGGATTGGCTTCAAGAAATGCTCAGGGTATTAAAAAGCCATCCATCAAGAGTCCCTAAATTCCTGTTTGCAGAGCATTTATGTCTTCCAGTAACCTGTGTGGCAAAAAGAATAGATTGCATTCATAAGGTTGGATGTGATTGATGACTTTAAAAAAGAGGGAGTTGTTTCATGGCAGCATTTTGGCTTATTTTGTTCAGCAGGGTGTAAAAAATAATGCTCCCCCCAGTAGCTGGAATGGAGGCAGCAAAGCCAGATCAGGGCTGGGAGGATGGGAACAGAAATGGAAAATTTGAAACAAGAAAGCACAAGGAAGGAACCCTCTGTTCTTAGAATTCATCAGCAGGGTGAATTAATTCTTAATTGCTTGGTGTCTGTATTTTAAAATGAAATGCAGGCATGAGGTATTCCTGAGGCAGCAGGATTTGAGTGTATATATTAGAAATAATTCCCTTTTCTCCAAAACTTAACTCCCTTAGCCAATAAAATACAAACCAGTGTATGTATTGATATTAAACCTTTCTGACTTTTAATTCTTCCCCTGGACTTGGCTGTGTAATTAATTAGTGTTTGTTTTCTGATGGGTTTCTAAGAAAGTGGGATAATATTTCAGAGGAGCAGAAAGAGTTTCAGAACTGACTCCTGAAAGTTTCACAGGGAGGAAATACCAACAACCAACCTGTGTCAGTATTTGAGGGAAATGAATTATGGTGCCCACAATTAAATTTCAACAACAACATGCAAAGAGTTGTAGGAAATTAATGGTGGGTTTATTTTCACCCCCTTTATGTCCCAATTCTGCCCTCCAAGTAAATTGTTCCTGGTTTTAGTAGCTTCCTGCTAAGAAGGAAATGTTTGATTTTATAGGAATTACATTTCAAAATCGACTCAGGAAAGTTAATCCATGCCTTGAGAGCCTTTTTCTGCTGGGAGGTGCAAAATCATAAACCTGAAATATCACATTCAACCCCAACCTGTCCAAAAAACATCTTAAATATCATTTCTGTTGAGCAGCTCTTTGAAGAGGGATAGGGAAGGTCATCCCCAATGTGACAGTAGAAACCCTTAGTCAGTGACAGGTCTCCTCCATGGCTGAATTACAAATTAAATGTAATTAAAATCCAAATCCTGAGCTGCTAAGACCTTGCTCCACAAGGATTTGCAGGTAACTGCATGGGGGGGTTCAAATTTTGCACCTTTTTAGGTGGGTTTCAAAGAGATTTTGCAAGTTTTTGGATGGCTGGGGATTCAGGACTGTCTTGCTCCTGGAAAGACTTCCTGGTGTGTAATAATGGTGAGTTTTTAGGAGCCAGACATTGCCCCTGTGTGCTATTAATATTACATTTTTCTGCTCTCCAGCTGCCTGTTTTCATATATCTTGTAATTATTTCTTTAAGCACTGCCTTTCTGACAAAATCTGATGCTTGGCTATGGATTCCAAACAGACTCTATTTTATATAAACCACACAAACTTTGTTACCATGTAAATAGCTTGAAATAAACCCAAAATAATTTGTTGTGGAGGAGAACAGGCTTTCCAAGTCACTGCTTTGTGTGTTTTCTGCTCCAATCCCAAATGTCACTGTTGGAATCAGAATCATTTTGGGTGGCAAAGACCTTTAAGATCCTCAAGTCCATGTTAATGTTCACCATTAAACCTCAGGTTCTACATCCACCTGTTTTTATTTTAACCCTTCCAATGCCTGACCATCCTTTCCAGGAAGGAATTTTCTCTCTAAACCTCCCCTGGTGCAACTTGAGGCTGTTCCTTCTTGTCCTGAGCTGGGATTTAGAGAGATTTTGAGAAGAAACTACTCATTTGGGGAAAAGACATGGATGGGAAACTTGAGGAGGGAGTTTGGTATTGTTGGGGTTTGGTATCACCAGTGGTGATCCTTCTTACCTAAGAGCATGTTGTTTTTCCAGGTTGGGCTTTACTTGGGTTTATTTTTAAATTTTGGGCTAATAAAGCTCTTTTCTTGCCACCAAACTTTAGTTTTGCAGTGTCCTGCCAGCAGGTGACAGTGTTACCCAGTATAAGACAAACTAGGCAGCAACTCTCTATTCCAAACTTATATATACTTAAAGACATTCCTCACCATCTTTATATATTTTTTTAATTTTAAAAGTGATTTTTTCGACTTCTTTCCACCTGGTGAAGAAGAAAAGTTGTGAACAGACTTTTACAAAGGCCTGGAGTGACAGGACAAGGGGCAATGGCTTCAAACTGGCAGAGAGTGGGGTTGGATGGGATTTTGGGAAGAAATCCTTCCCTGGGAGGGTGGGATAGAATTCCCAGAGAAGCTGTGGCTGCCCCTGGATCCCTGGAGGTGTCCAAGGCCAGGTTGATGATGCTCTGGGCTAGTGGAAGGTGTGGCAGAAGGTTGGAAATAGATGATCTTTAATTTCCCTTCCAACCCAAACTGTTCTGGGGCTCCCCAGGTCCCAAACAGACCTGCCTGGGACATCTCTCAGCCCTCCCTTGGCACCACTCACTCTGCCAAAATGCCCTGGAGCAAAACCCCCCCAATTTGGTCCCCATTATCCCCCTCCCTGAGCCCCCAGAGCCCCACCCAGCAGCTCTGTTCTTCCTCAGCTCTGGGATTTGGGGACTCTGGTGCTTTTTCTTTGGATCTCCAGCCCTCCTTCCTCCCACTCCCATCCAGGAGAAGTTCTCCCATGCAGTCCCATCACCTTTGGGTGACCTGCCTGGCATCCTGCCCTTGGTGCCAGGGCTGCAGGTGCTCCAACCCCAGCATAAAAGCTGAAATAATGTGCAAACTGGGAGCAAATCCAGCTTTTCCTTCCCCCTGTGTGCCAGCCCTGGAGCCAAGGGAGATTGCTGAGAATCTGCTTATTCCCTGAGCTGGAAATCCCAAAAAAAACCCCACAACCCTGAGGCCTCCTGGCCCTGCAACCCGAGAGGGTTTGGCCTCTCAGGGCATGAATAATTAAAAAGGTTCCCAGATTTGGTTCTGTCTGGAAACTGGTCATGAACTGGGGCTCATCCAGGGGCTGAAAACCTGATCCTGGTGCTCTTGGAAGAAGAAGAACCTGTTTGTGTCTTTTAACTTGTTCCCATCTTTTTTTCTGGGAGGGCTGATGGGTGTTTAACTCCCCCCAAAATTCTTCTGTGCTCCAAATATTGAAAACTGGCTGTTAGTTCAGTCTGTGCATCAAATCCACATGGACACACACACACAGAGTGTTCCCTGGGTGGGTGTCTTTTGCATTTTCCATTCAAAATGCCAAGAGTTTGACCAGGAGAGATTAATTTTGGAGGTTTTTATTTCCCTGGCCATCCCTCTGTGGATTCTTCCCCTCCCATGCTGCAAATCCTAAGCACAGTGATGATAAATAATGATGATAAATAACAGCAGGTTTTGTCTCTCCATCAACTTCCCCCCTTTAACCAGGAAAAGTAAGTAAGTAATAATAATAATAATGTTCTTTATAAATAAATAACAGGGCAGGAAAGAAGGTATGGATTTACTGTGCAGGGAAAGAAAAGGGAAGGTGTTGGGTGAGTGGTCCAGGATGCTCAATTTTGACCCCCTAAAAGTGCTGCATCTCTGCTGTGGGATGGATCATGACAAGGAGGCAAAGTCAGGAGCGAGCCCAAGTCGTATTTGTATGATTTCCTGCCAGGAGCTGAGATTTCTTATCAGGTAACAGGGTTTGACCTCATTTCTGGTAGGTGGAATACAAAGAATTTCATTTTTCTAGCTGATTACCAAAGCAGTTTCCAACTTGTCTGCAGTGGGAACTCCTTTCCATGGATGGTTTTTGTCAATGTAGAAGAGCTTGATGTTATACTAAAAAAAGGGATTGGAATAAGGAGAGAGAAAACATAACATTATTGAAAATCACAAATTATTACAGCAATAATAAGATAAATTAATTCAGGGGTTGGAACATTGAAATGTTACTTAAGAAACCATTTCAAATGTGCAGGGCATTAAACTGACTCCTTGTCCTCTTTAATTCCTTCTTTCTTTCTGCTCTCAGAGGTGATTTTCACTTTTCAACTCATGGTTTGTGCTTGAATAAAATGAATTTTTGGATCGATTCTAAAAATATGACCAATATGATTTTAAAAATATGACCAATCCACAAGGAGTGGAATCACAGTGGAAGGGGTAGCACAACCTTATTTATTGTGCACATTCTTGCTGTATAAATGATTACTGTGACAAAGGGCCGATTATATTCCGTGCAGGAACAACCTGAATTATTGTCTCTTAATTTCCCCACGTGCACTCTGCTTCCTGGTGATTAATAAATTCAGGCTCATGCCTGAGCCTTTGCTGGGAGCAGCCACATGATGGCAACATTGCTAATCTTTAACTTCCTTTAACCAACTTGGGATTCAGAACAAGGTGTGGAATTCTCTGCCTTTTGAAGGACATCTTTCCATCAAGGCTTGACTGGGAGAGGGACTTTTGACAAGGGGCTGGAGTGGCTTCAAATTGAATGAGAGGAGGTTTAGGTTGGATTTTAGGAAGAAATCCTTCTCTGTGAGGGTGGGATGGAATTCCCAGAGAAGCTGTGGCTGCCCCTGGATCCCTGGAAGTGTCCCAGGCCAGGTTGGATGGGGCTTGGAGCACCCTGGGCTGGTGGAAGGTGTCCCTGCCCATGGCAGGGGTGGGATGGATGATCTTTAAAATCCCTTCCAGCCCAATCCCTCCTGGGTTTGTATGAAATCAAACCCCTTTATGAGACACTCTGTGGCTCTCAGCACAAAACACAGGCAGGTTTTTAACAGGCAGGAGGAGAAAATGCTGCTTTCCTTTTTTTTTTTTTCCTTTTTTTTTTTCCCCCCTTTTATGAGCTGCATTGGAACCTGTAAAAGGCTTGTCCCTGGTGAGAACCAGGCAATTTCTGCCCTGGTGCAACTATGAAACAGGAGAACAGGATCTGGCACCACTGAAGGAGCTCGACCAAGTCTGAGCAGACCCTTCATTAATGTCCTCAGACCCTCAGTGTGATACAGAGGGGTGAGTTTGGATGGAGAATGAAAAAAAAATGTTCCTTTTTGGCCAAAGCAACTCTCATCTCCACAAACATTTTGTAGGATTGCTTTTTGAATGAGCATTTAATATGAAACACGCAACCTCCTCTAATAAGAGCACATTCATAATTTCTAGCATGAGAGTCCTGTCCAAAATTCCCTTGGCTTTGCTCTGGGTGAGGGAAAACTCAAGAAGGAAATGTTGGACTGCAGCTCCTCTTGGCTGGAGGACACAAGTACAGCAGGACCAGCTGTGCAAGCCAGTGAGGCTGCTCAAATCCTGACACTGCTTTGATTCTTTTTATTATTTTTTTAATTTTTTTTTTATTAAAAAGTCCAATATGGAGTTTATGGCTCTTGGTGCAGGTATTTATTTTAGGAATCAGAGATCTGCCAAGCACAGCAGGTAGTTAATACCCAATTCAGACTGGGGTTGAGTGGGAAAGGAGCTCTGGGCTGTATCCTTTGGGATACTGGGATTAACCCACAGGGAGCTGGAGGTGGCTTTTTCCACAGGTGAAACACAAGTTGGAGTTGGCTCCCAGGGAGGAAAATGAAGTTTAAATCAGATGGAGCAGATAATTCAGCTCATCTCTGCTGAAATGGGCTTTTCCTGTGGACTGGGAAGGTGGAGCTGCTGTAGATGGTGTTGAATGGGGATGTGGATTCATCCTCTGCTCTGGACACAGGGAGGGTTTCCTGGGGAATTTGGGGAAGGGGCTGGAGCTCCAGGAGGGGCTGAGGGAGCTGGGGGGGCTCAGCCTGGAGAAAAGGAGGCTCAGGGGG
>JAXCLP010000001.1:116019281-116029566 GCA_035584035.1 Lepidocolaptes lacrymiger | reverse complement strand
TGGCAGAAGAGCCCGACCCCCCTCACTGCCCCCTCCTGTCAGGGAGTTGTGCAGAGCAATGAGGTCCCCCCTGAGCCCCCTCCACACAAACACCCCATAGGACATGTTTTCCAGCCCCTTCCCCAGCTCTGTTCCCTTCCCTGGGCACTCTCCAGCCCCTCAATGTCCTTTAGGAACTGAGAGGTCCAAAACCCAACACAGGACTCGAGGTGTGGCCTCATCAGTACCAAGTACAGTGGGAATGGACACTTGGGCTGCTGGATGGATGAGGACAGATTTGGGGATGCCTTTGACTGATTGGGTCTTGTAGATGCCCAGCTATTCTGAAAAAAAAAGGTGGAAATGTTAAATTGCCTTGGGGATGTTGCAGACATCCATACCTGAATTGGAAGCTTGTTTGTTTGCCACACCATCAACAGGCATTTATTGAGGGACTTACCCAATATCCTTTTTAAACAAGAAGCTCTCCATGTTCACCCTGTTTTGTGAATGCTGTCACTGCTGCAGATCCTTCTGGAAGTGCCAAGCCTGCAAAAGGGACATCTTTGCATGAGCCATTAAGCTCCCTGTCCTTTGGTGCCAACCATTCCAAAGAGAAGAACTGGCCCAAGATCGAATCCAGATGTGGTTTCAGAGTCACCCAACCCCTCTGTCCACGCTCACACATGTTGGAGGTTTCCTCATCCCATGTTCTGGGCCTGTCTCACCCTTAATTTATTTTTAAAAAATAAAAAAAACCTGCTGCCACTATATCCTCAAGTCTTGGCAGATCTATAAAACTCTACTTGTTATACTGTTTCATGGGACTGCCTCTCAAATAATATTAATATTCCTGAGGTTCAGTATCCAACAAAAAAATGTGGACCAAACCCTTGCAGGTGATGAGGCAAGAGAGAATCCCTCCTTCAGATATTTGATATACATCTGAACTGGGAATCTGACAGAGCCCCCACAAAGCCTGAACAAGCAGGTCAGGTACTGGAGCATTTCTCTGTTTTATTTCTTCTGTGATGGATGTACAGGGCTGGCACGAGATTTCCTCCAAGGCAAGAGTAGTGCTGTTCAATGTAAAGCAGATTAGAGGATGGAAATTCCAACTGGAATGCGGCAGGGGACCCAGCCACAGCCTTTCTTATGGTAAGCCAGAGACCCACCCTATTGATCCCATCATTCCATCAAACAAAATAAGGAGAAATCTCTGAGCTGAGCAGCCTTGCTGAGCTGTGCCCATCTCCCCAAGGTGCACATTTCACTGCAGTGAACAAACCACCAGCAAATCTGGGGAACAGATCTGGGCTGGCAAAGGATGGGCCAAGTGATCTAAGAATATTTTTATTATAATGTCTCTAAATTTAGGTTGAAAATCTCTCTGTTTCAGCAAACAGCAGAGGCATGTACCAAATTATTCCTAGAGTCATACAATGATTGTGCTCTGAAACACAGGGGATATTAGAAAATTATAATTATTGAACATATCTCATTAAAACCTGCTCCTTCCACGAGGTTTAGAAACCTTCTTCTGTCCACCAGAAGAATGATATGCTCGGTTTTTTGAACTCTGAGACCCTTTCACAGACTCATTTAGGTTGGAAAAGAGCATTGAGCCCACCCTGTGCCCGATGCCCACCTTTTCCCCCAGCCCAGGGCACTGAGTGCCACCTCCAGTCCTGCCTTGGGCACCTCCAGGGTGGGGATTGCCCACAGCAAATGGCATCAACGATTTCTACAACACAACAATATTTCTTGTTCCCAGAGTTGCTGTGACATCGTTTTCCTTTGGGAGGGATTCTCCTACAGGAGAATCCTATGAACTCTAAGAGGCTACAGGTGCAGATACTGAAATACTTATGAATAATTAGAATCACAATAAAAAAATGGTAATTGTTAATTCCAGTGGCTCAGGCACAAACATGTGGGTTGTGGGTCTGAAGAGATTTTCTCTGAGACTCTTTGGGCTGCACCTCTGGCTGGAGGAAATGTTCTCCTCGAGGGGCTCAGGCACTGCACGACAGCAGGACTCTCACATGGTACACACTTTATCTGTTTTGAATCTTAATTATAGCTTAAAACCCCCTGAACTATTTATGGGAAAGACATAGGACTCGTGTCCTCAGGATCCACCCAGGATCTAACTCCCTGCAAGGAGCTAAGAGGCTTTTATTCCCCCCAGGCTTTTCCACCTTCTAATTCGGAGTAATTTCCTTTACAGTGGATGGCTGGTGCATCAGGACTGACCTCCCCTGATGTTCTCCTTGAAATGCTTCTTGGAACTACCAAGAAACTTAGGATCTACCTACCAAGAGACTTGAGATCTATCTACCAAGAAATTTAGGATCTATCTACCAAGAAATTTAGGATCTACCTACCAAGAGACTTAGGATCTATCTACCAAGAGACTTAAGATCTATCTACCAAGAAATTTAGGATCTATCTACCAAGAGACTTCGGATGTTCCTACCAAGAGACTTCAGATCTATCAACCAAGAGATTTAGGATCAACCTACCAAGAAATTTAGGATCTACCTACCAAGAGACTTAGGATCTACCTACCAAGAGATTTAGGATCTACCTACCAAGAGACTTAAGATCTATCTACCAAGAGATTTAGGATCTACCTACCAAGAGACTTCGGATCTATCTACCAAGAGATTTAGGATCTGCCTTCTAAGAGACTTAGGATCAACCTATCAAGAAATTTAGGATTTATCTTTGAAGAAACTTAGAAAGGACAAGTTTGACCAGCCTTGTGCAGGGCCCTGTGTTAATCTGTTCTTGTCAACCACCACTGTAAGTGGTTCAAGAAGGTTTGATAAATCCTTGTTGAATTCCAGGTGAAGAACTCTGCTCTCTTACACCTGTCCAGACAATAATGGGAGAGGTGTGTGAGTTTTATTTGTTTGGGTTTTTTTTTTATCCAGTGATTTCATCCAGTTTTTTTTATCCAGTGATAAACCAGGCAGGATCAATGAGGTTTGTATCTTCAGGTAATGAGGAGTGGAAGTAGCTGCATTCACTCTGAGGTGTCTCTCTTGCTTTAGAACAGCCAAAAAACTTCACAGATGGCTCACGGTTGATTTCTGGTTTTTCTACCACCATTACTTACAAACAAGTTCTTAAAGTCCCCTCTCAGCTGCATTTGATAAAGTTATTAATACACACTTAGTTTTAAATGGGTAAAAGGGTCTTGTGATAGAGAAAAGAGAAGGAATAATTGACATTCTGCCGGTTGGGTGAATGAACCCCTTTTTGGTGGCATCAGCTCAGGTGTGACCTTTGCATGTCCTCTCCCATGCCTGGTTTTATGCAGACTTGCCCATCTCCCCCACCAAATATCCTGCTGATCTTCCCCACTTGATCCTTTCCAGAATTCCTTTGGGGCATTGTTTATGCCGTTATATTCCACACATACATAATAAGCTCTGTATATTTTGCTACCAGGTATA
Organism: Lepidocolaptes lacrymiger; assembly: GCA_035584035.1. NCBI lineage: Eukaryota > Metazoa > Chordata > Aves > Passeriformes > Dendrocolaptidae > Lepidocolaptes > Lepidocolaptes lacrymiger. Next base: position 116,026,123 of record JAXCLP010000001.1, on the reverse strand, counting down.
ATTTGTTGCAAAAAATGGATTTTTATGACACATTATTAGTGGCCTGTGACCACATCTGGCCTTGGCTGTGCTGAATTGACACAGGTGAATAGTTGGGCTGGTCAGGTGCTTTGAATGAACTTTTAAAATTGGAAAGGTTGGGTTCTTCTGCATTTCAAAATGATGATAAGAAAACCTCTCCAACATTTCCCCACAACATTTATTTATTTATTGGTAACCCAGAAGGGAAGATGACTTATTTTCTCACCTTGTTTAGACTGTGGGCCATCAAGGAGTGCCTGGCACCCCTCATAACCCTTGACTTGGTTGGGGTGCCTTGCATCACCATTTTCTTTTACCTCACATAGCCACGTTTTCTTCCCCAAAAAGTTGAATATGGGAAGAAGTGGGACATACCTTGGACCCACCTGATTCTGGGTGGTGCAAAATCCTAACCAGGGAGCTCCCTGTAGAGAAATTAGGTGCAACCCCAGGCCCAACAATTTTTCTCTAGAAGACCTTGTGTGAAAGAGGTTCATTTTTTGTCATTGCCACAGCCTGAACTGGAGAGGTCTTCATCCAAATCACAGAGTCATTTAGGTAGGAAGAGACCTCTGAGATCATCAAGTCCAGCTTTTGACCCCCCATGCTCCTTCCTCCTCTTTGTACACTGAGCATGATGCCACATGGCCTGGAATATCATGGAATCAGAGAATCCCAGAATGGTTTGGGTTGAAAGGGACCTTGAAAACCATCCATTTCCAACCCCCTGCCAAGGGCAGGGACATCTTCCACTATTCCAGGTTGCTCCAACCTGACCTTGGACACTTCCAGGGATCCAGGGGCAGCCACAGCTTCTCTGGGAATTTTATCCCAGCCTGTGCCCACCCTCCCAGGGAAGGATTTTCCCCAATATCTAATCTAAACCTACTGTCTTTCAGTTTGAGCCTTTTCCCCTAGTCCTGTCACTGCAGTCCTGATGAACAGCCCCTCTCCAGCTTCCCTGGAGCCCCTTCAGACACTGGAAGGAGCTCTGAGGTTTCCCCACAACTTTTTCCTCTCCAAGCAGAATAGTCCCATCTTTCTCAGCCTGTCCTGAGCTGCTCCAGTCCACTTGCCAACCTCATGGCCCATTGACCACTTGAGGTCACCTCTCCTGGCTGTGTCCCCTCCCAACCTCCCAGGCCACCCCACCTTCCTCACCAGCACGGCAGAACAAAGGGCAGAAAAGGCCTTGGCTCTGTGTAAGCTTTGCTCGTCTCTAACAAAAACATCTCTATATTATCAACCCAAATTTAGCAAATCCAAAATTCAACCCCTCACCAGTCACTGCGAAGGAAATCAACTCTTCTCCTCTGCTAAAACCAGCAGAGATGCTAATAATAATAATAATAATAATAATAATAATTCCAAGTTCTGGGATGCAATGCGAAGAAAATAACTCTTCCCCTTAGCTAAAACCAGAGAGATGCTAATAAAAATAAAAATAATAATTCCAAGTTCTGGGATGCAATGCGAAGAAAATAACTCTTCCCCTTAGCTAAAACCAGCAGAGATGCTAATAATAATAATAATAATAATTCCAAGTTCTGGGATGCAATGCAGGTTTACAGATTGCAGGTGATATTTAGTCATGTGGTAAATTAACTAAGACCCAGATTTCCCCTAAAAACATGTCAGAGTGACTATTAGCCAACTATAATATCTACTAAAAATAGCTTTTCTGTCACTACGAGTTGCCTTTGTTCAAAACTATGAAGAAATCTGTATGTGAAGACCTTACATATATATTTTTTTTTAAATAATTCGATCTCCTTGCAGGTAAAGGAAAACCAGGAGTCCCTGATTTGCTTTCTGAACAGTAGCCAGTCAATAAGGTTTGTTATATCACTGGTCCCAGAGGTCAATATGCCTGTTAAGGTTGGCAGTGCCTGTTAAATACACAGTTGGTCAAGCTCTATCACCCAGGAACATGAGAGAATAAAGCTGCTCCTGGTCTCAATTTTGAGTTCTAAAAACTCAAACCCTCTGGTCTTTTGTATCATCTGAGCAGGTCCCACCCTGGGTACAGATTGGGATCAGGATTAGGCAGAAGTCTCCTCTGTTAAGTAATTTCTGAGGCAAAACGTGGGGGTTATTTTTGGATTATGCTTAAGGATGATTGAGTCATTTTAGGGTGTAGTCCCAGCTTTATCCCCAGGCCACTGAATTACTGAATGTAAATGCTGTAATTGTTGTCTAAAAGTCATGGAATCACAGAAGGGTTTGGGTCGGAAGGGACCAAGATCATCTCGTTCCACCCCCTGCCATGGACAGGGAACCTTCCACCAGCCCAGGGTGCTCCAAGGCTGGTCCAACCTATCCATTTTCTGTGGCTCTTGTAGAGAAACTTGTCACTTTGGTGTTGGGAACAGCCCAAAATCGCTGTGGGGGAAGGAAGCCAGGGAGCCAAAGCAGCCACAGGATCAGTTCCCCCAATTCCTGCTTTCCAGGAGGAGAAATCCCAAAAGCAAACACCCCTCTGAGGTCCCACCAATGCTGTTCACGTGCCAGGCTGAACCTGAGCCTGGTTTCTCAGGATCTAATCTCAGTGTCCTGCTCCCACCTCTGCAGGGCTGAGTCCAGTTGTGTCAGCTGTTCCAACCTATTCTCTTCATGTTTCCCTCTTTCTTTTTGTGTTTCAGGCTTTGGGTCTCGACCTAAGCAGCTATTCGGGCTCTTGGTGCAGTCTGAAGGTTCCTCAGAGGGTTCCTCCTTTACAAAGACCGTATTGCAAACATCAAATCTGTAATTAAATACAAAATTATATGCCGGGCACAAAGCCTATCTCTAAATCAAACTGGCGTGAGGCAGGGTGGTGTTACTGGAACAGGCTCAAAATCAAGTTAGGAACCATGACTTGGCTCAAATTCTTTCCCCAGTCCTCAGTCATTAGGTTTGATATATACAGGAATTTTGCAAGGACACACTGGAATTCCCAATTTATTTTTGATCAAAGCATCCCCAGAACGGGACAGAAAGGTTTTGGCAGTTCAGAGACAAGCTCTCTTATCGCTGAGATCTTTTTGGGTCCATAAATACGACTCTTTCAATTAAATTTGCTAATAAATTAGGCAACACGAGTTTGAGCCTTCCTGGTAGATCAGGCTGACACTCAATTAGGGGGCAGCCACTTTCGTGATCTCCTGATCATTGCCACTTACCACGCCTTGGCTCACGGCACAGAGCCCTCTCTGAGTACACAAACTGGTTTCCTCTCGGGTTAAATGAAACCAGACAATGTGCTCCAGTGTTGCTCTTAACGCTCTCCAATTATTTCTACATATTCAGGCTCAAACCAGGCTGAAGTCAATTCCCCTGAACGTGTATCATCTGCACATCAGATGCTCAGCTCTTTTTTCACCCTATAAATCCCCCTCTTATCATCCTAATGTCGATGTAGCCTGAGATTTGCAGTTTGTTTAACAAAAATCACTCGGAGGATATTTCTGAGAGGTCCTCAGGCTCCAGAGCCTGGACCTCTTGGCCATGGATCCGTCCCCCTGTGCGAGCCTTTTGGGTTTAAAAGCTGTCTTTAAAATACTCAGGCTGTGGCATTTGTTGTCGGGACTTGCCAAAGCTGGAGGGAAGCAGATCTGAAGGCTGAGTTGTGTGAATTTGCGAGTTGTCTCTTTTGACAATTGATCAAGTATTAACACTTCATGATTCCTGCCCTGCCAGTGGTGCCTGAGAAGCACAGCAGGATTTGGGGATGTAAACAAAGCTCAAAGGCTTGGCTAGAAAGGATAAATGTCCAAAAATAGAGGCTGTGTCGTGTGAATACGTGGGATTGGGTTCCTAAAACCTCTGGTGTTCCTGTGGCATCACAATTGTAAAAGAAGGACATCACTGGTCAAAATGTCCAAATCTTTTGGGTTTTAATGGATGGGGAAAGACCATAGGAGAGGGAAAGAAAGTGGACAAAAATGAGGGAAGTAAACTCTTCTGGTAAACTTGCTAAAGTGAACTGGGATGGAACAGAATCCCAGAATGGTTTGGGTTGGAAGGGACCTTAAAGATCATCCATTCCCACCCCCTGCCCTGGGCAGGGACACCTTCCCCTGGACCAGGTTACTCAGAGCTCCATCCAGCCTGGCCTGGAACACTCCCAGGGATGGGCCATCCATCACTTCTTAGGCCAAATAAAGACACTTTGCTGCTTTTCGTGTATTTGAGCTCTTCTGTGTGTCACATTGCCTGCTTTATGGACTAAGCAAACTGGGTGAAACAGTGGCTGGTTCAAACATTGAGTTCTTCACTTTGCATCGCCCAAAACTTCTGTGTTTTTGCCATCCCGTGCTTAACCACAGTCCAATTATTTGCCAAGAAAGTGCCAAGGGTGTTTCCTAAACTCATTATTATTATTATTATTATTATTATTATTATTATTATTATTATTATTATTATCCTCTAGCTATTAGGTGCTCTCTGGAAATACCAGCTGCCTACTGGGGTCTGGTTTGCCTGCTGGGATGTTCCTACATGCTCAGGGTCCGTGTTCAAAGCCTTTCTGCCATTCCCACTCTGCTGTGTGAACCCCTAAACACCAAATTACATCCAGCACAAACCTGGAGGAAGTTTTCCCCTAAACTGAGCTACCCAAAGCAGAAGCCATTCCCAAACCAGCTGTATGTGCAGTTGGTATTTGGGTTTCATTTTAAAAAAAGGTGTCTAAAGGATTTTCAGGATTTGCTGATTTGTGCATTAAGTTATGGCAGAAGTTATGGAATTATGGAATCCCAGAATATCCAGGACCATCCAGTACCACCCCAGCCCTGCCCAGGACACCCCAACAATCCCCCTGTCCCTGAGAGCATCACCCAAAGGCTCCTGGAGCTCTGGCAGCCTTGGGGCCGCGCCCACTGCCCTGGGCAGCCTGGGCAGTGCCCACCACCCTCTGGGGGAAGAGCCTTTGGCTGAGATGCCCCCTGAGCCTGCCCTGGCACAGCCCCAGCCCTTCCTGGGTGCTGTCCCTGCTCACAGGGAGCAGAGATGGAGCTGCAGCCCCCTCTGAGCTCTGCCCTCAGTGCCCTCAGCTGCTCCTCCATGGCCCCTCCAGACCCTTCCCCACCTTCAGGATAATTTGAGAGCACCCAAGACTTCCCAGAAGCTCTGACCACCCTGGATTTCCCTGTTTCAGCAGGCAGGAAGGTGGCATTGATGGAGGCCTGGACAACATCCTCACCATCCAGGGATTTAAAGCAATGGGCAACTTCATTTTCCTGTGCTGTCACCACCATCATGTGACAATCAGTGTGCACCCCTTGAGAGCAGGGTGGCCTCCTTTTTACCACTTGAATTGCCATTCACTGGAGAGTTTTTAACCTTTCCATGCCAGCTCGATGTGAAATAAATAAAACCTGAATGTGCTTTCCCCTTCAGATGAGTCTTCAGTGAAAGGCTGTGGTGAATCACCACGAGAGGTTGCAAAATCAACCCTTTTTCTCTGCGTGGCAATAAAAAGATGCCTTTAATTTGGCAAAAAAACCCCTTTCATTTTCAACTACTTGTCTGCTAAGTCATTTCAGTTCAGATTTAAAGAAAAAAAATAATGAAAAAGGTCTTTGTTTATCTACGGGCTCTTGTCAAAGTGACTCCTCCAATTACTACTGTAATTGTGTCACGCTTGGCTGTCCATCCCAGATGTGACAGTGTCACAGAGCTGGACCACCCCGTCAGCCTGTCAGCTTTAAAATATGACTCCTGCAACAATGAAAAATGGCCAGTTTCTCAGTTTGGCTCCGTGATTTATGGGCAGCTCCTCGGAGATTGATTCGTTGTTTGGTTTGGTTACCTGGAAGGAATGGTGAATATTTCCAAAAACGCTTACTGTGGGATCGAGTGCGAATGAGATAATTGGACAGTGACCTCTTTAGTTGTTTCCAGAATAATTGGACATTATTACCTGCCCACCATGCGTGAACTGCAGGTCTCTGGAGGGGCCAAACAGCTTCACTTGGTGTTTCCTTAATATTTCCAAGGAGTTCCTCTGCATTGTGCCTACAGGAGCTTTTACCAGATGGTTCCCCAGCCCTGCAATGACATTTCCCATTTCATTGCTCCCCAAATGGAATATGATATGTTTGATTTGCTGTCCAGTGTAACTTTTGTCTCCCTCACTTGTGTACCTGCCCTAAAAAATCGTGTCCAAGTGTCCCAGGGAGGTTATTGGAAGGGAACTGGAGTGGGATCAATACTTATGTATCCAATATTGAAGCAAAGAACTTGCTCTCTTTTTAATGAGTCAAGAAAAAACTGGGGTTTGTGAGGTTTTTCCTGGCATGGTTTGGCCCAAATAAGGCAGTTTGGTATCTACCCTGAGACTAATTTTTATAAAAATCATGGAGAATCCATTATGATTTGAAATCCCTGCTGGGAGACAGCCAGGAAGAGAGGTTGTCCTGCCTTTGGTGTTTTGGGGAAGGGGAGGGGAGTTGAGGGCAATACATAATCCAAAATTACCTTTGTCTCCACTGGGCAATGTTTAGGAGAGGCTTTTTCATAGTTTCTTTTAGAGGGTTTTATTGTGCTGCTTTTCCAAATGCACCTTTGACATAATCAGTGTCTAAAAAACTCTTGGCATTTAATTTGTCCCCAAAGATCAAGTAGTGGGAAATGGCCACTTTTGAAAAACTGCTGTTCCAAAACATAATGCAGCCTTGTGTGCAAACCTGGAGCTGGGTCTGAAGGCAAACTTGTTATTCTCCTTTGAAGCCACACTCCTCTGGATTCTCACTTTTAGGAAAAACATGGAGCTGCTGGAGAGAGTCCAGAGGAGGCACCAGGATGGGCAGAGGATGGAGCAGCTCTGCTGGGAGGGAAGG
>JAXCLP010000001.1:115993201-116006241 GCA_035584035.1 Lepidocolaptes lacrymiger | reverse complement strand
CCAGGTTGGACGGGGCTTGGAGCACCCTGGGCTGGTGGAAGGTGTCCCTGCCCATGGCAGGGGGTGGGATGGGATGATCTTTAAGGTCCCTTCCAACCCAAATCATTCTAGGATTCTAAAATTGAAGATCGTGCCCATAAATCTTGCACATCATCTGCAGATGAAAAACTTTAAGGTTTCAGATTTTAATTAAGAAATTATTTCCAGTAAATGTCTCTTCAGCAAATTCAAGTTCCACCAAGTTATTTGCATAGTATTTAAAGCTATTTCATAGAAATAAAATGAAAATGTGCTGGGTAAGGCCCCAGTGCAGCAATGTGCTTAGGCACGTACTTCAACTCATCCATTAACACTTTTGAGTGTGAAATAAATCCCCTGAGGTATTTAAAGCTTGGAGGATTGTTGTGATTTCAAATCCTGGTCCTCCTCAGTGGGAGGAAAAGAAATGTATTCCATCCATTAGATAAACCCACTCTCGTTTTCTCAAAAAGGAATATGAGAGAGGATTGATCTTTATGATGTAAAGAGTTTTTTGGGGCTGGCAGATGCCAACAAGGAACTCGCCTTGCTGGACTTAAGTTTGGATATCCCAGAGATGCCCTCATATTTTCCCCTTCCTATTTTATTATTCAGCCCTGGTGATGAAAAAGGGGGAGCAGGTTTTTGCATGGTAATTGAAAATTAAACAAAATCCCCTGACTTGAAAGCAAACTGCAGCCAACCTGGGTCTCTGGGTAACATCCCTTTGAAGAAGGGCTCTGTCAGCTCTGCTCTCATGCAAATCCACCCTGAAAGTTTGATGAGAGATGGGAAGACAGCACTAAAATTTCAGGGCTTGCTGAGAAGGGTGGAGGATTGTTTTTTCTTGCACAAAAGCCACCTTGAACCAAATAAGTGCGAGGCATAACTGAGTTTCTTTTTTGGCCTCTACCTGAATCGTGAAGGAGCTCAGGCAGAAAACCGGATAAGCCACTAAATATGACTCAGCTCATTCACACAAAGTGCCAAGAAATCTTGCTTTATTTAAAGAAACCCCTCTAACAATAGCCCTGCCTGCTGCAGCAGGCCAGCCTGACTCTTGGGCAATGCTGGGCTGCAGAAAGGATTCCTTTTCAGGCAGGATTTCCCCTCTCGCTGCTGTTTGAACAGATGGTGGCAACACCTCTCTGCCTCTTTATATTATTATTGTTATTCTATTTGACCACTAAACTTGTTTGAACCCCAGAGTGCTGGGTTTGGAAGTATCATCTCAGTGTGACACTCCAGAGGGTCTAATATAAATCTGAGAGAATGATACTCTCTCTGCCAGTGCCAGCACTGGAAATTCCAGGAGCAGATGTAAAACTCTGGGATGTTGGTCTGGGGGAAATGATCCCACTGTGTACACAGGTGGAGTTGGATTCCCTCGAATTTAAAGGGAGGAGAGGGAGAGGGAAGGGAAGTGTAGGTAGGGAGGAAGCTGTTGGGGTGTGTTGGTGATGATGGGGCTGGTTAAATATGAAGGGGATAAAAAGGGTTGTTTTCCATATAAATAAGCACAAGGGGCTGTCAGAGCCCCAAACACCAAACTGGAGAATCCCTTAACCTTTCCTACAGGGACAGCAGCAGGCAGTGTTCCCTTAGGAGGGACACTGTCCATTTTGGGGGGTCTTCCCATAGAAAATGGGAATTGTGGAGGTTCTTCTTTTGAACTCGGTCCCATCCAGCTCTGTTTCTCCTCTTCTCCACCAGTGCTGGACTCGGTGCTCCAGCTCAGCTCCTCGGGGTTGCTGTCCAAGGCTGGGCTCTGCAGCATCCATCATGCCACCAGGGACCAGCAGGACTGGCTTTTCAGGCACTGCCAGGTGTTTGGGAGGAGCTTGGCTTTGCCTTCTTGCCCCTTGAGTCACCCTCGGCAGGTTTTGGAAGGTCACCAAGCCATTCGGAGCCCTGTGGCTCTTGAGTGAAGGTGGGGAAGGTTGGGAAGGTAGCTCTGATCCATGGATTGCTCATTCTTTGGTCACAGAGGTTATTCAAGTGCTTTATATGAGAAGGAGAGGTGGGTTAAATGGCCCAGGTTCAACATGGGGATGACTGGAATAAATCTGGGAGGTTGGAGGAAGAAGCAGGAGCGGACACGACACGGAAATCCTGCTCCAGTTGGGAGCCAAATGACCATTGGTTGTAGCAGCTCTGGGTTTGTGTTGTCTGTATTTAAATCATCGTGAATTTGGAGGAAAACACACCCTCTCATCCCCAAACCCCTCATTTTACATCAAATTTAACTCTTTGGGGGGTTTTCGTCATCTGCTTCGCCTGACTAGAGCTTCTCCTAAATCTGAAAACTGGGTGATGGAAACGATTAACAAAGGAGATCATTTCACTTGAAAACTGTGTCTCCAGGGCTCGAAATTGTGCAAACAGCGGTGGATGGAACACAGAAAACAGAAATGAATTCCCAGCAGCACCTCTTTTTACAACATCATTGTGGGGCTTTGTTGACTTTAGACCGGCTTTTTCTTTTTTTTTTTTTCCAGTGGATGCCCTGGAATTTGAGATGACTTGAAACACTCAAACGAGCACATTTAAATGTGTGTGTTTTTGGGGCAGGGAGGGGGATTCGCACTCTAAATCCTGAGTGCTGGAATTAGCTCCAACAAAGCCCGAGTGTGTTGACTTTCAAATGCATTCAGCTGATGGAGCAGAAATTTGTTGGCCGGGCTTCGAGAGTTATCTCTTGATTCCACCCCCTCTGGAGAGCAGCTTTGCCAGTTATCTTGGAATAATGACAAAGTCTGAACATGGAATTTTGGCTACAGGGTGGTGGGGCCTTGGGGTGCCCCTGCTGGGCTCCAGGTTCCTTTGCCAGTGTCATTTGGGTGAGTCCTGGATTGTTCTTGCTTTGCAAACGCCCTCAGTGCTAAATCCTGTTCTCAAGGGGGCTGGCACGGGGACACTTTGGCAAATCCTGCCCCAGAAAATTGAGATATTAGCCAGGGTGTGTCAGCAAAGCAGAAAAGCCATTTCCTCCTCCCCTTCTGCAGAAGGATGACATGGGGATGGGTGGCTGGGGATGTCACTTGGAGCTGAAGGCTGAAAGTCCATCTGTAGGAACCAAACCAAAGCTGAATGTTACAGAGTGTTGTTGAAAGCCTCTTTAGACTCTCTCCATCAGTCAGATTCATTGTTTAAATGGCCACAGGCTGAAACAAACTTGGTTGGTGGAAGGGAATAAACCTTTTTGACCACCTGGCCGAGGCTCTCCATCACCTGTTGGAGTTATTTTTGCAGGATCATATCAGCCCTGGTATGATGGATGGGGTAAACACCACTATTGCAGCTGGATCCAGTGGAGGGGGAAGAGCTGAGATTGTAGGAAGGACCCTCTTGGTCCTTTAAGTCAGTGGGAGGACAACCCAGGGCTTCTCAGGAGGCTTCTCTGGAGGCTTCTCCATCACCCTGATGCTTCAGACTGTGTGAGGAAGGCAATTCTGCAAAGATTTGTCTGGCAGAATTGCCAGAATTCCTCCAGCCCCTGGCACTTTCTGGGGGCAAACCAAAATCCCAGCTGCACTTCCCCCTTCCTTCCTGAGAACAAAACCTGCAATGTCTGTCAAGTTTTTGCTTTATGGGTACAAGGTGTGATCTGTTCATTTATTTATTCATTTACCTGAGTCTACCCCATTGTCTGTCACACCAAAACACGACGATCCCCAGCAGTTTGGAGCACACAAGAGGGTCCAGGATGGATCCCAGGGCTCTGGGGGCAGAATTCCCTTCCTGCACCAGGAAAAAAAGGACCATATAATGCAAACATTGTGTGCCTGACATATTTTTATAACAGAGCCCTAAGAAAATACTTGCTACCTGAAATATTTCTGTAAGTCACTGAAGCAAGCAGTCCAACATGTGGGTTACATTACATCCAGGGCTGATCTTAGTTCTGTAACACACACTAAACAGCAGTATGTAGGAGGCTCAGGTTTAATAAAACTAAAACTTTCGCTGCTGCATGCAGCCAATAAAGATTTAAGCATGCTGAGCATGATCAGCATACTAATTGCTGCATTAATAAATCCTGAAGCCTGGCTTGTTTTGAAAGGCAAATAAAAATATGGTAGAAAGCTGGAAGAGCCTTTGCTTAGAGAAGTCTGTGTGTGTGTGTGAGCGTGGAATAGCAGTGATAACTCTGATCAGACTGGGTTTTCTCCCTCTGTTCTGTGCTCCCAGGATTTCACAGCTCAGGTTGAGTTGCTTTCCCTGCTGTTTTCCTGACAAAACACCCCCAAACCCACCCTGTTTATGTAGTTTGTCTCTCGTTGTCACTGAATTAATCACGGCGTGCCAAGGAAGGGATGCCAAAGAATAAGGATGGGCAGAGTTCTCTCTTCCATTCCAACCCTTCAGGCCACAACCACGGGCAAAAGGGGATGTGAAGGCCACGAAAAGATTATCCCAGGCTTCTGTTTCATGAAGTGCAGCGTTTCCTGGGAGGGCAGAGATGCCCTGAGGTCCCTGAGACATGACCACAAGCGGGTCTGGAGTGCTGTGAAGACCCAGAGCCTTGTCCAGTTGTCAGCAAGAAGTTCTCCCCTCTCTTTTCTGCTCCCCAGCTCCTCACCAGAGAGAAAAGTGCTGCCCACACTGTGCAGAAAAGGGCTGGCTCTCCTTAGGAAGGGTGAAAAATTAGCCCTGAGAGTTTGCAGAAGTGGAAAGCCCTGGGTGCATTTCCAGACCCGCTGATGGAAGAAAGATGGTTTTACTGCAAACCCCAAAAAACGTAAATAAGTGTTTTATTTTCACAGGGTTTGGCAGAAAGTGCCCTCCGCCGTTCTTTACCCCTGAAATAAAAATTGTTTATTAAAAAGCTGGGATTTTTTTTTCTTCCTTTAATGAAGGGCAAGATTAATGAGCCGTGCTGGGGCAGCAGCGATCCCTGCCAGCTCGTGCATTAGTCAGCTATTAACATACTTCTTGGGTAATTTGAAGGCTTTTTTTTCATAGGGCAGTGGGAATCACAAAAGGCTCGTTGAACTCCACGGGGTCCTCGCTCCCAGTTTGGTTTGCCCTGCTGGCTGTGGCTCTTCTGGGGCATCCTGGCATTTTTCTCGGTGGCATCACGACGTTTGGTGGGCAAAAGCAGCAAAAATTCCGAGGTGAAAAGGGTTTTCTTTTGTAGACACCTCGTTTTTGGCACAACAGGCACCCTCAGTGTCTCCCTCTCTCCTTTTCCTACTACTATTACCCAGACTTTCAGAAATGGGATCTGGAGGCAGAGAAGATGAAATAAAAAAGAGGGATTGCATCTTTTCCCCCATAAACTCCTGTCTGCCCAGTCTGGCACGGGTAGGAAATGGGTGTTAGAGCTGAGTGTTTCCAACAAGGAGATTATCCAAGCGTTGTCCACGATATTCCCACGGGGAGAAAGGGATGAGCAAAATGTTCTTTGCTGTTGCTGTGCCCAAAGGAAGCCCCGGGCTGGAGGAGCTGTGGTTTCTACTGAAAATCAGGGGTGAAACGTGAATAAATAAAAAAGTACCTGTGGAGGCAGCTCTTTTGGCAGTCTTCCACCAGAGGAGCAAGAAACAAGGCAGTGGGATTTGATATTCAAGGACCTGGACCCAGGTTTCAGATACCAGGCAGCTTTTAGATCTGCAGCAGATCCTGTGGGACTTATGGATCAAACCAATCCTTCTCTGCCTCAACTTTCCCTTTGCAAAGTGAGGACAAGAAGAACTCTTTGTTTTTTCCAGCCTCTTTTGTCTACTTTGGTGGTTCCCCTTGAAAGAGGATGAACATTTTGTGCCCATCCCTACTGTGGCCAACAGTGCTTGGTCTCAGCTGGTTCTGGTGACTCTTATTCTCATGGAATCTCCTGAGCTGGAAGGATCATCCAGCTCCAACTCCCTGGCCCTGGACTGGACAATCCTTGATTTTGGGTTGCAAACCTCCCAAGCCCCAGGTTTACAGTGTCTTGGGGCCTGAGTCAATGGCAGAGGTTCTTGGGGTTCTCCTCTCTGTCACTTTGGCCCCTCAAAGTGCCTTTTTCCTGTGGATTGTCTCCTTCTCAAACAGCTGCTCTGCTTTGGAGCTGTTTGGAATCAGGTAGAGATTCGTGGACCTCCAACTCAGAGCTCAAAGGCAAACCAAACATACATCCCAGAGGAAAAATGCAGCTCCCCAAGGTCCATTTCCCTCCTTTCTTCTGCCTGAGGACACCACAGCAAAGAATAAATGGGATTCACTGAAGAAACAGCAGGGCTGCTTCAATTCAGCCTTCTGAGGATCATCTCTCCTCCCAAAATCCCTGCCTGGGGACACCTTCCTTTGTCACTTACCCAGGTTTTGCTGCTCTGTGGGGAAATGCTCCTTTCTCTGTTGGGAATCACAAAGACCTAAAGGAAAAGGGAATATTCCCATAAGGAATGTGGGAGATGTGGCATTTCTGCCCTGCCTGCAGAGCAGTTGGGGATCCTTTAAAGCCCCAGATCTGCAGACCCCAGTGCAGAAAAGCCCTCACTGTCCCAAACCTTTCCTTTCTGATGCTTTCAGAGAGCACATTAAATAAATCTGACTAATTGATGTTACTTCCCACCCTGGGGCTCCATCCCAGCTCCTCTTGCCACCACTGAACCCCAATTTTGGGCTGAGGTTTCAACAAGGACGAGTGAAACCATTACCTGGGGTGGAAACTGCACCAAAACAAGGCAATAAGGGAGTTTCTGCTTTTCGAGTTTCGCTTTCATTTGAGTTTCAAACTCAAAACTGAAGGTGACAAGAAGGTTCAGAAGCCACTCCTGCATTTGCAACACAAACACTGGGTCACCTTCAGCCCAAATGATGAGTAAAACAATAAATTAATTCAGTTTATTCAGACCTCAAGCCACCGTAGGCAAGCTGGAAATCTTTTTGCTCAGTGAGATTTACTGGAAATACCATGAAAACCCTCTCTTTTATTGTACCTGTTTTCTCGCTCGTGATCTTACTCAAACCCAGGAACCCAGAATGGCTGGGCTGAAACAGCAGATAACATTTTTAAAGCCTGCTAAGCTCAAGGGTTTTTATTGTTTGGCATGGCTTGCTGGGTTCATTTTGATTTTATTAGAGCTGGTTACGAGGAAAGGGAAAAAAAAAGAGAGGGGAGCACAGAAATTGCTCCAGAGCAAAAGTGCCATCACGGCTCGCATGGCTTGGGGGAAGATTCCAAAATACAAACCCACCTGGTCATACTTGGAGTCTGACAGAAGTTAAAACACAATTACCAGGGGGGTTTTAACTCCTTGCCAGCTTCATGTGTAATTAGCAACAGTAATAAGTGCTGATTGGTTTGAAAATGGCACTGATTTAAAACAAAAAGATGTCGAGTTCAGACTGTGCTCTATGAAAGCAAAATCCTGCCAGTAACTTCCTTTAAATAAATTCTTTTGAAATATTAGTATGAGGCACAAAATATAATACAGAAAAGAAACATTACACTGTTATATTTTTGCTGTTTCATAAATAAGGCATCTCAAAGATATTCACCATAAACCTGTACTTACTGACTGGTGATAACCAACCTCTCTTGGGCTATTTGATGCTGCAGCTCCTCCCATACTTAGCTGGGTGCTCTGTCCCCCAAAATAATACCCTTTTAAGGTATGAAAAGTAGGAATAAAAAAAATATACACATGATATAGAAAAACTAAGAAACATGCCTCTCTTATAACACAGCAGTAATGAATAAATAAGAAGTGATGAGGACTTTTTGAAAGGAAATATGCCTTTAAAATAACTCCAACCGGTGCTTTTACACATCTAACCCAGTTGCTCTGGGCTGCACAAAGCAAGAAACTCTAAATAATTAGCAGGATGAACAGCAGCATTAATAACCCATCAGGCTGGATCCAAGACATGGAATCTGTGCAAACAGGGAGTCTCTGGAGCTGATGTGCTCCTTTCCCAGGGAGAAAGATGAATTACGTGGCTCAGCCCCCTTGGCAAGAAACCCTCCAGCCCCCACATGTCAGCAGAAGGATCCTCATCACCACTCATGTAAAATCTAATCCCTGCCTGTCATGAGAGTCTCCAAAACGAGGAGGATTCTCTGAACCACGGCCAATTTCTTGGTCATTCAGTGTTCTCTCTGTGTGTGCATTGTGCCTTACCATATAAACACACATTTTTAATGCAGTGACTTTATAATGGAAGAGGGGGGTGGAAATCAGTGGAAAGCCCTTTGGAGGGGCTGATACTTGAACCTCTGAGTTTCATTCATAACAATATGGCAAGAGCAGCAGCCTTGACGTGCCTGTCCTGGGGGAATTCCTCGCAGATGAACATTTCCCCCAGTCCTCTTTCACAACGTGTGAGTGAAATACAGCCCAAAATACCTCGATGGGGCTGCTTTAAAGAAGCCTTTGTCCAAAATCCCTGCCTGTTTCTTGGGCAGTAAGCCCTAGCAGAAGTGCAACGTGAATCTCCAGCGAGCTGGACAAATGTGGCTTGGCATAAGCGGCTGCAGGTCTGCAGACGTGTGCCATGATGGGAGGTGAGTGCTGCCTGAGTTGCTGCTCTGCTGAAAAGGCACCTGTTGAAATAAAATACACTGAAAGAGCAAAAAAAAAGGCTGGGCTGCAGGGGAGATCCTTGGTAGAGACAGGGAGGGAAGACCACATACGTGTCTGAGCATGTGAGTGTGTTTAGCACGGGAAAATAGGAATTGTTCTCCTTCCAGGCAGTCTCAGAGGGAAATTGGGACCCCACCAGGAGCCCAGGGATGGGCAAGGACAGGGACCAAGGGCAGGCATTGGACAGGGACCAAAGGCAGGTATTGATCCTCTTCTGGATGAAGGGACAGAGCCTTGAGTTGCACCAGGGCAGGGCCAGGGGGGACAGCAGGAGGAATTTGTGCCTGCAAAGGGTGGTCAGGCCTTGGCAGGGGCTGCCCAGGGAGGGTTGGAGTGCCCAGCCCTGGAGGTGCCCAAGGCAGGACTGGCTGTGGCACTCAGTGACAAGGTGGGCATCAGGCACCGGGTGGGCTCCCTGGGCTGGCAGGGCTTTTCCAGCCTCAAGGATCGTGTGACAGAATCTGAATGATCCAAATGGTTCTGGATAATTGTGGATAGCATGCACTACAAGCAGTGTTTTCATGCCTTACTCTAGTCCCAAGTTATTTGAACAGGCGAGCAAGACTTTTTGGGAGGTGTTTGGCACCCGATGGAAACCTCAGCGTGGTCATTTTGGCGTCTCCTCTTGCACTCATGGCTGGAAAACTTGCAGAGACTGTGAGAAACAGCTGCACGTCGATGCACTTACATAGGAGGGGGTAAATGTTTTTATTCTTCTTTGCATTTTAGGTGGAGGGTGGATTTCTGAGGGTGATACAGAAGATTCTGCCAGCACGACCTTCAAGGCTGTGCCATCACTTTGGAGTCTGGGTTTGCACCAGAGAAACCTTCTCTTCTCCCCCACTGGCTGTGCATTAACACTGGGTGCTTCAAACCCTCCCAAAGGCTCAGGAAAACAAATTTAGCTGGAATTAGGCAGGTGCCACTCATTAAAAGGGAGAAGAGAAGGGAACACCAAGCTGTGAGTGCAAGTTTTTTATTTCTTAGTGTTAATGTGGCTCTTGGTGTAAGAGTGAGCCCAAACAAGCACACACAGCCCGTGGATCTTGCTCAGCAGGGCAGAGAGCAGAGGAAAAAACATTCCCTAGAGAGGGATTTGTGGGCAATATTTTTTGTGCAGGGTCAGAAATTTAAGGTTTCCATGCCATTAGATCTCCCCTTATCAGTATCTTAACTGCTGTGATTATTATCTTAAAGGCTGCTGCTGCTGATAATAACAATAATAATGATGATGATGATAATAATAATAATAATGGTAGTAGTAGTAATCATAATCATAATAATAATAATAATAATAATAATATCTTAATTGCTGAAACCAGAGAACCACCCAGAAGAGCCAGGTCTTGACAGCACTTTGGTATCACCAAAATTTTACAATTTTATTATGGAAAAAGCTTTTAAGAGCTGGTGGTCAGGGATGGAATTTATAGGGAAGGGAAGGGAAGGGAAGGGAAGGGAAGGGAAGGGAAGGGAAGGGAAGGGAAGGGAAGGGAAGGGAAGGGAAGGGAATTTATTCATCCTGGCTATCAGAATTCAAACACCAAAAAGGGAAGTCTGATTTCCCAAACTGATGACTGTGGGAGTTTTATGTGACATGTGAACTAAATTTCACCTGCACCAGAGAGGGAAATTTTCTGAATGCTGCTGCATTGTTCTTCAAGGAAAAGGAGAATTAAATAGACTCCAAACTGTGTTGCAACTGCTTCAGTAGCCAACAAGTCAGATCTTGCAAATAGGAAACAATTACTTGCCTTGGTAATTATTGTTTTGGTTTGAATGTCTCTTAGCTAATATTTACTTTTCAACCAGGAGATTTGGATGCTTGCAAGAGGACAAGAGAAATTTGCTGTGGGCTCCCACACTTAGAACTATCTACTGCATTTTTATGGCTCTTAATGTAGTCATGAAGCTGAATTTATTTCGTGCATTAAGATTGGGTTTGCATCTCTGCATATCTTACAGTGGGGGGTTTTCCACATGAAAAATGCAGCATTTTTAGCATTTAGGCCAGGTTGGACAGGGCTTGGAGCAAACTGGGCTGGTGGAAGGTGTCCCTGCCCATGGCAGGGGGTGGGATGAGATGATCTGTAAGTTCCCTCCCAACCCAACCCATCCTATGATTTCGTGATTCCAACCCTTGTGAGTCTGGCTGGAAAATGTCCAGGCACCATCAAACCTTCTGCAGGAACTTTCTGGAGTGAATCCAGTGAGATGTTACAGCTCGAGAGGAGTTTTGAGGAGATTTATCATTTGGGTTTCAAGCCCTGCACTAGAGGAAAAAGATGCACCTTCAGAAAATACCTGGGAATGACAAAGAAATACATTTATCCCCAAACCCAAAATTCTCTTTGCAATAAGAGAGGGCCCAAAGAGGGTGAAACAAAGCAGTGGGTCAGGTTTTTGCAAGAGCAGGCAACTTTTGATATTAACAGGGAAGTTTTGAAGCACAAAGAGATGCCTGATTCATACAGGTGAGGACAGAAGAGGCAAACAAGTTGCTGAAAAGACTAGAAATATATAACTTTATTCTGAACTGCCAGAGGTCTAAGTGTGAGGTCTAAGAGTGTCACTTATTAGTAAGAATGAACAGCTCCAAAGCAGGATTGTGAAATCCTAATGCACATCTAGCCATGGATCAGACTTTTTCCTTTAGTAAAAAAGCCATGGGATCATTATTTGTGTTTTATATACATTAATTATTATTATTTCTTAAAACATCACAGAACGAACATGGCATTTAATCCATCGTAGAAAACCCTGTACCTAATCTTGGTGTGGCTGTGCAAACATTCAAAAAAAAGAGAAAACAGTAATTCTACCAAAAGCCAAACAGGAAATTGGAGGTTGCTGATGATGAAACTGATATCCAGCGGGTAACCTGAGCAATGAAGTCACTAAACCTTTCCTGCGCCGTAAATTGGATTTCCTGGGACATATTTCATGTTTTTCTTAGATTCCTCGGATAGCACAGCCCAGGTATTTTTAGCTGAGAGGCATCGCCGAAATAAAAAGCAGAATATGGGTGCAGGAAACTCCTGTTCTAACACTTACAAGGGACCTGTTGTGCTGGTGGCATCCCAGAGGGGAGGGGGTTTGGGCACTGCATCCCCTTCACAAAGGCTGCTTGGTAACCAGTGCAACCAGTGCTCCCATTGCTGCACTGGGAGCTCTCTGGTTGTTCAGGCTCTTCCATCAGAAAGCAGCAAAGAGCCCTTCTGGAGGGCAGAGAGGAAGGACACTGGGAGAGCAGCAGCCAGAGGAGGTGAAATGTAACCCCAAGCCTTGCCTCAAAACGGAGAGAGAAGAAGATTCAGGGGTTTTGTGAGCTGCTGGTAACCCTTGGGACTGTGGGGACTATGGCTTTGAGTGAGGAGCATTTGTTTGTTCATTTATTTATTATTATGTGCTAAAATGCAGCACTTTCTGAGAGATCATCCCATCAGTCAGTGCAGCTGTGAAGTGTTGGTGGCTTTAATGAACTTATTCACAGTGTCTTGCCCAAATCCCAGGATCTCTGAGGCTGGAAAAGCCTTCCAAGGTCATGGAGCCCACCCTGTGCCCGATGCCCACCTTGTCACTGAGTGCCACGGCCAGTCCTGCCTTGGGCACCTCCAGGGCTGGGCACTCCAACCCTCCCTGGGCAGCCCCTGCCAAGGCCTGACCACCCTTTGCAGGCACAAATTCCTCCTGCTGTCCAATCTTCATAACCATTACTGGACCCCTCTGAGGACTTTGTTTCAGTGATCAGATATTGTTGGTCTGGCTTACAAATGATGTGTTTAATCCCTTCAGTCTAAGGAGAGAACTGTGTTTTGGAAATTTTGTTCTCTTGCACCTCTGAGAGCCGGAGTGGGGATCCAGATGGTGGGCTGGGAATTTCCAAATTGACTGCAGTGACGTGAGACTGGGAATTACACCTGGCACAGGGGACGCTCACTGGGGGAACGTCAGTGGAGGCAAATTAGAGAGCAGCAGGAGGAAGGAGAAGGATGAGAGTTAATTACAACAGGAGAGCATCAGGTAGCACAGCATGGGGGGGTTTGTATTCCAAGGGAAGTGGGGGATGTCTGCAATGGAATCAGCAAGATGCAGTAATTTTATAACAGTATTTATGTGTATGATATATAATAGAGTGTGTGTATAATTAATATGAATTAATCAACCTCAGTGCATTGGAGGTGAGAGTCCCCTGGATGTGGAGGTTTCCCTCTTGTTCCTAGAGCAGATAAACCTGATAGAGGACAGGGCAGTGGTAAAGAAAAGGTCACAGAATCATGGAATGGTTTGGGTTGGAAGGCCCTGGCACAGGTTGGGCAGAGAAGCTGTGGCTGCCCCTGGATCCCTGGCAGTGTCCGAGGCCAGGTTGGATGGGGCTTGGAGCACCCTGGGCTGGTGGAAGGTGTCCCTGCCCATGGCAGGTGGCACTGGATGATTTCTAAGGTCTCTTCC
>JAXCLP010000001.1:115981369-115993101 GCA_035584035.1 Lepidocolaptes lacrymiger | reverse complement strand
AGAGCTGCTCCATCCTCTGCCCATCCTGGTGCCTCCTCTGGCCTCTCTCCAGCAGCTCCATGTCCTTGCTGTGCTGGTCCCAGGGCTGGAGGCAGCTCTGCAGGTCTCAGGGGTCTCACCTGGGGGGCAGAGGGGCACAATCCCCCTGCCCTTCTTGCCCACACAGTTTTGGATGCAGCCCAGGATGCAGCTGAATTTATTTATGCATTATAAAATAAATATTTATTTAACTACAGTATTTTCTTACATTCGATTTTCCTTAGGAACCAGGGCAAAGTGCTGGGTAGGGAATGGCACGGACACAGGACAGGGAACAAGCTGGGAGTTGGGAGCTCTGCAAGAAGACACCTCATTGTTACAGGAGGTGTTTAGAAGAGCCACAGTCCACTCTGCGAGGGGTGGATGACATCCAGCACTCAATTAGAGGAAATTCTGAACAAGAAAAAGAAAAAGAATACCAATAACCAGAGATACAGAAAGCAGGGTCCGTGAAGGAAATATTGAATGAATGGGAGAAAAAAGATTGGAAATAATATCTAGGGAAAAAAAATAGAAAAAAGCCCGATAATAGTTAAGTATTTCAGAACTTTAAAGTCCTTTATGCCAGGGAGTGGGGGATTATTTTCAATTAGACTTTTTTAAAAACATCTGGGAGCTAAATTAGACCTATCAGAGAGCTTTAAAAAGTCTGAGATGAAGGCTTTGATTCACCTCCTTTGGAGGGTCCTCAAAAGAGAATGAGTGTTAATGAACTATATGCCTTTCACAAGATGAGATCTTACCCCTCTTTGCTTCCACGGTGAGGTCACCAGGACCCAAAATCTGCTTCAAAACCGGGTCTAACCTGGCCATCAAACCACACCTGAGCTGGGCTTTGGCCTGGGCACACAGAGGGGTGGAGATGCTCCTCTCTGTCCTGCCCTGGGCTCAGGATCAGCCTGGTCCACACTACCCTCTCCACTGTCTGGGGCTGGCTGAGCAGGAGCAAAAAGTGCTTTAAAGGGCAGCACGTCACTCATTTGTGTCCTCGTGGGGGTTTAGGCTCTTAACCCAGCCTGTTGTTCCTTTCAAGGGGTCACTCCCCTCCTTTATCAGCCGGGCTGAAAAAGGAGCAAGAGGTCGAGGTCGGCACAGAAACCTTTTGTGCCCTCCTTGAGCAGGCAAAGCCCTTCCCAGGGCACGGGTTGTTGAAGGCTCTGCCCTGGGGACAAAAAGAGCCTTCGAGGGGCTTTGTTTGGGGAAGGACAGTGATGTCCTAATCGGGTGCATGGGCTCCTCAAGAGGCAGGGACTTCATCCATTATATGTGATATCTGTAGGGGATGACACAGGGGGACATTGTAGGGGACATTGTTCAGCAGCTCCTGGGAAGGGTCTGGACCTGCCCAGCTCTGGGGGTTTTGCAGCCCCTCTGGCCATTTCCAGAAGGGATTTAAGGGACTGAAAAACTTTATGCACCAAAAAAATTCATGTGGGGAGAAACTGGGTATTATCCAGTCTCTACGTGGACTTGTTCTTCAACTTTGGGTGATCTTGTTCATCACAAGAACTTCAGCACAAGGAAAGAGGGAGGAACCTCCACAATCCCCACAAGAAATTCTGCTCCACCAAGCGAATCTTCAGCACAGACTGCAAGACAATCCAACCAAAATAGTAATTAAAAAAAATAATACATCTGTTTATGAGGTTATTCATATTTATGAGCAATGTGTGCCCAACCAAAGCCTCAAAAAACAAAGGAAAAATAAGATTGTAGCAGTGGGTTTGGGTGACATCCACCCCTTTGCCACCTGCCCAACACACTGAAGTGGCACTCAGGACTCTCCCAAAGGTTTTGTTTTCAAGGCTCAGTCCCAAAAATGCTGGTTTATGTCACGAGGCACCGAGGAGGTCGGAGAGGTAAATAAATGTCCTGTCTCTAGGTGAGTGCCAACAGCAACCTGATTGCAACAAAGCCTCAGTTGTTGAATTATTTATGAATGCCAACCTTATTCCTTTGGCTCCTGAAATCCCGGGATCTCCTCTGTTGTGTGTTCAATTTTTTAATTCCTTTTTAAGATCTTTCTACCTTTTCTTTGCTCTCTTTTACAGGAAGTTTTCTCCATTATAAAGCATCAGAGGATGATGCAGTTTTGAGTTATGTTTTAGGAACTGTCAGTATTCTGGTCATCGAACTCCAGAGCTTCAACTCCACTTTTTGAGCATCCTCTGCTGGTGCAGAAAAGGTGTCTGGGAGGTTTTTGCAGTCCATCCTTGCTCACAAGTGAATATTTCCTACATTATGACTGCAAACTCAGGTGTTAGAACATCAGGAGGCATCTCCAAGGAGTTTATCATCAAATATCTTGCTGCTATTTCTGTGCTTCCAGCCTTTATCCCTTTGTGTTTGACTAAATCTGATTTTATGGGACCTTCCCCAGGTCCTGATGGAGAGCCCCTCCAGCCCTTTGCTGGGCAGGACTTTGGATCCCCTTGGACTTCAGATCCTCTTGGACTTCCCCTCTTCCAAAAGTCACGCCTGACTTTGTGCTCCAAGACTCATATTTGTTTATTAAAATGCCTCCCTCGAGTCAATATTCTGCAAGCACAGAAACCCAGCCAGGATTTTCCTCTCACCTATTGGCATGAAGTTCAATAAGGTGATGCTGACAACGGATTTATTGCAAAGTTTAATGCTGTGTCAGCATCTCTCCTTTAGGTCAAATCCTGATTTTAGTGGAATTAAAGGACAACGTTCACCCTCAAACAACAATATTTCACCCTTTTGGCCCCCTGTGCCCATTTCTTGAGCCTCAGCTGAGTTTGCACGGGCACTTTCCTTCCCATTCCACCTGGTGCTCTGCCTGTATTTCCTTTTCCATTAAGCCATGTCTGACTGTTCCCAAAATTGTGGGGTTTCTGTGCATTGTAGAAGTCCTGGCCACCCCTTCAGTGGTGTGACAACCAAACACAGCCCTGATATTTGGCTCTGTTTGGTTAAGATGAATGGCATCTTAAAAAGTTCCATCATGTACAGTAATCATGATAATCATGTGGGCAGCCCCTTCCTTAGTTTCTTCAGTCATGACTTTTGCCCTTTTTTCTTGATTGATAAGTGACAGCTTTGCATTCTGGCCCTTGAAATATATATTTACAGTAGTCTAAGAAATTTGTCCTTAATCAAAGGAGGCTTGACTCGCCAGCACATCTTTAGAATATTATTGAGTAACTCATTAAAATGTTAATAGCTTCTGTCAGGATTTATTGATCCTGATGTCAGCTTTTCTCAGAATAAGAAATAAAGCTGATTTTCATCTTATCTCCAGTCGGTGCTGAGTGATCAGGACTTAAATAGAATAATGAGAAGTGCTTGAGCAGAATAATCAGCATCTATCTCGTGCTTGTGCCAGGGCTGAATACAGACAGAGCCCTCCAGACAGACGTATTTTATGTGTGAAATAATGGGTAATACCAGGAAAATGAAGAATGCACTTCATCTGGGTGATTTTGACCAATAATTTCTTCTGCTGAAGCAAATGGAGGGGATACAATCACACCAAATATTTTCTCTGGGATGAAAATAGGGGTTTTCTTAAGCAGTTTAATAAAATAAAAGAGTGAGCGCCCTTGTTGTCTGATACATCTTTGGTTATACAAGTCAAACAAGGACAAAATTCTGAATTTGTAGAAGACAAATGCTTGACACAGGGTATTTTCTGCCATTGTCAACATTGTTTGGGTTGTTTGTGGAACCGAACAAAAGAGTGACAGGGCCACTGAAGGAGAGGGAGGGGAAAGGTATTTGTTCCTCAAAGGCAGCTGCTAATCTCAGCCTCTTTCCCACCAGGAGCAATGTTGTCCAACAAGGGTAAAACAGCAAATCCCGTGCTGACCCCAGCACAGGCACGGCTGTCAAGTGTCAAGAGGAATGAAAGGAAGAAGAGAGAAGAATCTGCCTTTGATATCTTGCTTTAAAATTATGAAGTCGACCTTAGCCAGGACACTCCTTTGGGGAACATCAGCAGCAGGATCAGGATTTTTTGGTGGGCAAGACGTTGGGAGACTTTGTTTATTCCAAGGGACACTGTAGGAACCGTGGAGAAAAGTGTGACTTAAAGATTTATTGGAATATCTGCCTATGAGGCTCTTCCCTCAGAAGAAACCCTTGGAAATACTCTGTCACCTTGGATCTGGCTAAAGGATTTGGGATTGGAAGGGGCTCAAAACATCCCTGGCTGCATTTACACTGCAGGATGCTCAGGCTGCAAAATGTGAATGTCTGCAGCAAAAAAAAAGGCTCAGCCTTCTGATACCAGAAAGTCTTTTAAATCCTGTGCTTGTAGAGCTTAGAATTAGGGGGAAAAAAATGGTGGGTTATTTAGGAGTTTATGTATAAGAGGAGGGCAACAGCCAGAAGGGTGATGAAGGCTGTAAAACTTGGGAAAATAATGATAATTTTCGGGTGCCTTGTTTTCTGAATCAGAATGCCTCGTGTGGATATCGAGCTGAGTCTGCAAGGAGAATTTATAGGAGTTATAGTTATGAGTGATATTGTTATGGACTTGGTCAACTTACCTTTTCAGCAGATTAGTCAACATAATAGGACTGTGAAATCTGGCCAAACAGCCAGATGTCAGCATGTGCTTAGGGAATTTTAATCTGCCCTTTACAGTATTGGGGAATGAAATGTGAAAAACCCCAAATGATGCCGGGTTTATGTGGCTTGCAGCCCTGATTTGCATTAACACTTTCCTTGTGACAGTCGCCAATAAATCCTGCAATTGCTTCCATTCCTTTAAAAAAGGGACAGAGGCAACAGCTGGGAGGATGCAGGCAAGAAATCTTATTTGGGGTGTGATAAAGGGGGTGAAAGCAGGTTGAATCCTTAATTTAACATATTAATTGCTCGTGTATAAAAATCAGATTTACTGGTATTTATGCAGAGTGACCCTTCTGCATTAAGATGCTCAATATGCCTATGGGTAACCATACATTTTTGTGTTGGATGTGCAATATAAAGTGGCTCCCATACTTAAGGGACTTTAGGATCAAGGTCAGGGTTTATGGAGTGCTTTGAGATTCCTCAGGATAAAAACTGCCATCTAAATGTAAAGATACTGTTTGTTAGGCATTAGTCCTTTACAGACAGTAAATTTAATGGGCCTGATTTTCATTTGCCTTCACAGTCAGATGAGGGATCCCTTTTGGAAAAGTCACCACTGTGGGGAAAGAAAAACAATAGCCAGGAAATTGCTAATGTTAATGCCACGTCGAGTCAAGCAACCATTTCCAAGCTCGTTTAAACTTTGATTCAGGGAGGGCCTGAAACCTGCGCTTAATTTTAATCATGTCAGCGGTCCCAGCAGCCAGGGAGGCCACTTCAAATTAGGCTGAGCTTTCCTGCAGAGACCTCAGTCAACAGAACTACCAACCCCATTAGCATTTCTCATCCCAATTGCCTGTGCCCAGCTCTTAATGGATGGATGGTCTTCTCCCAAAACACCAAGGCAGGATGGGTATTTAATGGAGCAGAAAAGCTTCCCTGCCTGGAGAGATTTCATTGAGGGGACGAAGAGTTTTATCCTTGGAAAAGGACTGAGACTGAAGAAAAGTCCTTCAGGTGCTCTGAGGAATCACAATGTGCTTTGGATGGCACAAGAAGAGGGCACAAATATTTGCCAGGAGGTTTGTCTGTCTCCTGCCACCCCCAGGGTGATGGGTTGTGTCTTATCCTTCATGTGTATCAGCAATAAATGATTTTATCAGAGAATAAATGATTTTATCAAACAATAAATGATTTAATCCAAGGCTCCTTCAGAGCTGCCTCCCCCTCAATGGTGCTACTCAAATTATCTGTATTATTCTGCCTTTTAAGAATCAATCTTTCAAGAGAGCTGCTTGGAGTGCCTGCTAAAAACAATGTCCCCTTGTGTGCTGAATTTAAGAATAAAGTGACCATTCTGCCTTTTTAGGGCACGAATTTATAAATAAGACACGGTCACAGTCCATATTTTGCACTTTCATTTCTTAAGTGCTGCGTGATCGAAAATTTGATGGGATTTGGGTGGGTTTTTTTCCCAAACAGAGAGATCAGAAAGAGCCATTTATGCTGTTTCAGAAGTAATGATGTGCAACTCACTGTTCTGCATGACCATTCATATGAATATTCCAACATATGTATGATCAGAGATACTTTTATTTATTGTGAACGTGTGTTCAGCCTTCAGCCTTTAAAAGGTTGCCCAAAACAGGAAATATTCACACAACTCTTCAGGCATCTGCAATCTTTTGAAGAAATCATTAAAATAAACTCACTTCTGGCACTCGGGGACTTCAAGAACTGTTAGTGTGTTTTGGGGTCTTTTGTAGTGTTAGTTTTGGGGGTTTTTTTAGACTTTTTTTTATTGCTTAAAATTGGCAAGACGTATCCAGTTACCCTGTGTATATTGAATTATCCTATGTATATACATTCATCTTCTGGGCAACCAGGTATTGCTTGTGGCTATTTTATTTAGGGCTAAAAGAGGGGACTGGGAGACTTTATAAGCATCTCCATCACCCCAGAGAATTTTGTAGATTTGAAGATTCGAAGGGTTCATCACAATTTTCCCTTTGAGGTGTCCCTGGATCTCCAGCAGGATCCAGGCCATGGGATGCCACCCTTGTTGAGTCTCATGGGGGTGGTGTGGAATTTGAAGAGCTGGAAAGAGCTTTGGAGCTTTTGAATCCATATGTTACGTATCTCCACACCCAAGCTCATTTGAAAGGTCTCAAATCACTGGAAATTTATCATATTCCTTAGGAAAAGTTGTCTCATTCCTGGGTTTAGCATGGATTTGTTCCTTCAGCTTGAGAGACAAAGATCCTCCCTGGGATGATACTTTCTCACAGCCCCTTTCCAGCAGGGAATTGGGAAACCAAGAGGCTCTGGGAATTCAGGTGTTATTCCCAGTTTGGGCTGTGCTGCGTGTTTGGGATCCCAGCCTGGTGGGCTTTTTTCTCAGTAAATACTTTCAAAAATATAAGTAAAATTTCCTCCAGTTGTAGGAAACACATTCAGTTCTAATTTATTGGAGTGCCAAAGAGCTAAATAAACCCCACAGAGCTTATATACAAAGTTTATATACAAATATATCCTCATGAATGCAGGATGACTTCAGACCAGGGTATTTTCCATTGTTCCCAGGTTTTTATATAAAAGGTTCATGTTTTAATCCACAGTTTCAAGCAGCTTTTGGAATACTTGATTTGAAGCAGTCAGTGATTTTTTGGGATGTTATTGATGTCAATGGCCTCACCACCAGTGCAGGAGTTTCTACCCTTGCCAGCCCCCAAGGTCAGGAATGTCCATAGAAAAGGGATAAAAAGCTCCTCATCTTAAATTTTGAAAGAAATCTCTATTTTCATTTAGTAATTTACTCACCTCGCTCCTCATGAGGTTCTATATATCAACCTTACCCACAAAAGGCTTAAGCAGCCACCCCAAAAATGTTGCTGCCAAACATTCAGCCAACCATGGCATGGTATTCACTCCTCAAACTCAACTTCAGAGCCAACACATAATTTTAAAAGAAGAACTTAAAAATAACTCACCAGTAAAGACCATGAGTATCAGAATTTCATGGAACATGATGAGAGATGTGAAAATATTCCACGACAAAAATATTGCGAGATTTTTTTTCTTAGTCCATCTCCTTTAGCTAAAATTTCATTCAGAAGTTTCTCTCCAGTCCAAACGACTGGGGTTGAAGTGATTTCCCAACAATAACAGCCCTAAAGGGGCAGAGAGAAGGAGATCTACTTGAGGAGAACAAAACCCTTGACCAAAGATGGCATTTCTCTTTAGAGGGGAACATTTCCCAGTGTGATGGTGAACATTTACCACGTAAAGATTGCTGGAAAGCCTGTGGAACACACCTGGATCTGTGCTAGGATGTCTTGGGTCAAATGTTTTGTGTCCCTGGAAACACTTGAGACTTTGTGCCCATGACCTTGAGCCCTGGGACACACCATTGCTGCTTCATTCCCTCCTAACAGGATGTCCCATCCCTGGAAAGGTTCAAGCTCAGGTTGGACAGACCTCTGACCAACCAGATCTAGCTGAAGATGTCCCCACTCATTGCGGTGACCTTTGAAGGTCACTCCCAACCCAAACTACTCCACCATTCCATGACATGTCGCCGATAACAACACCAAACCATCCATCCAACCCGCTCGTTCATACACAAATCATTTAATAACACGTCTCTCCATCTCTTCTGGTTGCACAGACGAGGTGGGAGATAAATCCACCCTTCTTGCAGCACCCAAAGCGATGCTGGGGAAAGGCTGGTGGGTTTCTCCCACCCTCCGTGCCGTGAAATGTGGTAATTGGCACTTTAATGCCTGACATGTCGCGTTCCTTCCGAACGCCGCCGTAATTGAAGCCACGTGAAGCCGCCGTGCTCCGGGTGACCCCGGAGTGTGCCACACACCTGGAAGCACTGAACTTCAATTAATATGTCATTGCTACTCATGGCAGCTACCAGTGAGAGCCTCCAGCCAGTTGCTACGGCGGAGGGAACAGCAATCCTTGTATTTGGGCAGATAATGTACAGTAAACACCAAGGAGCCATTGTTTACACGCGTCGACGCTTCAAGTCTTGACTCTCTCACCGACCTGTTTTCTCGCTGAATTCCACCATTTCATTCACCCCTGCCCTGCTTTCGTGTGCAAAAATTTGCAGCCCCTAAAATAAAATCAGCTGAGGGACGTTATGGGCTGAATCAAACAGCCCCGAGACAAAGGTTCGTGCAATAAAAAGGGGGCATAAATCACAGGAAAAAAAAAAACCCAAACCTACAGTAAAATGGCCTTAAGGATTTGATTTAATCTGTCAAAACCCAGGAAATTCAGAGTTGAGATTCCTTCAGTTATTAAAACGGAATTATCAAAAGGCCTACAATCAGCATATGCATAAATAGATGTGCCCACACAAACAGTCTGAATATTCTCTATAAATAGATGTTCGTGCACAGTCTGAATATTCCCTTTATTTAGTTTACTGGTGGCCCAGTACGGAGGTTGAAATGCCCCTTTTCACTCTTTCAGCATCAGGTCTGATCTCACTAAATGGTCCATCAAGCTCTTGAGACAATCTGTGTGTCCAAAGTGCTGAACTCGAGGAATTATTAAACCATTTAACCATTTTCAGGGAATGAAAGATGGATGGGGCTCGGAGCAACCTGGGCTGGTGGGAGGTGTCCCTGCAGTTGGGACTGGGTGATCTTTCAGGTCCCTCCCAACCCAAACCACCCTACGAGCCTGGGATGGTTCCAGCACAGCCTGGATCCACAATCCTCGCTGGGATTAGGGAATATCGAGTTACAAACATTACATCATCCCCCAAAGCCTCCCAGTTAAGGCTGAAGGCCACGATGGTGATTCATGAGGAGTTTGGCTCTTCACAGCAACCCTGTTGGTGGAGACAAAGCCCAAGAGGGGCTGTAGGTTCTGGTTGAGCCATCCCCAGGGGCAAAGCTCCTCACTGAAGGAGGAGGGGGTTGATGTTCCTTTCTTGAAGTTCTTCTCCTCCAGCAACTCTCATCACCACATCGATTTCATTGCTCCCATCCCACTGTTCTCTCGGCTCAGATTTGGCTGAGATTTACCTGTCAGCTTTATCTCCCTCCAAATTCGTTTCAGCTCTCAGGCTGATTCTCCCAGATGTTCACGATAAATAATATTCTCTGTGTTTTTCATGCCCCTATTTCCCCTCACTTTGCTTTGATGTGTCTCGGTTTAATGTCCTTTCTGCCTGAAATTCCACATTTATGGATCTAGAGCAGACACTTCCTCGGCGATGGGTCTGTAATAGCCAGTAAAACACCAGCTAGGCAATATAACCAATAATTAATTAACACTAATTGCACCCATTCAGCTCAGTCTAAAATCCCCTCTGTTTTGTTTTGGGTTTTTCTTTGAACTCTCTGGTCCACTCTGCGTGTTCAGAGGGCCAGAGACGTCGGTGTAATCAATCCCACCGTGGGTATTTGCACTGCCTGCTCCTGGCAATCTATTCAGGGTAAACACTTGTCTGCCAATCCCCTCTGAGGAAGGTTTCCCAAGATATGCTAATAGCACATCTCCAGGGCTGGAAAAACCCTGGAGGAAAGAAAGCTGGGGGAAAAAAATAACTAAATAACTACAGAAGAGGCTCTGAGTTCAGAAGGAAGGAAAGAGGAGAAAAAAACACCTTTGGAGTTTGTCTTTTTGCTGGAGACAGAGAAATAAAAGCTATTTTGAAACCACTCAAGTGACAAAAGGAGGGTTTGGGGACAGAAATATGTGCCAGGGGATCTGCTGGGTTCTTCTCCCAGGAAATAAATGCCTTGCTGGGAAGGCAAGAGAATTCTACACAGGTTTGAGGGGAAGAAGAGGTGGAGAGGATGTGTCTTTCTTCCCATTGCTGCCTGGTAGCCACTTTTGGGTAGAATTAAAGCCAAGAATTTTATTTGATTGAGGGTGGATGTATGGATATATGTGAGAACAGAGATCTGATATGTGGCACCAGAAAACAGTGGAATAATTGAATAATTCCACGTGTTTCTCCATAGTAAAACGTAACATGGAAGTTTCTCTTTCCTTCTTTCTCTCTTTCTTTCTTTCTTTCTTTCTTTCTTTCTTTCTTTCTTTCTTTCTTTCTTTCTTTCTTTCTTTCTTTCTTTCTCTTTCTCTTTCTTTCTTTCTCTTTCTCTTCTTCTCCCTTTCTCTCCCTTTCTCTTTTTATCCTTTCTTCCTTTCCCTCCCTTCCTCCCTCCTTCCCTCCTTCCTTTCTGGTTGGTTTGGAATTCTATTTGTTTATTTGTTTGTTTGTTTGTTTGGGGGGTTAGATAGAAAAATTCCTTTGGAGACATAAAAGTAGGTTTTGTAGTTTTTTGCAAATAATCCAATCCATCACTTCCAATCTCATAAACTGCTCTGGGATTGGGCTCTTTAAGGAGAATGCATTAAAAAGGTTAAAAGTGAAACAAGTGAGCTGTTCCCTGAATGGATTTTTTTTCTGACTTTTTAATTTGTTTTTCAGGGTTTCTTTTTATTTATTTGGGATTTTAAGAGAAAAAAAAAACTAAAAGAAAGCAGTGTTTAAGCCCTGAGTCTGGAGGCACAACACCATTTTTCCTCTCTGCCATACCATGGAGTGGCCTTGAATTGATGAAATAAGGGAAGACTTTTATTGTCTTTGAGGAAGTTCCACCTTTAATCTCCATCTTTTCAACAAGAGAAGGATAGAAATGAGGCTGAGACTTGTCATCCCTGCTGTCCACACTGGGCTGCTCTGCCTAGAAAAAGTAAAGGAAAAATAAAGGAAAAAAATAAAGATAAGGGAAAATAAAGATAAGGGAAAATAATAATGTGATCCAAGCCCTCTTGGCAGAGCAGAAGGAAGTCCAGCTCTTCATCCTATTCTGAAGACTTTTAGTGCATTTGTGTGCAATGTCTGCTCCCAAATAATATACATTTAAAGCAAACACACAAAAAAAAAACCCTTGGAAAAGACAGCAAACCATGGAGATCCACGGGGAGCAGAGATCCATCCACAGTCCATGGAGATCCATGGGGAGCAGAGATCCATCCACAGCCCATGGAGATCCATGGAGAGCAGAGATCCATCCACAGTCCATGGAGATCCATGGAGAGCAGAGATCCATCCACAGTCCATGGAGATCCATGGGGAGCAGAGATCCATCCACAGCCCATGGAGATCCATGGAG
>JAXCLP010000001.1:115962282-115977463 GCA_035584035.1 Lepidocolaptes lacrymiger | reverse complement strand
TGAGCCTGCCCTGGCACAGCCCCAGCCCTTCCTGGGTGCTGTCCCTGCTCACAGGGAGCAGAGATGGAGCTGCCCCTCCGCTGCCCCTCGTGTTCCAGTCCCATGTGAATAGATCATTCTTTACTTAAATTTCTCTGCCTGTACACAGTAAAATGCCTATTTCGAAATCAAAGGCACAGTAAATAATGAAGGCATATACATTTGCTTCTGAATGTGCTTAGAGCATAGTAAAACATCACATAATTATGCATAAATACCACTTTCCATCCATCATTTCTGTATCATGATTAAAGTACTTATAAACTTGACCATAAAGTACTACCAAGGTTCTTCTGACAGCCATTATATAATATATTGAATGCCAAGAAGCATAAAATACCACCAAAAAAAAAAGAGGGGGGAGATGTTTTTGAATCAGAATTCCTCTATTCCTCACAGATCCATTATTCATCTCCACTAGATTAGTCACACTATTCATACAAGCCAAGGACCACTGAGAAAACAAGCCACTGAACATAACTTTTTTAAAAAGTAAATAAAAATACTTACATTGACTTTCATAATGTTCAAAGGATTTCAGACAGATAGAGTAAAAATGATCCACTGTGTACTTTTCCTACAAGGTTTTTTTCCAGTTTCTCCAGCCTAGAAGCTTCCTCTCTCTGACTGATACACTCCCTCTCCTATTCCCAAGGACAGCTTTTGCCTTTTAAACTGTAGCTAAAAGAAATATGGTTTACAGCTTATATTAGCAGAAGCAAAAGTCTGGCCATGAAAGTTTGGGTATCATAATTAATATCAATTATCTGAGTTTTATGAAAATACTTGCAGTAAATTCATCAAATTCCAGGTCCGGTTGGGAGGGGGAAATAAAAACGAAGTTGTCCTTAACAAAACAACTTTATTCTCCTTAGAAAACTGAAACCCTGACCCGAACATGAGCGCTCAGTGTTTTTAACTCGGACATATTTTTTGCAAATATCATCCATTTGGATCAGTCCATCAACTCTGACAGCTCCTGCAGCATTGCACGCCTATCTTATCACTTTACATTACATACGTTGCCCATACCATGGACCTTATTCTACATAAAGTACAGGAAAATAACAAACAAACAAATCCACAAGTTCCAAGGAGGGGGAAAACCCCACCCAAACAACCTTTGTTTCATTTTTAAACAGCCATATTTTTTCTGGATAATTAACTCGGGGCACTTTTGACAAACTCTTTAAGTAACAAGAAAGAGCACTGAGCTTTCCTTCCCTCCGCTCTGATTAGAAATGGGATCCATGCCCCAGCTGGAGATTTCCAGTTCATGCCCAGTAGAAATAATTTTCTGTCCTATTGCCAAACGTGCTCCCATGTGGCCAGCAAAGGTTGGACAATGGCAGCAATACAGCTCCCAGTAAAGAGCTGAAAACGATCCCCTGCAACCGGAGGCCTCCATTCTGCATAGTTCAATAATTCGAGCACCGAGTTTTAACTTCCTTTTTTTTTTTTTCCCCCTCTTTCTTTCCTTTCAAGTATTCGGTGCAAATGAATCGTGTGGCCACCGCTTACGTTTCCTACCTTGCTTGTTTGTAGGGACATGTCCAAGTGGCACCCTAGAAGGTTGATCCCGCGTTCCACACTTAACCAGTAATCCTCATGCACACCAGTAACCCCATTGAATATCAATATGAGATTGTGGTGCCAGGGAAAGTTAAACAAATCCCGAGGAATCTGTTTTATTAGCATTTATAGGATTTGTGTGTGCGAGCGTGTGTGTGTATACACCCGCGCTTGGGAACAGTAGTTACAGGAAAAAAAAATACAAGGGATTCCTCCGGGGACGATAAGCACTGTTAGTTCTTGAGCTCGTAGCCGTGCTGATGTTGCAGACCGTAAATGTTCAAATATCTGACGATATTTTCTTTCCTGTGGAACTCGCTGGGATTTCTCACAGTTAATACTTTAGCTAAGCCCAGCAGACTAAAGCTAAGACCGGCGCTGATTCCCCGAGCCCCGGCCCGTCCAGCACGGCTTGTGTTTGACATAACGAGGGCAGCAGGAAAACCCCTCGGCCCCCAAAGCCACGGCCCTGGCAAAGGGGTTTGTGCCAAGAGTTGGCACCGGCACGGTTTTCACGGACACGGGTGGATCGCAACCCTAACCCTGCCGCCTGTCCCTGCCTGGGCCTTTCCTTCCCCACCAAAACACGCTGATTCCCGAAAACCTCCCCTGGAGCATCCCTTGAATCCCCCGCAGGGAAAGGGCAGCGCTGGCTGGGCTGCCCATCCCGCTGCCCACAGGCGTGTGCCCCCCCTTCTGCGAGGTGCTGTTGGCCGGATTGCCCCAAAAAAAGGTGCTGGATCCCCTCCCTCCGAGTTTTTCCCACGGGAATTGCGCTCCGCTCACCGTCGGGTTTGTCCCCAGCGTGGAGTGCGCTTTGGGAAACCCGGCGGGACGAGGGAGCTGCTCAGAGAGTTTGTTTGGAAGGGGCTGGGAGTTATTCTCACACCTCGTTTTCCTCTCTTTCTCCCCTCCCTGAGGAGAGGGAAAAAGGAGAAATATTCCTCTGCCACGCAGCTCACCTGGGAAAGAAACGCGTTCCTTTTATCCCCCACCCTCTGAAGGGTTTTCCCCTCTAGACGAGGGGGAAATGTTGTTAAATAATAGCGGGGTTTCCGCCGCCCGATTTATTATTGAGCAATAATGTCTCAGTGAAAACATGGTCGGAATATTTAAATAATTAATTGGGGGAAACATGGTCTGAATATTTAAATAATTAATTGGAGGGGTTTATTCTCCTTATTTTTTTTCGGCCCTGGAGTGGAGTTTTTTATTAAAAGGGTCGGAGGGAAGCCCTTGCCCGAAAGTCCTTGAAGCCACTCAGGACTCACCGAGTTCCGTATCGCGAACCCACCTCGATAGGTTTGGGCCACCCTTGTAGCAACGTGATTTTTCTTTTTCTGTCGGGATTACGTTGAAAACGCTCGCAAACCTGCCCTTTCTCGAATCCACCGCAATTTGTTAGGAACGGAACACGCTCCCCTCACGTTTTCCTTTGCCACCCAATCGCTCCTTCAGATATTTTGTTTACTGGGCGCAGAAATGTCCCATATAGTTTCTTTCATTCTCGGGGTTAGCGATCGCAGAGCTTGTTGTATCGGACCCGTCAGGACCTGCCTTGATATACAGCTAATTTTCCGCACATATATATAAATATATTATATATATATATATAATATTTTCCCCCGTATATTTTTTTCACCTCTGCTAACGCGTCCAGTTTCGGCGGCGGGCGGAGGTTGCATCGAATTTTGCGAATTTCCCCGTAAGGCTGAATTTTCTTTTCCACGGATGTTTTTTGGGTTTGGGTTTTTCTTTTTTCTTTTTCTAAATTAATTTAGGTTTGTTTTGCTCGGCGAAAAGTCCCAGCCGGAACAGGTTTCCGTAAAAAGAAAAACACAGCGGCGGGTTTAATCGCCGACTACATCTGCCTTCGCCAAGCCTGCTCCAGGAGAGAAATCCCCCCTGAGAGAAGGGTACGGGGCTGCTCCGATTTTGCGGGGAAAAAGGACAGTGCAGGAGGCTAAAACGGGTCATATCCCCCCAGCTCACCGGTGAGAGGATTTCTCTCGGCTTTCCTTGACCTGGAAGCCAACTCCAGCCTAAATCCCACCCAGGACGGCGGGACAAAGATGTTCCCCATCCCCTCCGTCCTCCCTACCAAAGCCGCTCTCCAAGCCGAGGGATGGGACCGGCTACCTGAGCCAGGATGGGATGGATTTGGGACGGGGCAAGAGGCTCTACGGGCAGGGCCCGGGGCCCGTCGGGGCTCCGCTCGCCCTCTCCTTGCCCCATATCTCAAGCGGGGAAGGCAGGAGGTGCCCCGGTCTCCCTACTCGCCGTGGCCCAGACGGGGAGGGCCGGGAGGTGAAAGAGCGTGGCCTTTCCCTCGGCATCGCCGGCCCGGGCTCTTTCTGCTGTAATAGGATAATTACAGAGGGGCGGGCGAGCTTAAGCAAACACACTCGCCCGCCGGCCGAGCCTCTCTCGGGGATTAATATTAAGGACCGGGGCATTGTGCTTTTACGAAGGGGCGATCCCATCCCCCTCGGCGCCCTCCCTGTGGAGCCGCGTCTCGCCGGGCTGGTCCCTCTTTTCCTTCTTTCCTCATTACTTTAATCTCTGGCCTCAACCCGGGGCTGGAGCCACGCGTGTACGTGCTCAGGGGGTGTGTGTGCCCCACGGAGTGGCAGAGGGACACGCGTGTGCGGGTGTGTGTCCCCCGCAGCAGCGCCCGGGTGACCTCGGAGGGCGAAGGAACTCCCGTCGGGTCGGGGCCGTGCCAAAGCCCGGCTAAATCCTGCAGGGATGGGGTTAATTCCTCCCGTCTGGAGGGGAAGGGACACCTGGGCATCGCTCTTGGGACAAGCCCTGCAAAGGTGGCCCCGAGCCCTGCGGTTCCAGCCCCGTGAGCTCGCCTGGAGGGAGTGGGGCTTGGGGAGCCCCGGCAAAGCCTGACTTTTGGGGAAATTGCTTCAGCTTGGCCCCGAGAGCTGGTTCGGCAGCTCCGGGGTTAAGCGGCGGTCAGGGCCGGCCCGGGGAGTCACTTCGGGGGCTGATGAGCAGCGGCTGCCCCGGACGGGGCGGCCCCAGCGGAGCTCGGCCCCTTCCACGGCATGTGCGAGGGGCCACGTGTAAATATCTGTGTGTGTGTGCATGGACTCATGTGCATATATATATATATATATATATATACACACACATACATGCGCACACACGTGGTGTATACGCATATTATATATAATGAGTGTATATGGGATAAATGAGCGCTGGATATACGTGTGTGTGTGTCTATACGAGCCACACACACCTGTGGGGGTGCAGGTAGGCTTTACCCAGCCCCAAAACAACGGGGCAAAGGGCTCGGGTGGCTTTTTGGCGGTGCCGTGGGTCTGGGGGAGGCCGCACACCCCCCCTGTGCCCCCCACCCCGGGTGGGTACCAGGGGCCCCCTCGGCACGGCGGGGTCACGGCCGGTGCACCAGGAGTCGTGGGTCAGGGCAGGTTATGGGGCAAGGGGGTCTTGGGACCCTTCTGCCTGCTTAGCGGGATCTGGGGGTGCAGGGTCGGGATGCCACAGCAAGCGGCTTCCCCTCCCGGCTCCTCCCGTCCCATCGCAAGTGCTAATTGCGGCTCTTTTGTGGCTCCGCTGTATTTGGGTCCCTCGGAGGGCGCTGCGAGGGAGGACACGTCACGGATACATTATCCCCTCCCCTCTGGAGGCTCTCCTGGCTTTCTGCAGCCTCCGCTAAAGAATTAACCGAGAGGTCCACTCCAGAGCTCCTTCTGCCCCTGGAAAAAAAAATTAAATAAAAAAAGGAAGGAAAGAAAAGGGAAAAAAAAAAAAAAGAAAGAAAAAAGAGGAGATCTCGGTGCTTTCAGGCTATGATTTCCGAGAGGAGGGGAATTTTGCCTTCGATCCTTGCCGTATGGTGAGGATCGCTGCTCCTTGCGGGAGGCGAATGTAGCAAACCCTCCCCTTGCCTTTGAAAGGCATGTCTATGCCAAAGAGGCACCGCTTTGCTCTTTAAATGCGTGACAAATAAAAAAAATAAAATTTAAAAAAAAAAGGAGAAGAAAGGCAAAAAAAGAAAACAAACGATTCCTGAGTTTGCAAATTCTTTTTCTTCGAAAGGAGGGAAAAAAAAAAAAGGAAAGAGAGAGAGAGAGAGAAACGGACAACAATAAATAAACCCAAGAAAATCAATCCCGCGCCTTTGCCAGCGCTCGGACTTGTTTGGAAAGAGACAACGCTGAAGTGGCACCGGTCCCGAGGAAAACGGATCCTTTAATTTGACTCCGCATGAGAACCACATTTGGAGCTGGGCGCAGCGGCCGGAGCGGCAGGAGCAGCCCCGCAGCCCTGCGGGACCCCCGAGGGGCCGGCGGCGGCCGCACCGAGAGCCCGCACCGAGCCCGGAGCCTGCGGGAAATGCGAGCTCCCGATTCCGAGGCACTCCGACCATCGGCTCCCTCCGCCCCGGCTTTGACTTTGGTTTAGCGAGGGGCTCCTCGTCTCCTCGGCATCTCGGGCTCCGGGACCACATCGGTTTGCACTTCGTTCGACGAGCAGCGCGGTCGTTCCTTTTCCTTTCTTTTTCATTTTCTTTTTCTCTTCTTTTTATTTTTTTTTGAAGAGACAGAAATGTCCAAAAATGGTTCAGCCTGCTTAGCTCAATGATTTCTCGCATGGACTCTCGACTTTTAATAGTTTTTTTTTTTTAATTATTATTTTTGGACGGAGAAGGATCGAGTAGAAGAAATCCTTCAGTGAAGGGAAGCCGGTGATTTGCTCCCCGTTGAGGAGAAGGTCCGATTCCCAGCTGCAGGCAGAGAGGACGGAGGTTCGCGGGGCTCTTTCAGGCTGGGTTTCGAAGCTCTCGCTACTGCAGGGTCGGAGCAGAACTGCCTTCTCCGAGCGTCTTTCCTCCCCTGGTTGTGGCTCAGAAATCGCCTCCCCCCTCCTCGCACCATTTCTGTTGGTGTTGTTTTTGTTTGCTTGGTTTGGCTTTTTTTCCCCCCTCCCCTTTTTGTCTTTGTTTTTTTTTCTCCCTTTATTATTATTACTATTATTATAATTATTTGATTTGATTTTATTTGGATGAATTCTCTCCCTTCCTTCAACGAAAACACCACCTCTGAAGCCGAAATCCATGTCCCCTGCCATTCGCAAGAATCGGGTCTAATATGCCAGTGACATCCCCGCCTTGCAGTAGTCGCGATGAAGGAAAAATCCAAGAACGCGGCAAAGACTAGACGGGAAAAAGAAAATGGAGAATTCTACGAACTGGCCAAACTGCTGCCCCTGCCCTCGGCCATCACCTCGCAGCTGGACAAGGCGTCCATCATCCGCCTCACCACCAGCTACCTGAAAATGCGAGCCGTCTTCCCCGAAGGTAAAAGCCCGCCGGGGCTCTCCGGGGTGGGATGGGGGGCACACTGAGGACCGAAAGAGCGGGGAGGGGGTGCTGGGGTGGGCACATACCCCTAGACGAGCCAGGGAGGAGGGGGGAGATGCCTGCAGGGGTCCCAGAATGGGGTAGCGAGAGAGGAGAGACCGAGGGGAAAGACGGAGGGGGAGGAAAGGAGCCTGCCTGCCTCCCTGGGGCTGCCCAAAAACCCGGCTGCGGTGGGGCCAGACCCGGCCTGGTAATCCCACCCTTCTCCCCCTTCTCTTGGGCTGCCGGATCCGTTCCCTTAGCTCGGGGGGTCCTTCCCGAGGGGAGCGGGCTGTGCTGGGCTCCAGCGGTGTCTGCAGCCCCGGGAGGAGCCCTGCGGGCCCCTGGGGTGGCCTCTCGGCACGGCGTCCAGGCACGGCCCGGCGGGGAGAAATAGCGTGGCTGGTGGTGTTATTTTGTTCTGGTCCGATTTTTTTGGGGTAGGCTGGGAAATAAGACACGGAGGATCCTCAGCCAGGCCCTCCGCCTTCTGCCGGGGCCGGGGACAGAGGGGAAGGGGGGTCCGAGCCCAGCCTGGCCCCGAGCGGGGCCGGGACCCCGCAGCTCCCCGGGCGGCTCCTGTGGCTCTTCTCGGAGACACCCAGCAGCGAGACCCGGCCCGGCTCTCTCCTCCCCCAGGGGTTTGGTGACCACCAGCCCCTCGGCAGCCTCGCACCGTCCCCCCGAGGGCCTTTGGGGCCGCCTTTGGGGCGAGGGGA
Source organism: Lepidocolaptes lacrymiger (assembly GCA_035584035.1). Classification (NCBI taxonomy): domain Eukaryota; kingdom Metazoa; phylum Chordata; class Aves; order Passeriformes; family Dendrocolaptidae; genus Lepidocolaptes; species Lepidocolaptes lacrymiger. Next base: position 115,969,756 of record JAXCLP010000001.1, on the reverse strand, counting down.
GGCAGCCGGGGGGACCCGTGGGCCGCCCGTGCTGTCCGTGACGCCGCTGAGCTGATGGGAGAGGTGAAATGAAACGCTGGTTAGTGGCTGCGGGTGGCTAAATAAAGCCCGTCTTCCCCCCGCCATACACCATCCACCCCCACCACCACCTTTGTCATTTGTTTGTGCCTCTCCGGGCTAGGAGGAGGGTGAAGGAATTAGCAAATTCCGGAGTGGAAGGTCTGCGCTCCGTCGCGGTTTGTAAGGAGCTTTATTAAAAGCGTAAAAAAATAGAATAGAAAAAAAATAGAAAAGAAAAAAAATAGAAAAGAAAAAAAAAAGGGAAGGGGGTCGAAATAAACCCCCCTCTCTCCCAACCCGAGCAAAGCTTACCGTTGTGGCCATCTAATTCAGAAAATTCGGGAGCAAGGGCTGGCCGTGCTAAGGCAAAGCGGGGCTCCTTTAGCGTGCGCTCCCGAGCTAGCGGAGCAGAGGGAAGAGAGGCGCTGCTCCTCTGCTTTTTCCAGCCATTATCCCCCACCGGGACATTTCCCGGGGAGAAAGAGAGGGCCGGAATTTCGGGGGGTCGCTCGCCGGCCCTGCCTGGGGTGGGTGCCCCCGGACGCCTTTGATTTAGGAGGGGAGGAAAGCGGCACGTTTCGAGATGCTGCTCGATGTGGCCCCGGCTTTTCCAGCCCTCCCGCTTCTCGAGAGCAACAAGACGACCCCGAGAGCAGGTTTATACCCGCAGCTCGGGTGTGTTTTATGTGTCTGTCTGCCTTAAACAGGCCGGGCGTGCGCTTCCGCACACTCTGCTTATTAAGGGCAACGTTTAAATGCATACAGCGAATTCCTGATCTTTCATCGTCTTAAGTACGGGTGGAAATACGTTTAAAACCAAAGCTTTGCATCCAGGGATGTCAGGCCGGGGGAATAACAGCCTCCGGTCCCCGAGCAGTGCCTTTAGTGCCTGGGAGGCTGGAGGGGACAGGGGGAGGCGGGGAGAGGAGGCTGCGGGCAGTGCCCGCACCCCGCGGGCTGTAATATAGGGGGTCTGGTGGGGGGCTGCCCGATGGGACCTTCCCGCATCACCCCAGCTTCCCTCTCCCTCGGGATTTGTCTGTAGATGGAAGGAAGAGGGGTCCCCATCCATCCGTCCGTCCGTCCGTCGTCCCTCCTCTCCCCGTACTCGAATACTGGTTTCCAGTTGGCTTTACTGGGACGGGAAACGGGGAGCCAAACAGCCTGGGCAAGCAGCATCTTAAACCCTGGGGCATCAAAACCTAGGGAAAGAGGCCCTTTGAGAGGGTAGGGGGCACACAAGTCCGAGGTTTTGGGGCATGAAATAAAGGTGGGCATGTACCAGGCGCCCTCGGCACTCCCCGGGCTCTGGTCCCGGGGCACTGGAGTCGCGGTGTCCCCGCTCCCACGGGAATTGTCCCCGGACAAGGGGTCCAGCAGCCCGGCCAGCCCGGCCGTCACCTTGGCATCACCCCCGAAAGGCTTAACGGGATGGCAGGGTGGGGAGGACAGGCCTAAAATGCCATCAGAATGTGTGCTAGGCCCGGACTAGCTGAGACCAGGGCAATCAGAAACCTTGTCCAGCCACAAACCTGGTTTCCAGCTCTGTCTAGACTGGAGGGAAAGAGGGAGAGGGAGGGCCGTGCTCTTAAACCCCTCGGTGGATGGCTTCCCTCCCTTCCTTCCAGAGCGAGCCGAAACATAATTTCGGGAAAGTTTGAGCCCAGTTGATCCCAGCCCTTCGACAGGGCTTGTAAAATGGTTCGGACAGGTCTCCCGCTCACTCCGGCCGGGGTTTTCCAGAGGATGCACGTTCTGCGCTGAACTCACAGATCCTCCCGAGCAGAATCCAAGGAGTGAGAGCGAAAGGGAATTTCTAGCGCAGCTCCTTTCGCCCCTGGCAGTGCAAGGCTCGGAAGGCACAGTTTGGTGCTCTGGTGTGCCAGGCTGTGCCCCGCGGTATCGCTGCGACCTTGAGATTGAGGAGTTAAAGTCAGGAGACAGCAACCCACAATCTCCCCAGCGCTCCCTCTCTATGACACCCTCTGCTCTCGAGTTCTGATTATTCCCCCCCCTCTATTTTATTTTTTTCAAGGCATTTGTTGCCGTAGAACAAAAATACACCACGGAACTTCTTCTGTCTCGACTGTCCGCATTTTTTTTTTATTTCTCCTGAAAATGAGCTAATGAAAGAAAGAGAGGCGAGAATAAATCGTGTTTAAAATTCGCGAGTCTCTGCCCTCCGGTTATGGCAGACTGGTTAAATCGTCACCCTCTCCCTCCTCCATCCCCGACGCAGCATCCAAACCTGATTATAAAATTGGACATTTATGGTTGTTTAAACCGGATGGGAGCGAGCTAATTAGTATGTGACTCAAAAGATAATTTGGGCCATAAAAAATAATCTGAATAAAGTGACTGAGCGGGAGATCGCAGACCTTCCTCGTTCCGAGACGCAAACAATGGAAATTATTAGGAACGCCCAGAGTTTTCTGTTCTCATTTAAACCGTAAATGTACGTTTTAAGAAAATAAAGGCGACTCGCAGCTGTTTATGAAAATAATCATACCCGGCTCGCAAGAGGTTCGCTAATTAATAAAATAAATAAATAAAGCCCGAGGAGTGAGTAATCCCTTTTCGAAACCGTGCTGCCTCTATTGTTGCTAACCGCTAATGGGGACATGAAAGGTTCTTACTAAAACAAAAGTGCTTTTTTAGGGCTTCCCTGGAGCGGCGGGGTCGCTCCGGAGGGAGGACAGGAGGCAGAAAAGGAGTGACACAGAAAGTAGGGAAGGAGGGACACGGAAAGCAGGGAAGGAGGGACACAGGAGGCAGGGAAAGAGGGAGGGCGAGGGTCATTGCCGTGGTAGCTGCGGGTCTGCCCGAGCCCTCGCTGTCTGTAGAACCCCCGCCCTGGGCCCTGTAATCACTGCGTGGTGTTTTTGGCTCGAGGGGAAAGAGCCGGCTTTGGGATTGTCCGGGCTTCTTGAAGAGCAGTTTTGTTGTGGGTTTGGTTTTTTTCTTTTTTTCCCTTGGACTTGACCTTTTTTATTTTTTTTCCTTTAAAAAAAAATAATAAAACTGAAAGTCTTGATCTCTACTCCCGCCGTTCCCACCGCCTTCCCAAGTGATGCCCGCAGGGAGGAGGCGACATCCCTGCCGACCCCGGGCTTACACAGCCCTGCTCCTTCCCAAAGCCACCCCGACGTGGGAGCTTTCCCAGTGCCAGCAGAGGTTATTCCCAAGGGCACAGGGATTCCCTGATCGGCTCCAGACCCATCCCTGCCCCTCGGGTCCGGCGGTGCGACCCTCGGTGCCGTCGGGGCTGAGACACCTCGCCCTCCGCGCTTAAAGGAAAGTGTCGCCTGTGCCCCTCGCCCCAAAACACGGGGTGATGTGAGAGCCCAGTCCGACCTTAGACCTCGACTAAACGAGGGAGACAAAGCTCGACGTAGAGCAGGAGCGATTTTGCTTTCCCGGCCGAGAGAGGCACAACCGCGCTGGGGAAAAAAATATACCCCAAAAATTAGGAGAAGCGGAGAAACCCCGGAGTTTGACCCAAAACTCCTTGTGAAGGACGGCGATTGAATAACGGGGGGAACAGCACAGCAGACACAAAGGAAATAACTCCGAGTTACAGGGCAACCCGATACTTAACATAATGCATCGCTAAGTAATTCTTTTAGCAGAATCCCGAGCAGAAAAGCTACCGGGCTTTCAAAATGTGTGCGCGCACCAATTTATGTATGCGGAGAGCAAAGGTGGGAGTTGTTCCCAAATATTTCTAGGTCTTATTACAGTTAAACTCACACTCCCTCCTCCCTGGAAACTGGGAAGCGGTACAAAGGGAATGTTGAGGTGCTTTGAAAAGCAGCCGAAGGTGTCAAAAGACGGCAAAGGGGGGGGAATCGTGGCCGGGTTTGGTAAAGGGAGGGGGGAGAACCCCCCGTCTTTAAACAGCGAAACAGCACGAATTTTGGGGTGCAAAACCCCCTCTCTGTCTCCGGGATGGCGTTTTCGGAGCCGAACCCGCCGCCCGGAGGGGTCTGGCGGGCACAGTTGTATTTAGGGCCGGTTCTTTCCCCTGCCGGGCTCCCCACCGTGCCCGTCCTGCCCTCCCAGCACGGCCCTGCTCCCGGTGGGGACAGACACCAGTACAGACACCAGTAAAAGGAGGGCGAACAGGGAGAGAGGCTCATCTCACCCATGTTTGCCGACGGCGGGGTGCCAAAAAAAGAGAAGGTTGAGCTGGGACTGGCAAATCACCCTGCCGTGGGCAGCCCTCGGCCGTGCCAGCTCCTCCAGCTCCGCCGCTAAGCCCGGCTCGACCTTCCCGAGCTTTTCCCTGCCGGAATCTCCCCGAGGCGCTGGATCCGAGCGATCCCTCACCCTTTAGCACGGCAAAGGGGCACCGTCCGCTCCCACGGGTGTTCCCAGCATTTGCGGGAAGGATGCTCCAGCTACTCGCTTGCTGGGAAATCGCTTTCGGGGTCGGGGCAGCGGGTAATCCGTGCTGCAATGGGGCATTTTGTAAGGTTTCCTTCCAAACGAATGCGAGGCAGAGGCTGCAGAGCCGGGAGGGATATCGGACAGCCCGGCCCGACGGGGTCCCCTCCCGGCCGGGGCCACCCGGGCAAAGTCGCACGGCGATGGAGCGATGGAGGAAACGCTCTCTTGTGTATCGGCAGCAATTTTGGCCTCGCTCCAGGCCAGTGAGTGAAAATGTGCGTTATTTACTGGCTGGCCCGGCGGGCTCTATTGCATCCATATGTTTACAGGACGTAAAGAAAGCTGCGCTTTTGCAAATCTCTTGGAAGAGGAGTTAATGGGCGTTAGACCTGTGTTTGAACGCGAGGTTTTATTCGTTTCGTTTCCACCTTTAAAGCGATCTGCTGGCGGATTAAACGATAAAATCATCGGCTTTAAAAGAAGCTTAGATGAATGCCAGGTTGATCCACCAAACTTGTTTACGTTTCATGCAAGCTCGCAGTTGCAAGCCCAATTTAAAATTTCGAAGGGAAGAAATCTGCGAAAGTGACTCTTTTTTTTTTAGTGCGGACTAGGAAAGAAGCTCAGAACCAGTGCAGATTTTGGGGGGATGCTGTGGAATGGTACCTGCTCTGCCGTGAGGGGCAGGACGGAGCGAATTTCCACGCACGTTTGCGGCAAAAACACGGTTCGGTCTTGAACTTCGTGAGTGGCTCAAGGAATAAATCGGAAAGTTAGAGCTGTCTCAGGACAGTTTTCACTCCACCATGTGTGACCCCCTTTTCAGTATTGCAATCCCACGTTTTGTGACTGCTAATTATTAAATCGAAATTAGGGTGAGGGGCTCGATAGAGACAAAGGCTCTGCCGTTTACATTTCTTGCCGTCTCGGCAAAGAAACCGCGGGATGTCTCAGCGATCCCCAAACCTTCCTTCCCGGATGAAGCGGTTTTTCGGCAGAAAGACCATTTTAAAGTGTTCCCTGGAAGTTCGGGAGCCTTCTCCAAACGGAGAATTGGAAAACGGCGGGGAAAAGGGCGAGTTTTCGTTTGGCTCTATCCGAGCGAATTCCCCAGTGCGTGGCCAAAGGGAAGGTGCCCTTCCCCTTCCTGCAGGGAAGCGCAGCCACACACTGCTAATTCCAGGGCTTTGGATGCTCCTTGGGAATGACCCTGGATGCTGCTACCGCCTCGGGACGGCGGAACGGAGGTGTCAGGGCCAGCCGAGGTGCTGTCCATCCCGAGGGGCATCCCAAGAGCGGAGGGAAAGCCCCGCATCCATCCCTTCTAGACCAGGTCTGAGTGGCCAAAGGATCCGCGGATCCCTGAGGGCTTCAGGAGGGGCGTTCAGAATCACACCTGGGATTTCTGCCTGGCTGCCAAATTCAGAGCGGGGGTCTCCCCGCACCCCTTTTTGCCCAGCGAGTGTCCGGGGGAAGGTTTCTTTAAAAAAATAACCCACAGGCAAACAAGGCGCTCGGTTTCACGGCCACACCTCGGGTTTTGAAGCGACCTTGGAGGCAGCACCTAATCCCTGCCTGCACCCTGCCCTTAGAGCTCCGTGGTCCCCGTTTTCCAACCCCCAGGGCTGTCCTTTCTCCCCCAAAACGCGTCCCTCCCTTCCCCTCCGCCTGCCACCGGGTGCCAACGGGAGTGCCCCGCTCTTGAGCTGGCACCGGGGTGGTTTTGGGTCCGCCGGGTGAGCCTTCTGTGCGTGGAGGAAATGGAAAACAAACAAACCAGCAAACAAACAAACAAACCATCTAACCCCAATCCCAGCCCCAAGCTCCGTCAATGACTTCTCGCTGTCACCAAGGCAGGACTCCCTCTAATCTGCGGGCTCAGCGGGGTCGGGGTGGGGTGAAACACTGCCCGTGGCTCCGTTCCGTCCCTACGAAGGCGAAGGGGCCGTCGGGGCACTTTCTCTCCAACCCCTTTCACCTCCTCAGCCCTTTCCTCGGCCGGGACTAGCCTTGGCCAACCGGGGGGGTGGTCGGTGATAATACCGGGGGCGGAGGGACGAGCACGGTGCTGCTGGAAGGGGGGATGAGGATCCCGGCACGGCGGGCGATGCGCAGCCGGCGCCTCCCCGGGCACCGACGGCTCTGCGGGGAGGGAGAAGGACCGTCCGGAGGGGTCCAGAGAAAGGGCAATCCCCTCCCCACGAGTGTGTGTGGAAGGGAATCATCCTCCCCAGCCTTCCTAACCCTCCTGTGGCTGCCTGACCCGGGGCAGAGGGGTGCGGGCAGCGCAGTCCCGACGGGGCGGTCGGCTCCGCTCCCCGCTCTAACCAGCTCCTTGCTTCCCTTGCAGGTCTGGGCGACGCGTGGGGCCAGCCGAGCAGGATAGGGCCCCTGGAGAACGTGGCCATGGAGCTCGGATCCCACTTGCTGCAGGTAGCTGGAATCCTTCCCCTCCAGTACGCGCTGAGCCTCAAAAACACGGGGGTGCGGTGGGCTCGGCCTCCTTCCACCTTCCTCTTCCTCCTCCTCCTCTTATTCCTCAGCCCCGCATCCTAAAAGCGTTAATCAGACACCCCAAATCAGCCGGGGTTGTGGCCGGGCAGCCTCCTGCGACGGAGGGGAATTTGGGGAGGAGAAGCCCTATAGGGAGCACAGGGAGAGGGGGGACCCCTGGATTGGATCTCCCGGGGGCGTCAGCACCTGAAAATGCCGCTGTTCACAAGCCCCTTGATGTGCCCTGAAATTTCTCTGAACTCCAGGAGAGCTTAGGAAGTCGTACCTGGGGCGAGTTTTCCAGCAGGAGTGGGGGGAAAAAAATAAATCGCGTTTAACTCCCTTTTTTTATATATATATATTTATATATATGAACTCAACGCAGAGCGGGTTTTTCTGTCCCGATTTTAAAGAGCCAGTAAACCGTAATGATTTAATGGTGGGTTTTATTGTGGGAGGTTAATTCCTGGTCACAGAGCTGGAGCTGTTTTAACTGTTCGCTCGGCTGGGGATAAAAATCCTCAACAGAAAA